>CM076581.1:1477584395-1478057403 GCA_034641835.2 Pinus albicaulis
AGATAGACCTCATCAACAATCCAGCAGTGAAATTTTCCTGCTATCTAATAGTGGGTAAAACAATGAGGCATTACACTAAAGGCGAATGCACCCTCGACACCATTTCAATCGCATAACACTGCATCCGGGGAGCCCAGCTAAACTGGTGTACCTTCCTAATGAACGAACTGTTCCAGGCCTGGGAGGATAATTACAGGCGAGCCACAGGATTCATTTATGGCTATCTTGTTATGGCATTTGCAATGTGGAAATGGACTCATCCGGGGATAAGGTAGCTCGCAGAGATTAGTCACGACTAGCCAATGGCATTAAGATTTACGCCCTGGAGAGTATCGGGAGATCCCAGCACCAAGGAGGTCAATGAGGAGGCTTTCTCATTCTGGTACATGCAGATGGTAGATGTGGTAGCGAGCCAAAAAAGGGTTCCAAGGGATCTGTTGGACAAATATTCTTGGCAGATATGGTTCGGGGTAACCCACAAGCAGATATATATCAGACCTATTTGCATGGATGAAACCACATTCCCAATGCGGCCGTTAAATTTTCAAGTAGAAGAAAAAGCCTTCCACACCGAAGTCTGTTCGTGGCCTGGAGCTGCAATGGAGGTTAAAAGCAGAATACCCCACTATTCGTTCGAGGCGATGCTACCGAAAGCAGTCCCAGGGGAGACACCAGAGGAGACAATGAGGAGGATTTCCCAACTGCAGCTATGACCTTTACTGGACCAGTTGGACACGAGGGTGAAGGATTTCAATCTGGTAATACAAACTCTCACAAGTGCCTCTATTGTGTTTCCTTCTTTTTTGATTTCAAGTCTTGAAATTCTACATCACCATCCATAACAACCCCTATCATCACCGCCCTACCTTCCACCATGTTCAACTCACCCCCAATAACCACAGTCACCCCAATCCGCAAGAGCAGGGCACCCAAACCCCTGGTAGCTGCATCCAAGCCCAAGAAAGCAAGAATTATGGTGCCCAAGAAAATAGTTGATCTTACAGGAGAAGATCAGACCCAACCTATGGATATAGGAGTACCGGTTCAAGAAGAGCCAGAGGTTACTGCCCAAGTAACCTCCACGCTACTTGTGTTTGATCCATCCTCGGTTCTAAACATTCATACATCGTCTCCACCTCATACTCACAACTCATCACCACATACTTCCTTCACTTCTAAAGACCATTCCATTCACACTCCTTCCACCTCAGCAACTATCTCAGACCCAATAAAGCTATCCAACAAGACAAATGGTGACACCGGAGCAGAAGTTAACTCGGGTATGACTGGAGTACCCGAGGTTAACCAACCTTCGGTGGGACAGGGCACTTTCCTAAAACTATTAGTTCAAGAAGGGTCTTTTACTTCAGATGCAATGCCCTCGCCAACAGAGCTGAACCCATTTCAGCAAGCCAACCTAATACTGCAGCAGATTCTACCAACCACTAGTATGAATAACCCAGAACCTCAGCTGCCGCAATAGAACCAACCAGCATCCCCACAAGTGCACTCAGAGAGATCAATCGCCAGTGGGCAACCCCTCAGAGAAAGACAGCCAACCCAGGACATGTCAGGCACTGATTGCATGCAGAGCTGGGGGGTTGGCCAGTTATACAATTTCATCCAGCAAGCAACACATCAAGCAGAAGTGTTGCACAACGACCTCCAACAGAGGTTCGAGCTACAACCACAACAGGTCATCACGCTTACTGAAGAGTGTAATCAACTAAAAAGGGAAAAGAATAATTTACAGGAGCAGCTGGAAAAGGTAAAATAAATTTTCAAAGATCTATGGCTGACAGTAATTGCCCAAGATAACAAAACGTCGGAGGACATATCGACCTGCTCAATGGTCGAAAGGTCTATCTGAGTGAAAATGGCATGTGCAAATCTCAGCAAAGTGAACCAAGAGCTCAAAGAAACGCTAGTTGCCAAACCAGGATTACCAGATCCTGCCACGGTATATGCTGAGAAGGTTACCAAGAAACAGAAGCAGGTAACCGGCATGAAGGAAACCCCGGGGACAACAGTCAAAGAAGCCTACAACTTACTAAAGCATTTACATGAATGCTCGAACTAGTTAACAATGAAAGCCCAACCAATCTCAGCACAACTTCAACAAATTTCCCAAGAGATCAAAGAAGCCACTGATCCGGTTGACATAACCCAGTTGTACAACCAAGCAGAGGTGTTGGAAACCAAAATCCAAAAAATAGAAGAACACTTCGCTGCCACAAAGCAGGTCCTCTAAGAGCTAAGGCAATCGGTCAAGCAGAAAGCAGAGGCAATACAGCAGATGGCGGCCGAAGCCGAGCCAAATATACAGGAGGTATTCAGCAATCTGTCGCCTGTAGCGAGTGAAACTGAGGCTGAAAGAGTCACCACCCAGATAGAACAATTGATTAAAGAGTGGCAACAAGCAATCATTGAGTTCGCATAACTTAAGTCTTCAGCATTGAGCAAGGTTCCAGAGTTGGGGCCTTTGTTTGGACAGAGCGAAGAAGCATAAAAGACAAAGTCAGCCTCCGAAGCCGACAGACTAATGGAATCCGCAACAACAAGAAAAGATTGACTCGGGACGAGTTAATAGCGTGTGGTCGGGGCCTGTTAGGGCCTTTGTTTTGAAAAATAAACAGTTTTGAGTTGCGGAGAACAGGTGGTGGAGCGCAATCAAGGTAGACAGGGAGTTTTCACGGTTGCGGAAAGCCAGAAGATAGGTGGCACGACAGTTGTGGAGAACAGTGCAGATGACAGATATGGGAGACAAGGACAATTAGTAGAAATCCCAGTAATCAAGAAGAAATGACAAGCAATGGAGCAGGAAAAGAGGAAAGACTGATAGTCACGTTGGCGGAAGAACAAATAGGCAGTCAATCAGTGTAGAAGAGTTAGTTAGTCAGTGCGGCAGAAGGCCGATAGAGAGAGCAGAACCGTAGAAGAGCTCTGTGAGAACTTTGTTGTACTGAACCAAACCGTAATAGAATCTACAGAGTAGATGTATGTTGTTTTGATATTGATAATGAAATATAGTTGTTGCTGTGTGTAATGTTATGAGTTGTTTGTTAATCATTTTCTTACTATGAATGTATGCCCAGTTTTAAATTTTAATTCAACATTCTGAACATGATTTGATGAATGATAGTTCATACAGAGCGGCTAGATATGTGTGATGTTTCCAAGTTCCTGTAACTGTTCTTCATGGTTGTATTTGTTTCATACCTGATCTGTCTCTTAATCTTACTAAGGTCACGGCACGCCTCGGGTGAGACGCTCTGCTCTCTGGAGTAGGGTGAAAATGCCGGCGTTGTGCTAGACTACTGCGGAAACTTTGTTGGCCTCTATCTTGAACCTAGGTCTTGCCCAGAGACCTCCTTTTTCGCCAACAGTGATAGAGAGTATATTTTAATGTGATTTTAAAGGTTTTAATTCTTAAGGATTTAGAAGTTATTGGTATATTTGAATTGCAAAATGTTAGGAATACTAAGTAGATTTATTCTGTAACCTAATTTAACTTAAATCATTGTAATAAATTATCAATTTTGATTTCTGTAGTTTAAAAAATAAAACTAAAATAAATTAAAAAGATTATAGAATTGTATTTTTACATTTTGTGCTACACTAAGGTAGATATAAGAAGGCTTTGAGGCTTGATTAACAATATTTAACCTTCACATCTCGATGGGGGTGGAGGATCAAGACTCCACCGGTGGAAACGAGATATATGTTCATGATAAATGATGGCAAAAGGACAAGTAGTCAAGACACATGGCAAAGGAAGCTTGGAAGTATTGTGAAGCAGGGTTGGTGGTACAAACTTTGGGTGTTCATCTGGTTTCATTGTTTACGGTTTCATGGTATGGGAGATAGAGTGGGTGGCGAAAACGACGTTGAGTATGCACAGACTTCCAACCTATGCATCCTCGACTACTTGGTAATTTCTCTCTAAGTTATTGCAGTTGGGAGGTGGGAAGCTCAGTGCGGTGTTATGGAGAAGCCAAGACGCATGATTTGGGACCCGGGGCTTGGTGGTTGCTGCTAGGTACATTTCCTCTGGTCTGCATTGTAGCATTCCTACTCGATGAATTATGGCACCTGTGAAGGAGTATAGGTAAGTTATGTTTCGTGGTTTTATGTTTTCAAGTGTTGTGTTTCTGTTTCAATCTTGGAAGCAGATTGTTGGAGTGGAACCTTGCTTTTTCTCCGGTGGAATGTGGTGAATTAGTTGATACCCTGCCCAAGGATTCATTGGTCTATAAATTATGGGTTTCATGTGGTGAGACTTGGGAATTTAATTTTAGTTTGGGTTTGTAGTGGTATGGAATGTCACCCTTGAGGATTTTATTTGAATATTGCACCTTACAAGTGGTGGTAGAGCCAGAATTTAGTGTTGGTGCCTTGGGGGCCAATGAGGGTTAATAGTGTGGATTTTCTCATTGGGGTTAGAAGGTGTGGGGCTTGCTAGAAAGGGGCTTGCATAGGAGTTACAACAGGGTTTTTCTCTTGGCGGCTAGGTGCACGTGTAGAGATGCTCAGGAAATGAGGTTGGGCTCAGAGAGGGTTGGGGTCGGTGGACAGTAAGAGGGGCGCGGAGGACAAGTAGGAGTGGTGGCTAACGATGGGAGTGTTGGGGTGAAGTTTGAGGGGGAATTGTCTCAGTACCAAGCTCCTTACCCCAAGCCTTGTGGACCAGCCTCCTTCCCTAGAATATTTGGACTTACAGATGAGGAGCATTATGGAAGTGTTAGAGGAAATGAGGCAACAACGACATGATGACTGCAACAAATTCATCACATTCATGAATGATCTGTGTTGAAAAATGCAGCAATAAATTCTCAATTTGATTTTGCCTCGATTAAATTGAAAAAAAATGAATTTCTACATCAACAGACAACTTGGACGATGTTAACTTGAGTGACATGGCTTGTGTCACTCGGTTTATTCAGTAAAAATGAGTTGGAGGAGTTAGATTTCAGTTAAGCATGTGTGATTGCTAATTTTTAGCAATCAAGGTCAAGTTTCTAAGCTTGTTTTCATTTAAATTAGTTCCAACTGTTGGAGGAACTAATGGAGGGTCAAGTTGTGCAGTGGGACTTCAGTCAAACTCATTTATCATCCAGTTAACTGATCAATCAGCCCAAAATAGCTAGTGCATGCAGAGAATTCGAGTTCCCCAGGCTAGGTGGAGATTCCCAGGCAGTGTAACATTAGTTGTAGACTAGTCTTGAGTGTACAGGTGTTGCATGCAGTCAGATGATCAACCTAAGGAATTGCGCAATTCAATTTGAGGAATTTCCTAACTAATAGGAGCTTAATTCCTCAAGGAACAACACAAGAAAATAAGAGCTCAAGCTAAGGCAAATTTTGACGAAGTCTAGGTTAGAGGCCTTTAGTGAGCATTGAGATAGCTTGTGCACTTGCAGGGTGAGCTCAGTTGAGCAAAGAAATTGTAATACATCTCTATTCATTTGATTAATGCAAGAGGCATTAGGGATTTTAGCAAATTTCTTTCCCCAGATAAAAATACTCGTTGCATGTGTGTTATTTATTATTGCATGTCTGAATTTTTTGTTCTAGATTGTGAATTAATGTCCGCAGAGAAGTAGATTAGGTTTGTGTCTTGTGATTTTGATTAAAACTTCATGAACAGTTGAAAATCTACAACATAATTTCTACATGGTATCAAAGCTAGATTCACAGTAGAGAAAAAATTCAAAGAAGTTTCTTAGAGGTTCGAATTTGGAGATCAGTGTTGCAGTTTTTTATTAGAAGTGAGAAGATGGCTTTGTTATGTAGAATTGTGATCTACGGATAAATCAAATTCCCTAAGTGTGGTGCTAGGCACTTTGAACAACATATGAAAGACTTTGCTATCACTTTCTCTAAAATAAATAGACACACAGAATGATGGAAGAACCTACTTGCAATCCAAGCACTTCTCCTTCTCCTTCTATCACTTTTGTTGTCATCTTCAATCCAACTCAGATCGCTAGATTTTTTCCTACAAGTATAAACAAAGAACGTTAAACATATTGCAATATATAGATGCCTACTTATCTTAATCACTCAAATCGATCATATGTGGAACATATATATCATTCAAGAATCCATTTCATGAGAAATAGAAACATAAACAGATACATATATGGGAAAATGAACAACAATATTTATTAAAGAGTAGAAGGGGGAGGTTACAACTAATGATCGATTTGATGCCACCAGCTTCAGCTGCATCCCAGCCTCATCACATCCAATATCACACCAATATAATATCAGTACTTTAACTCTCTCAAATGAGAACCCAACATCATTTCTTTACCAAAATTCTTCCTTCCCTAGCACTAGGATCTGTGCTCAATTTATAGGGAAACTACTGGTAGTTTCTCAATGAATGACCTTCTAAGAATAGGCAAGACATGTTCCTAAATTCAGAGGTGTTAGATGGACACTTGGATTCAAATTTTGACACATATGGACTCTTCTAGAAGGCATTTGCCATGTGGAGATTCTCGGAACAATGAGAATTCTGCTCCCAGGTGACCAACACACTCTTAAATGTCAGGAAGTGCATTACAGTGCACCCTTGATTGGAGGATGTTGCATATGCAACATAGTTAGTCCCTTTAGAGGCTGCATTGGCGAGTCAATAGGTGATATAACATATACTTCAAACATTGTAAATCTCACAATAGAAGCCATGAATTATTTGTTCTTCTCTTAGGGCATATAGCAACTGAAATGTAAGGGGATTATAGCCCTATTTCATTGGTCCTGGGGATGAAGTCCAGTTTGACCAGGTCATTGGGGATGAAGCCAAAATTGACCTATAACAGTTGCCCCCTAAAGCATGAAGTCGAAATAATAATAATAATATTTTTTGAATGAGATGCTTTACGATGTGATGAGCTGGAACTGAAGAAGAGTGGAGACCTGCATCAATCTTACAATACATTACATCATGATATTTTCATCTTGATCATGAATTTATGAGGGAGACATTCCCATGCTTAGCACATAAACTATCTAATAACATGTACATAGTGCAGAAAGTCGTCTACATTGGAATGTTGCCCAATACAGACATGCCTACAAATATAGGCCCATGTTCGGATGATGATATGTATGTAAGGTCACCGTACAGATGATGTGTACAACAATCCTGAAATCACAGCTCGAATGGTTGAAACTAGATCCGGGGTATTCTTATCTCATTCACTCGATCGTTTGGGTACAAGTCTAGCCATGCGAATATATGATTTGTAGTCGAACATGGTAAGACATCATTTGATTACTAGCCAATGATGTGAGCTGTTAACAAACGTGAGAGAACCACCATTGATGTTAATGGGTCTCAAGGTACTGTAGTACATTTCGTAAGGCGTGAATAAATGATTTGATGTTGAAGGCCAAACAAAATATTTCGGTCAAAGGTCCAGAAGCGAGGATCTTGTCGATGCTATAACAAGCCTCATGGTACTGGAAGATGATGTTTCTAAGTAAACTTCTTGAATGATGATTTGATGTCGACAGGAAGCCACTTTGTCACGAAACGAGAGTTACAGTTTTCAGAAACAAAATGTGACTTGATATAGCAATGTTCAGGGATGAGTGTCATGAAAATGAATGTTTATGAGTATTGCAGAAGGATGAGTATTCACTGGATGAATTCTCTTGAAAATATCGACGATAATGAGGTGAGTTGGCAGCATTGACCCAAAACCTCAGTGAAGGTATGATGAACCATAGGTATGAATGAGCCTTCAAGAATATTACCCAGCCCAAACAGTCACGATGATGGAGTGAAGTGTCATGTTCAAGAGCGACTTGTTACCTTAAAATTTCTGTTTACTTTCCCAAATCTTCCCCGGTCATTTGTCGACCAGTACCTCTTTATTTTTTAACAATCTTGAGGAGGATAACATATACTTGAACTATAATTCAACCCTTCGAGTGAATATGCATCGCTATTTAATAATTTAACGAGTCTAGCAATAAAAGAAACTCGATTCTTTCCATGATCAACAAGCCTGTCGCTATTTTATGTTTTAACGAGCCTAACGACAGTGACAGCCCGGTCCTTTTTCATATTTAGAGAGTTTGAAAAAGAGGACAAAAGAAAATTCCATGAGTCCTTTTTTTGTAAATTTGTCGCTCATATATAAAAAAGTGTAAAATGATATCTGAGAGAACCTCCTAGCCATGTTCGACTAAGGTTTTCCTTTTTTGTAAATAATTTATCTCAGTCCAGAAAAGGGTTAAACTTATAATGAGTAGATGTTGTTTCATTTACTTTTACGAGCTCGAAAAGACAAGTGCTCAACAATATTTTAACATTATCTGAGTCTAAAAAGATCTAAAAGAAGACTCCATGGGTTCCTTTTTCGTCGTTATCGAAGGTCGAAAAAGAGATAAAATTGCGCTTCAAGTCCTTTTTCGTTTTTATCCAAGCTCAAAAAATAAGGATAAAAGTACGCTTTGTGGTCAAATCATTCTTGAAATAAGTGTGCACGACTAATCTGCTATGTCAGTTGTAAACCTGTTCAGAACAACATCAAATGGATTAAAAATACTTGTTTCATGATAAAATATGAATAAAACCATAGTCATAGCAATAAATATGATTTGCAAATAATCAAATGACTAATTAAAAGAGTTTTACTGTTCATTTTTACCATTTGAAAGTTACCATTTCCATTTTGGAGCTCTAAACCTGTTTTTTCCCCCAAACTTCATATGTCGATTGGGTGCAATAGGTAAGAATGTTTTGACCATGTTTTTTGATTTTTCTATCTATCTATTTATTTGTTTTCAGTGTTTTCCTATGTTTATTGCGCAATCCTATTCAATTATGCGAATGTATCTTTACATGTGTTGCAAATGTTTGTTTATAACATAATTCGCTAAAGAATTAGTCAATGTGTTCAAGTTTCTAGAAATGTGTTGATATTGAATAAAATCAAACTGTCTTTCCAAAAGTTGAACTCTTAGGAACATATGATGCAGTGTTGGATTTCTGATAGTATAAACACTAGTAAGTTGTTATACCACAAGTTGTGAGTCTAACCTAATAATGATGCAGTTAATACCAAATGAAATGGCATCAGAGAGAAGTTCGATCAACGTGCTATACTCAGCGATATTGTTTGGAGATCGACCGATACAAATCCCTTGAAAACTCACTAACTCGTCGTTCGGAGTGAAAATGGCCCACGCTACAGAGGATAGATTCTGCGTACTACGACTAGCACCATCAGCATACCCAATGAATGGTTCCAAAGATTCATACATCTGCGATGAAATGTAAAGAAGATTACTAACTTCAAGAAAACTCTAGAAAAACAAACTAATACAGTAAATGAAAATCAATAACTTATATAAAATATAATACAACAATTTACTACGCTCATGTTTAAGAATAGTAACGTTTCAGATACAACACATTTCGGGGTTGCGCCAATGGAATTCTATCGTAATCTACCAACTCGTAGGCACCCTTAGCAAGAACTCTTTTGAAAATATAGGGCCATGCCATAATGGCTCAAATTTCCCTATGCCTATTCCATCAGCTTCCTAATCATAAATAAGGACCAGGTCACCCTCTGAGAAGATGCGAGGCTAGACATTCTTGTCGTATTGCACCTTTATACGTCTCTTATGCGCTTCGTTGGCCAATTTGGATTCCCGACGTGTTTCATCAATAAGGATGAGGTTAAAACGTGCTTCTTCAACAGAGGTGTCAGGTAACAAGTCGATTGCTAGTTTTAACGACGATATTTCACATTGGATTGAAAGATAGCTTCCAGACCATACACTAATTGAAAAGGGGTAAATCTAGTCGCGTTTCTCATCGAGGTTCAGTATGCCCACAAATTTGAGTACATGATTAAATTCCAATTTCATTTATGAACTCTTATCATTCGTTGAAGCATTCGTTTAAGAATCTTGTTAATAGCCTCAACTTGTCCATTTGATTGTGGATAATAAGGAGTAGAACTATCATGTGAAAATCCTAATCTGGCAGTCAATTCATTCATCATATGATTGCGAAAATGCGAACCATGACCTGTGACTATAGCCTGTAGGACCCCAAACCGTGAAATGACATGATTAAAGAAAAACAATGCAGTTGTTTGTCCTATGTTGTTGAATGTAGGCATCACTTCAGCCCACTTGGTAAAGTAGTCTACTGCGACAATAATATAACCATGCCCCCCGGACGAACGAGGGTTACAGGTCATGAATTCAATGCCCCATTTTGAAAATGGTCCCACAAAGACAACATGATGCATTGGCGCTGGCGATTTACAGATTTTATGATCAAATATCTGGCACGCATGAAAACTTCTGACCGCGAGGATGCAGTCGCGAAATATGGTAGGCCAAAAGTAACCAAAGTGGAGTATCTTCTACGCGGTAACGTATCCAAACAATTTTCCATCACAAGCCCCAACATGACAATCATTTAAAACCTTTTTGGCCTCCTCATGAGTGAGGCACCTTCTTAAAATTGTATCGACACCACAATGATAAAGTGTATCGCCGAAGATTAGATAACCTTTGGCTTGGTATCAAATACGTTGCTGGTCAGAGCAAGAGGTATCAGGCTGAAAAGTCTGGGTTTGGAGATAAATGATAAAATCCCCATACCAAGGGTCTGACGATCCGATCAGAAACATAGACTCATCAGGAATATATGGTTTCGATGTAGTAGTAGTACAATTAGAGGGAAGGTCACAAAGAAGCTCAGCCAAAACTAAAGACTTCTTTGACTTGGATTTGATGAATTCCAAATCAAACTCATGTAAAATGACATTCCATTTTGAATACTTGCCCCCTATCAATTGACGTGATAAGATGTAAGTCATGGGTTTGTAATCCGAAATGACAATTTTCTTTCGGAACAGGATATAGTGGTGACATATTTGGACAACTTGAATAGTCGCCAAGGCAAGCTTTTCTACGTATGAATACCTCACTTCCGTATCATTGAGATTACGACTCAAATAATAAATTGGATGTTCTATCCCATTTTATACTTGGACCAATACCATAGCAATGGTCGTATCAATCGCGACGATATATAAGAAATAATCACTGATAATTGGGGGGATACATTAATGATGCCCGGACAAGTGTATGTTTGGCAGCATCAAAAGAAGCTTGCACAACCTTATCCCAATGGAAGGGAATCCCCTTTTTCAAGAGCCGAGTAAATCCTTTAGCCATTTTAGCGTAGTTGGGTATGAACTGATGAGCTCCATCATTAGACATATTTGTATGGGTTAATGGTCACCTTTTTGTATTCCTAGATCTATTTTTCTTGCACTTTTATTATTATTTGGTTTCATGATGCTAGTATAGGTGGTGATTAAGGCTAGAATACTCCAAGTGCCTAATATGAGGTTAAGTGCAGAAAATCATGAATTACTAGCATTTTTATAAGGATTTTATCATCAAGACTTGGAGGAGACAAAAAGGAGAAATTATAGGAGGATTTTCCACCCTCCTTAATTCTGAAAGGCAGCCAAAGAATCCAAAAGATTGTCTCCAACAATTTTAATTCCAAAGGCAGCCAAAGGATCCCCAAGGATTATCTCCAGCAATTCGAAGTTCCAGAGGCAACGAAGAAACTCAAAGAGGAGTGCACTCAATATTTGTTTACTTGGAGTCAAGTGGACTCAATCAATATTTTCTATGGAGTTGTTGGTAGCCGCCCTATAGAATAAATAGAGCAAAGCTAGAGCTAAAAAGGGTCAGAACTTTGTTGCAAGCTATTGAGATTTTTATTATTTTTCTCAGTGATCAAACTTTTAGAAATGTATGAGGCTATTCTTTTATGAAATGAGGAGACTGATTTCATTTTACAGATTTAAGTTTTAGAGAGATAGGCTTGTGGGCTAGGGCCCAATCCATGTGCCTCAACCTCTTTGTTGTATTTGTTCTCTGCTTTTTGTCATTTCATTAGCTCCGCTTTTGATAATTTCGTTTATGTTTCATTGTTGTTTAGTTTTTGCTTTCAGTTCCGTTGTTGTAGTTCTTCATTTGGTTACGAAGAGTAATAGAGTAGAGGAAAAATCCAAAAGTTGTGGTTAAGACTTCCCCTCTCATATTTTTTAATAGAGTTTGAGCAGGGTTGACCTCTGCGTAGGCCATAAAAAACTGCTTTATGTTCACTGTTTTTACCACCCATTTTGTCTGTTTTCGTGCATGAATCAAAAGGTTTGATTGTAGGAATAAGTCTCAACAGTCCCATAAAATTTCTCCAACACCTCCCGCTTCATCTTCCATTTTTCTTCCATCTCTGTTGTTACGTTCTGGTACATTGTGTTACACCCCTGTGCATAGTGGTTACACCTTCTAATCCTTCCTTTTCTCTTATCGCAGCTACCGCACCATTTTTATTCTCTAAAACTCCCCCAAAACCTTAAAGTTCACCTTCTATCCCTTCTTTTCACTTTGTGCAACTATCACAACCATTTTAACTTGAAAACCATCCAAACACTTTAAAGTTTGACGTCCGCCTTTCCTCCTCGAAATTCCTGCTATCATATTTCGCACTTCACACTCTCCTCCCGATTGCACTATCTCTTCTCCACCAACCTTGCAATATTGCTATATTACAAAATTGCAAATCGCAAATCAGAGTTTCTATTGGTTTCCTTTAAGACTTACCGCTCCCAACGTCGATTGCGATATCGTTGTCGTACTCTTCTGTTGGTCCCACTGCCACGTCACCCATCGCATTTCGCACTTTGCAACCTTTTCCTAAACAACACTTCTGCTATCCCTCCAACATTGCGATATTGCGATTGCAATATCACATTTCACACTTCGCAATTTTTATCCCGTTGCATTTTTCACTTTGCATTTTTTATCCCCATCGCATTTCGCATTTCGCTCCTGCTACAGAACAACACTTCCGTTATCCCTCCAACTTTGAGATATTGTGATTACGATATCGCATTTCGCACTTCACATGTTTTACCCCGTCGCAATCGCATTTCACAACCTTTTCTTTAAGACTTACCACTCCAACCGCCAATTGCGATATTAGTGTAGCACTATGCCACGTCATTCCTATTACAAATCGCATTCCGCAAATTTTATCCCTATCGCAAATTGAAAATCGCATTGTTTGTTTTTTTCCCGTTAGCACTTACCACTCCTGTTTTCCAATCGCGATATCACTCTGTACTCCGCCACCGGTCCCACCGCCACGTCATCTGCCGCATCGCACATCACAAATCACACTTTTTATTTTGTTCCTGTTAACCTTTACCGCTCGAAACGCCGATTGTGATCACCCTCCATCGCAACTCTGCCATCGCACTTTTTAAATCATTCCGCTCCAAAGCATTTTTACGCCATAATAAATCTTTAATAAGTTTTAAACCCGCTCTTTCCACCTCTAAGCCTTGTTTCATGTGTTGAGCCCTCCATTAGCACCTTTAGCTCGTTTTCCTCCAAACTACAAGCCACACTTTGTCAAGTTTAAGTTTATCACGAATAGTTGCATGGTTAGAAGCATGATAGCATGGTAAATAGATCAGAGGATAAGTAGGGTGTGTTTAGCCGATTGGCCTAGCTAGGTGCAACTTAGTTTAGTTTATTTTCAGTCATTTCCTTTTGTAGATTAAATTAATTTCCTTTCTGTCACTGCACATTAAATTAGTTTTATTTTCATTATTTCCTTTCCGCAAATTAAGTTAGTTTCCTTTCTTTCATTTCCTTCCAGTAATTTACTTTTCAGTTTTTATCATAGTTTAAGAAATAGCACCCTTTCGTAAAGCAGAAGAGGATGACACGAAAATAATGCATCTGCTATGTATATAGCACTGTCACCTCCAAGTTTGTATGAACCCTGGATTGATTAAGTAAAGTAGGGTAGCCCCTGGGAGTTGTATCACTCTTGGCGCAATACCAGGGCTCGCCACTTTTTGGCGTCGTTGTCGAGAAGGTGTCTAGTAGATGTTTTGATTTTGTAGCATTATTTTATGCTTTCCTTTCTTTTCAAGTCATTTCAGAGATATTGAAAAAATACAAAAATATTTGATTTTCATGCCTCGTAGGAGTAGGAATACTTAAAGACAAATCTTACCTAAAACTCCCACATCACCTGCTATCCACCCTTCACTCTTCTATGGTGGCACTGAGATTGAACTTCCTATAAGAGAGCCTTTTGAATACTTTGAGGAACCTATAGGGGAAGAAGAAGAATACCTTGTTTCAACTGAGGGACCTGTTTGACCTATCTTAACCATGGCTGGGATCCAAAGAGCCTTTCCCATAAGAGAGTCATATGGGGAAACTAAGATGAAAAATATTAGCCCCTCAGCTCTTCCACACTTTCATGGACTTACCTCTGAGGACCCTGACACATTTATGTTTGAATTTGTTGTTGTTTGTAGGACTTATGACTACACCTCTAATGATCAGAAGTTGAAGCTATTCCAATCCACCCTTAAGGATGCAGCCTTGCGCTAGTTCATGGGTCTGCCTGGGGATAACATCGCTACCTGGACATAGATGGAAGAGACCTTCAACAAAAAATATAGAGACTACTGTAGGTCCAAGGAAACTAAGGATGAAATATTTAGGATGACTCTAGGATCTGATGAGTCCCTTAGAAGATTATGAAGAGAGGTTTCAATTAAACTATAAGAGAGCCAATTGTACTCTTGATCCTGCATCACTTAAACTTATACTTCTTCGAGGGATCAGTGAAGAGATGATAGAAACCTTGAATATGCTATCAGGAGGAGATATCTACCAATTGCCTTATGAAACAATCAAAATTTTCTTCCGGAACCATTCTAGGGAATTTAGGAAGACGGGCAGAGCTAGAAAAACCACATCCAATACCCCTTCCTCTTCCACCTTCATAAAACATGAGATTGGAAACATGTTAGAGGACTTCAAGAGTGACATGTTGCACACCTTTGCTTTGAAAATGGACACAATGCAGGCCAAAAGGAAGCAAGAGGAAGCAGAGAGAGCCCTGGCCAAATTTTCTCCTAGATGTACCAGGAAGCACCCAAGAAATGAATGTCCACTGAATTTCATAGAGGTTTTCTTAGAATGTGAGGAGAATCATGCCACAAAAAGTGTCCTTCCTTACCTAGACTTAAGATTGTATATCAAGGTGGGGAAGCAATGCCAAAGAAACTATGTTTCATCAACCAGAGAAGGCCTCAAGGCCCTAGGCCATATCAACAAGGTATATCAGGTGCACCTTACTCTTATTATCACAACAATCAGAGTGCACCCATGCAACCTTGGTACACACCCACTCCTCCTTCCTGGTCTACACCTCCTACTTGGCATTACAACCCTTCATATCATCCTCAGCTAGTAAACCAACCATTTCAGCAGTATGTTACACAACAACCTCAGTGGAACAATCCATCCCAAGGGCGGAGGCCTCAACAAAATAAACCACCTTCTCTAATGCCTCCATCCAAAAATCAACCTCAGCTTACTCATGTTGCTCCACCTAGGCTACCTATACCTACACAACCCAATCCAAACCCGAACACCAGACATGCACAACAAACTCCTAGTGGAGAAACATCCTATCTAGCTTATGCTGTGGAGATGCAAGAGGTTAATCTCAGGTCAGGAAGAGTAATCCCATAAAACCATCCTCCATCTCCACCTGTATAGGTCGAGGAGGAAAAGGTAGAAGGTAACACTCACATCCAACAACCTCCTTTTCCTGAGAGCTTGATCCACCCTAGTCAGCACATCCCATAGGAGACTGAACTCCTGGGAGAATTGGAAAATTTGTGTGTAAATATACCACTTCTCCAGGCCATTAAGGATGTCCCTATCTACAATAGTCTCATCAAAGAGAAGTGCTTCAAGAAACCTGGGAGAAGGAAGAGAGATACCCCCACCATCAATGTGGTAGGGAAACTATCTGACCTAATGCTGGGGAAGGTGATATTTCCAAAGTACCTAGACCCTAGTAGTCCAGTTGTTAATGTGAATATAGATGGTGTCATAGTCCCCAACGCTCTGATTGATCTAGGGGTTGCCATAAATATCATGACCAAGGAAACTATGTTGAAACTTAATCTCCAAGGGACTTTGAGGAAAACTAGAACAATTCTGCAACTTACAGATCAGTCCACAGTAACTCCGGAAGGAATTGTTGAGGATGTTATGGTTACCATTGACTCTTGGGAGTATCCTACAGATTTCCTGGTCCTGCAACCGAAAACCAAGTTTAATGGTTATCCTCTCATCTTAGGGAGACCTTGGTTAACCACTGGAGATGCTTATATTAGTTGTCGGGCTGAAAACATGACTTTCAAAAATGGGCCTTTCTCTAAACAACTAGTGTTATATCCTCCAACCCAGCCTTCCATTGATCATGATCTCCCTATATGGTTGGAGGATGAAGAAGATGAGTGATATAAAATTGCCCCTATGTGTTCCATAGATGATATTCTTAGAGGGGGGAAACTTGATGAAGATGAACTCATCAACCATGCCATTCAAAACTAGTCCTCCACTAACATTCCGCTCGAAACCTTAGTCAAAGAGTCTGAAAGCCAACCTTGGATATTGGAAGTGAACTCAGTTGAGTCAACCTATGAATCCACCAAGGCTATTGAATTTGGCCCATCCATATCTCTGAAAATCAATCCAAAACTCTCGAATGAAGAAGAGAAGCAGCTATGCCAACTTTTGAAAGAGAATCTAGATGCATTTGCTTGGGATTACAAGGACATGAAAGGGGTGCATCCTTCAGTGTGCAAACATCATATTTACATCAAAGAAGGATGCAAGCCTGTGAGACAACCCCAAAGAAGGATGAACCCGACTATGAAGGACATAGTCAAAGAAGAGTTGTAGAAACTCTTGGATGCAGGGTTCATATATCCTATGTCTGATAGTGAGTGGGTATCTCCTCTTGTCCTAGTCCCAAAGAAGAATTGGAAGTGGCGAATTTTTGTTGATTGTTGAGAACTTGACAAAGCCACCAAGAAAGACCATTTCCCTTTGCCCTTTATAGACCAAGTCCTAGATGGCCTTGTGGGGAAGAAGTTATTTTCCTTCTTAGATGGGTTCAATGGGTACAATTAGATTCAAATCAGCCCTAAAGACCAGGATAAAACTACTTTTACCTGCCGTTGGGGTACCTTCGCTTATAAATTCCTACCCTTTGGGTTGTGCAATGCCCCAGCTACCTTCCGAAGAGCTGTTCTGAGCATCTTTTCTGAGTTAGTCCATGACTCTGTCAAAATCTACATGGATGATTTCACACCATATGGGGATGAATTCCAGGAAGCTCTCTCCAATTTGGGTAAAGCACTAAGAAGGTGCATTGAGATTCATATCTCTTTGAGCCCAGAAAAGTGTGAGTTCCTGAAGAAAGCAGTGGTTGTATTAGGACACTCCATATCCCCAGCAGGACAGGTAGACTCGAACAAAATCACTATCATCAAAAGTGTACCTGCTCCTCAAAAGCAGAAATATGTCAGGAGTTTCTTAGGCTTAGCTGGTTACTATAGAAGGTTCATCAAAGATTTCAGCAAGATGGATTTGCCATTATTTGGGTTATTGGCCAAAGATTCTGAGTTTATTTGGTCTAGTCCTTATCAAGAGGCTTTCGAGCTCATTAAGGGAAAGTTGACTATTGCCCCCATCCTCCAAGGTCCAAATTGGACTCTGCCTTTCCACATCCACACTGATGCATCCGAAAAAGCTGTAGGGGCAGCATTAGGACAATTAGAGGACAAAATACCTAATGCCATTTATTTCATCAGCAAGAACTTGCCCATGGCCGAACTGAATTATATTGTTACTGAGAAGGAGATGTTAGCCATTGTCCATGCTTTGAACAAATTCAGGCATTACGTAGCTGGATATCAGACCTTTGTTCACACTGACCATGCATCCATCAAGTATTTAATGAAAAAACTGGAAGTTAATGCTTGGATAATTAGATGGTTGTTACTTTTGCAGTAATTTGATTTGACGATTGTTGATAAACCTGGAAAGGAGAACGTTGTTGCTGATTTTTTGTCCAGGTTAGCTCTCCCTGCAGGTGAAGAAGGAATGGTGGATGACTAGCTGCCAAATGAAAACCTCTTTCCTAGATCATCACTCTCACCATGGTTTGCTGATATAGTCAACTACTTGGTTTATGGGAGATTCCCTCCTAATATTTCATTCAGGGAGAGGAGTAGAATCATCAGGTAAAAAAAAAAAAAAAAAAAAACCCATGCCCCTTCCACATGGATTGGCTCCTAATCTTTCATTTATGGAGAGGAGTAGAATCATCAGGAAAATAAAAATAAAAAACAAAAAATAAAAAATAAAACGTTGGGGGGAACCTTTTCAAGCTAGGCCCTGATCGAATCCTAAGGAGATGTGTGAGGGAGGAAGAATTTTTTGATATCCTCTCTACATGTCATGACATCCCATGTGGAGGCCACTTTGTTGCAAAGAGAACTGCTTACAAAGTTTTGCAGGCAGGATACTATTGGCCTACCCTTCACCAAGATTCTAGAAGATACACCGGCAGGTGTGACCAATGCCAAAGGATGGGAAACACACAAAAAGGGATGAGATGCCTTTGCACCCTCAGTTGGCTCTTGAGCCATTTGAAAAGTGGGGCATGGACTTTGTTGGACCTATCGATCCACCATTCGGACAAAAGAAGTATATCATAGTCTACACATATTACCTGACAAAGTGGGCTGAAATAAAAGCAGTGAAGGTAGAAACCAAGGAGAATGTAGAAGAATTTATGAGAGAGAATGTGTTTTACAAGTTTGGATACCCCAGAGAAATAGTCACTAATCAAGGAGCATAATTCACCTTTCACCTCATTGATAATATTTTGAGGAAGCACAAGATTAAGCATAAAACTTCTACCGCCTATCACCCTCAAGCGAATGGCCAAGTAGAAGTAACTAATAGAGCTTTAGAGAGCATCCTAACCAAGGTTGTAAGCAGCACTAGAAAAGACTGGGCAGAAAGATTGGTAGAAGCTACCTAGGCCTACAACACTACTTGGAAGACAACAACAAGATTCACTCCTTATGAACTAGTCTATGGTAAGAAGGATCTACTTCTAGTTGAGTTTGAATTCAATACTTTAAGAATGGTAGCTAAATTAAATTTAGATCTATAAAATGCCCAAAAAGAGAGGTTGTTGCAACTAAATGGATTGGATGAGTTCAAAATTCAAGCACTTCTTCACACGGAAGTAGTTTAGCTGCAAAGGAAGGTCTGGCATGACAAGAACATCAAAGAAAAGACCTTCCAAGAAGGAGATTGGGTGATGTTGTATGATTCAAGGTTTAAATATTTCAAAGGCAAGCTAATGACAAGATGGTTGGGACCTTACACAGTGGAAAAATGTTTTGATAATAGCGCAGTTCAAATCAGAACCATAGATGAGGAAGGAATCCCCTTGCTTGTCAATGGTCACAAACTTAAAATTTACAAGAAGCCTTTGTCAAGGGCAGAGTTCATAAATTCAATAAGCAGAGAGGTGTATGTGATGGGAAACTCTATAGTTTCCCACACCTCCTGAAAAGAAAAAAAAGAGTAAAAAATAAATATCCATGGACAAAAACCTCTCTAAGGCACCTAAGGCAAGCTTGTGGGTTGAAAACCTCAATGGAGGCAGCTCACTTGCTCTCAAAAAAAAAAAAAAAAAGAGAATAAAGATCCATCGGTGAAAACCTCTCTGAGGCACCCAAGGCAAGTTTGTGGGTTGAAAACCTCCATGGAGACGTGCTTTCTTAAAAAAAAAATAAATATATATATATATATATATATATATATATATATATATATATATATATATATATATATATATATATATATATATATACATCTGCATCATTGTGTTTTTCGTGTTTCTTGTTTTGCAGGTTATTAATGGCTTTTGGAAACATAGGGAAGCATTCATCTTCTTTTCCCTTCTTCTATTTTACCATCCATCCCATCATTCACTCCATTCATTTTCATAAACTTCCTCCATAACCTCCATACACCACATTCCTCCATTCCTGAGCATAATGTAGCAAGGAAAGCAAAACACAGACTGTTACAAACATCAGGGAATTCCTACAGTGCAAAAATCTTTTCATGAACAACAAGAAAAAATGAAGGGAGGAGTTGACCAGGAAAGACAAGAGTGCCTACCACCCATGACATCTGGAGCACCCCCACGCAGCATCTATAATAGGTAGAAACAACAATAAAGATCGGCAGCTCACTCAGATAGTTTCTCATTCAGCAAGCTGCTCACTCAGAAAACAAGAAAATAAGGAAGAACGCAGCATATATGAGGCTTGTCTCCAAATTCCAGCTCCTACGAACACGTATAGCTTCTCACCCCTTGTTATGCATCCATAATAGCCATAAATAATTAAATTTGCAGACTTAGAGTTTAAGGGGCAGAAAGGTGGCCAACTAGCTTGGCCACTGTTGTGAAGTATGACTAGGGAGAACTGCAAAGTCACGCCACCTGGGCATGCAAAAGAAGAAAATTAAATCAAGTGGAGTAGAGGAGAACGAGGGGAGGAGACATGTAGTATCAGCCAGTTAACAAGAAGAGGGTCCAACTTTCTATAACAGGAACTAGAGCTGAGCCGAGTTACATAAGCGCTCTAAAATTAGTTGCGCAATCTAATAAAAAGAGATCCCGTCTCATCCAAACCAACGAATTGAGATTTTTTTAGGGAAAGAGACCGAAGGGAGTCTGTAGCACAAAAATACAAAGAGTGGGCTGCATATTTGAACACACAGCATAATAACATCACCAGTAGTCGAGCTAGCTTCCAAAGTATACTACATATCAAACACAGTAGCAAGAGACCAAGGGCAGCTTTTCTCCTAGCCTTAGAGAATAAAGAGAAGAACCAGAAGAGGAACAAGAAGAAGAAGAGGAAGAGGCAGAGGGCCAAGGAGAAATAGAAGAAATGGAAATAGAGACAGAAGTCGGTAGCAGAAAGTGAGCAAGAAGCAAACTCACAGCACAACACCACATCCCCTCAAGACAAAGAGGTAGTTTCCACCTTAGCTCCTCTGAGCGCAAAGAGAAAAAGGAAAACCTCTATGTATCTCAGAGCTGACAAGAGTTAGAGGATAAGTCGGAGAGAGCAAAAAAATCCTCCCATGAGCCTGAGTATCATTGAAGAATCACCAAGGGAGGAGGAAAGAATCGAAGAAACAGTTCTGAAGGAGCATCTGCAGAAGGCACATGTAGAGAATGTAGCACTGAAGGAGAAATTGCAGCAAAAAGGGTAGCAAGTATCCACCCATGGAAGACATATGCATAGAAGCCCTTCAGCACGAATTCCCTTCTGACTCATATGCTGTGTACCTCAAGGATCAATGGCTCCTATTTCAAATCAAAACTCTAGCCTCCCATGGATCCCTACCTTTCCAAGATTGTAGGCAATTAATGGATTTCTACACGCAAGCTAACATGGTTGATTAGGCAAAAATGGCAGAGTTTTATGTGCATAATCTTGTGCTGACAAATCTGGATACTTGGGACCCCAATTCCACAATGGGGGATATGTAGTTAATGGCTCTAGCATCTTGGATGACGAATGAGGACACTAGAGAAAAAGAGATATGGAGGGTCATGGGAAGAAGAAATAGAGAACCCTTATATATCAGACCAGAATTTTTCAACCCAAGAGGAGTCATCCTTAATCGTCGAGAGATTGAAATGGACCCTGCACTAGTTGAAAGCTCCCTTCAGACTCAAACACAGGTAATAGGCCACTTTGATGATGTTTCTAGGTAGATATAAAATGAGTGCATTATGGCCAGCTAGAGGAGATGGAAAAACCTCCCTCACAGCCTCAAGAACAGGGAGTACCATACTCCAGAAAGACTGAGGGGTTCATTGGAAAGGGCACCATTATACAAGAGGGCCATACAGACCAAAAAGATCTAATGGTTGGGACTAAAGCTCAACCCACCTTTGCTGTTGGGGCTGAATGATGAAAATGACACAGATGCACAATATAGAGAATGGGAGAATGCATAAAAGAATAATGGTTTTTACCGCCTTGGGGAAACTCCCACACTTCTTCCTCAGAAAATCGGGGGGGCTGTCAAAGCCTTAAAGGAAATGCAAGAGGAGGATTAGTTGCTCAGAGGATGAGCAACCATTCAGTAGTGGGGTGATGATGAGCTCCATCATTAGACATATTTGGAGGGGTTAATGGTCACCTTTTTGCCTTCTTAGATCTCTTTTTCTTTTATTTTTATTATTATTTGGTTTTATGATGCTAGTATAGGTGGTGATTAAGGCTAACATACTTTGAGTGCCTAATATGAGGTTGAGAGTAGAAAATCATGAATTATTAGCATTTTTATAAGGATTTTATCATGAAGACTTTGAGGAGACAACAAGGAGAAATTATAGGAGGATTTTCCACCCTCCTTAACTCTCAAAGGTAGCCAAAGGATCCCAAATATTCTCTCCAGCAATTCGAATTCCAAAGGCAGCCAAAGGATCCCCAAGGATTCTCTCCAGCAATTCGAAGTTCCAAAGGTAGCCAAGCAACTCAAAGAGGAGTGCACTCAATCTTTGTTTACTTGGAGTCAAGAAGACTCAATCACTATTTTCTAGGGAGCTGTTGGTAGCTGCCCTATAGAATAAATAGAGCAAAGCTAGAGCTAGGAAGGGTTGGAACTTTGTTTCAAGATTTTGAGCTTTTTATTATTTTACTTAGTGATCAAACTTTTAGAAATGTATGAGGCTATTCTTTTATGAAATGAGGAGACTAATTTCATTTTTCTGATTTAAGTTTTAGAGAGCTAGGCTTGTGGGTTAGGGCCCAATCCATGTGCCTCAACCACTCTGTTGTATTTGTTCTCTGCTTTTTGTCATTTCATTAGCTCCGCTTCTGATAACTTCGTTTATGTTTCATTGTTGTTTAGTTTTTGCTTTTAGTTCCACTATTGTAGTTCTTCATTTGCTTACGAAGAGTAATAAAGTAGAGGAAAAATCCAAAAGCTGTGGTTAAGCCTTCCCCTCTCATCTCTGTCAATAGAGTTTGAGCAGGGTTGACCTCTGCACAGGCCATAAAAAGCTGCTTTTTGTTCACTGTTTTTACCACGCATTTTGTCTGTTTTCGTGCATGAATCAACAAGTTTGATTCCAAGTATAAGTCTCAACAGTCCCAAAAAAGTTCTCCAACACCTCCCGCTTCATCTTCCATTTTCCTTCCATCTCTGTTGTTACGCTCTAGTACACTGTGTTACGCCACTGTGCATAGTGGCTACACCTTCTATTCCTTCATTTTCTCTTATCACAGCTACTGCACCCTTTTTATTCTCGAAAACTCCTCCAAAACCTTAAATTTCACCTTCTATCCTTTTTTTTTTTTTTTTTTTCGCTTTGCGCAGCTATCGCAACCATTTTAACTTGAAAACCCTCCAAATACTTTAAAGTTTGACCTCTTCCTTTCCTCCTCAAAATTCCCACTATTGCATTTCTCACTTCGCACTCTCCTCCCGACTGCACTATCGCTTCTCCGCCAACGTTGCGATATTGCGAAATTGCAAGTCACAATTTCTATTGGTTTCCTTTAAGACTTACCTCTCCCAACGCCGATTGCGATATCACTGTTGTACTCTGCCATTTTTCCCACCGCCACGTCACCCATCACATTTCTCACTTCGCAACCTTTTCCTAGAACAACACTTCCGCTATCCCTCCAACGTTGCGATATTGTGATTGCGATATTGCATTTTGCACTTCGCAGTTTTTTATCCCGTTGCATTTTGCACTTCGCAGTTTTTTATCCCGTTGCATTTTTCACTTCGCAGTTTTTATCCCCATCGCATTTCGCTCCTGCTCTCGAACAACACTTCCTCTATCCCTCCAACTTTGCGATATTGCGATATCAGATTTCGCACTTTGCAAATTTTACCCCGTCGCAGTCGCATTTCACAACCTTTTTATTTTTATTTTTATTTTTATTTTTTAAGACTTACCGCTCCAACGCCGATTGCGATATCACTGTAGCACTCTTCCATGTCATCCCTATCGAAAATCGCATTCCACAGCTTTTATCCCCATCGAAAATTGCAAATTACATTTTTTATTTTGTTCCCATTAACACTTACTGCTTTTGTTTTCCAATCGCGATATCACTCCGTACTCCACCACCGGTCTCGCCATCACGTCATCCGCTG
Source organism: Pinus albicaulis (assembly GCA_034641835.2). Lineage (NCBI taxonomy): Eukaryota > Viridiplantae > Streptophyta > Pinopsida > Pinales > Pinaceae > Pinus > Pinus albicaulis. The sequence goes on from CM076581.1 coordinate 1,477,608,582, forward strand.
CATCGCACATCGCAAATAACACTTTTTATTTTGTTCCTGTTAACATTTACCGCTCCAAAGGCCGATTGCGACCACCCTCCATCACAACTCTGCCATCGCACTTTTTAAATCATTCCGCTCCAAAGCATTTTTGTGCCATAATAACGATTTAATAAGGTTTAAACCCGCTCTTTCCACCTCTAAGCCTTGTTTCATGTGTTGAGCCCTCCATTAGCACCTTTAGCCCGTTTTCCTCCAAACTGCAAGCCACACTTTGTCACATTTAAGTTTATCATGAATAGTTGCATGGTTAGAAGCATGATAGCCAGAAAATCCATCCATGAACGGAAATATTTCTCATCCAACACAGTCGTCAATAATCTGGTCAATAAAGGGAGTAGGATACTTGTCTTTTGGACAAGCAAGATTGACATCTCGATAATCGACACACACTCTGATGGTTCCTTGTTTTTTCATAACAGGGACAATGTTGGAAACCCACTCAGTTGGTGGAACATGGTAAATGAAACCAGCACACAAATTTTTTTCAACTTTTGCTTTAATGGCAGCGACCTTCTTCGGATGAACAGGAGGAAGGCGTTGACGTACCGACTCGACATCAGGGTACATATTAATAGCGTGTTCAACGATACTAGTATCTATGCCTGGAATTTCCTCGTAAGACCAAGAAAATACATCACGAAAGAGAGAGCGATATGTTTCCAGTTCTAATGGAGAACAAGACACGCCGACATGAATGTTTTCTACAATGTCGGGTTTGGTCGAAAAATTGATAGAAATGGTTTCTTCAATATCTGATAAATTTTCCTCGGATTCGATTGCATTAATGGGTAAATAATTCGAAAATAATGTTTTGATCGATGGGTGATATAGTTCAATAAGATTATATTCTTCATAATCTTGAAGATGGGAGCAATGATGATGATCTTCCCATGGTTCTCCTTTTGGCATCATGGATTCCACAATATTCTCATTTGTCAAGAAAATTGAGGAAAAAGGATTAAATGGAGTACCAAAATCTAATGAACAATCAACCCAAACGACCGACGACGATGATTTCGGATTCGCCGCCCAAGCCATGTAGATTGATTGCTATGCCAGCTCAATTGGGATGGGCGGTAGAAATTCATTCAACATAACAACTTCAGAATCACCCGTAATCTTCCTTAAGCCAGATGGAGTAGAAGATATCATGTAGTAGGTCTCCATGCTTGCAATTTATACCGACGTCGCAGGAAGTTGTAATGTTAAGGTTCCCATGAGAGTGGAATCCTTTAAGAGTCCTACACCAATGTTCTCAAGTGTGAGTTGGGATGTGTGAACTAATAGAAAATTTCTAGTTACCTGCGAACTAGAGGCAAAGAAGGAGAGTTGATTGATGATTGTGATGACACCTTGATGTGGAAAGGCGATCATTCTAAAATATGTAGAAATGATCGTAGTCATAGCATATACCCATGGCCTTCCAAGTAAAATGTTGTATTCAAGGGGTCCGTCAACGACCTCAACTTCAACTTTCACTATTTTCCCCCCTAGTTCAACATGCAGGTTATTGATAATATCACAAGGCTTATATGTACGTTTGTCGAAAGCTTTCAATGTCGTAGGTGATTGAGATAGGCGCGGCAAGCTAAGTGACTTCCAATAGTTTAGAGACATAATGCACGTAGATGATCCCTCATCAATAATAGTACAATGAAAGAGGTGATTAATAACATTTACTTAGATGGAGAATGCCAATTCTGCTAGTAATTGCGGCACATAGCCGATATGATTAAAGACTACGAGATTGGAATCTGTCGGATAAATTCCACCAATTGTCGAGAACAAAGCCTGCTTCAGGGAGGGACAATTTTGAAGCGCCTCAAGCACTGACATAGTTGAAAGAGATTGAGCCAAATCTTCAACTATATTGTAATTTTGAGCAGCTCGGGCTCAAGGAATAAATGTCGATTTATGAACAACTCCTTTTGGCAGCTTGATTGTTAATTCAGGAATAACAATTGGTGGTATCGATTCCGTAAACGGATTCATGGTCGAGGTAGTAGGTTGATCATTAGCCTGGCTATCGTAATATTTATTATGTGTTGACACCAAAACATCAGTTGATGGCTTCGTGACAGATAGCATAAGCACTTGGGAACTAGAAGCTGGATCCGTCACAACCAAATTTGTGTCCAGATTCGAAAATGGATCTATCAACACTACGGATGCATTCGAGGTCTTAACCAATTTTGAGACTTCGGTGCAGTGAGGATAGTCACAAACAAAGTGTTCCTCATTACAGATTATGCAAGGGTAACGAGGTTTCCAATTTCTAGATGATTGATCAGATGATCTTTCCCAAAGGGTAGAAGTTTGATTTTTCTTTGATTTCCCCTTTTTCTTACTTCCGGGTTGCTTGTCACTTTTTCCCTTGTCAGATGACACAACATAGATTTCGAAAGAAGGCGCAGGATCAGATGCAGTAGAGTGATGTGTGCTTGCAATACCGATCATATCGTCTCCAGCATGAGAGTCATTAGATGGAGGAGGAACAGTAAAATTAGATCATGACGCATTGAGAATTTTCTCGTAGAGCGTGCCAGACTGAGTGTAAATCAAGTCTAAATATTGGGCACGAGCAATGTCTTTCTCTTCAGTGACGATGCTACCCTTAGCCACATCCTCAGTTATAAATGGTAACAAGGACTTAATGAACCACTCAATAAGGAGTTGATCAGGAACAAATGTCTTAAGCATTCTACGACGATGATGCCACTCATGGATATGATCAGAAATGTGAGTAGCATTAGTCTGTTTAAAATTAGTCAAGAGTTCCGTTCCAGTTTCATATCATATGGGTAACTGGAAGTGGGTCAAAAATACATTAGCTAAGGCAGTGAAATTATCAAATGAAGCTCTTGGTAACTTAATGTAACATTTCGCAGCCGGACTAGTGAGCGTATGTTGGAAAATATGTAGTCGAACAGAGTCATCATTCAGGGAGTTAGATGAACACCACAAATGATAAGTCATGACATGCATCGACGGGTCTTCCCTAGGGTTTCCATTGAACTTAGGAATACCCGAGGGTAATTTATGAGGTATCACTGACCACCAAGGAGCGTAATTGATTGGGTCATGGGTGAGCCGGTTTAAATCCTGTAAATCTAAAGTTGCAACAACGGGAAAATGTCGACTTGAGTCGGGTTGAGCATAGCTAGGGTATGATGGAATTGCTTGGGTAACAGGCCTTTGAGGACCAACGTAAGGAATCTATTGCTGGTAACCCAGATAGGGGTTATTTTGAAAAGCAAACGTTTGAGAATTATGTTGACCAAAACCTGGGTACGCTACTTGTTGAAATGAAGGTTGTGGCATTTGCGCTTGTGGCTGCCAAGGGGTCTGTCCACCAACATTATAACCCAAACTATAATATCTTGGATTTGGTGTCGGATAGGTATAACTTGGTTGCAGCTGTGACATCCCATAATATGGTAATCCAGCTTGTGAATAAATGATTTGGATACAGGTGGTTGATGTAAACCAGTCGAAGGAGTTGGAGTTTGAGGGCCCAATACTTGAGGGTATTGGGTTGAAGGACCCACCTGAGATGGTTTAGGTACAACAGTTTGAGTCTGTAACTAGGGTAAATATGTATTAACAAGAGGAGTTGATGTGGGTGCAACCGGTTGAACCAGTTGATACGAGTGTACAATCGTTTGTGGTTGGATGGGTAGAGTGGGCTACCACAAACAAACATTCATTCCGACATTAGGATGACCAAATAACGATGGAGTATTGTCAATATGGGTGACCATATGGTTCCCCCAAGCACGAGGAGTATAATGAGATGGAAAATATTGTTCTCCAAATGCAGGGAGTCTAGTTGAATTGTATTGGATGGAATATACCCAGACGAACTATCTTGATATTGCCCTGATGATGTGTATAAAGGATCAAGCCATTCATTAATCACTATAGATTTACCAGTTAGAATAACAGACGATGAAATTGGTGAAGTCCATGGGTTTGAGGATGCACTAGAGAGGGTTCTAGATAAATATTGGTAACCAGGTGGGACGGAAGGGCCACCATATAAATGTGACTCTGGTGAAGTTGTGAACATCGATGGGGTAGCAAGAGAAGGTGCTGTCGTAACTGGAATATATGGTCCAGCCGAAGATGTTGGCTCAGGCATTGTTGTTCGACCAAATTTATACCCTATTGGATCTACGAGAACTATAATAGACACTGGATCAACAAAAGCAGAGGCGGGTGATTGAGGAAAAGGCTCATACAGGTAAAGCTCCACCCCAAAATGAGTTGGAGTTAAAGGTGTTTTGTCTTGTGTTATTTCTTCAATCGAAATTAAACCAGGTGGAAGGATTTCATGGTCAGGCCCAAAGTATATTTCAGGAGGTTGAATGCGCGATATGGGAGACTCAATGGCTACAATAGATTGTGGGGTGACCGATATAGGAAAAAATTCCATTCGTTCGACTTCACGACTTAGATGTTTTGGCAAAAAAGTGATAGGATCCGGATCAACTTCTAGTTGAACAACGTCAGGGTCGGGAGGTATGGTCTCACTGATTGGATGGATCGCTACCATGAGTAGTTGTGAGGACTCCGTCTCGACAACAGTGGATGAACCAGGATTTGTAGAAACAACTTGTGCTGACTCTGATATATGTGAGGATGATGTCGCACCAGAGGTGCCGATAGTACTAGTTTCTGTAGAGCGATGTCGCCTTTGTCGACCAGAAATGGCTTCCTATGGTAAAGGTGGTTTCAATGTTATTCTACGTGAATGACAGGGAAAGGGGTGTTCTTCCACGATGATTGATTTATTTTATGACCAAAAGCAAATAAAAAAAATAAAAGGGTGATTCTAGGAAAAAGGTTTACCAAGTAATTGTGAATTGCATAATACCTCCTGGCGAACCAAGAGTACAGGCAGGAAATCTCCCCGAATGCTGTGTTCGGTGTATTACAAGTTTCAAGGCGGCCGACACAATTCACTATGGATGGATAGCAACCTAAAGTTGTCCTCCCAAATATACCCGAAGATACGTGGAGGCCCAAGTTCGTATTAGTGCTGTTTAATGTGAAACCACACAGTGAGAGCGCCTCCTTATACTTTTCGTACTAGAACACTGCTCGATATACCCTAAGGTACGTGGACGAGCTCAGATATACTTACGTACATGGAGTGAGGTATCACACTCAAAATGTATCACAGATAATTTAACAACAAATTCTACGTTTAACGATGCTGGAACACGTCTCTAGCCTAGACCTTCTAAATGTTATCGTTGTGGTTCCAATGCTTTCTTAGGTAAATTGAAGTAAATTTTAAGTTGTTATTGTTTAGAAAGTTTGTCTTTGAGGTTCACCGCGTGATTTGATGGAAATTCCTAATAATGCAAACTAAAATGATAAGAAAACTTTTCAATTTTAGTTTTTTCAATGAAAATCCCAGCGACTAAGGGAAAGAGCAATCAGTTTTAGAGCAAACAACAAAGAGCACAAACTAAAATGCAACTTTCCTAACTTGTTCCTATGCAACACACACAATTCACTATATGTACATGCATGTTTTTCTTTTTATCTCCCTTAATGTGAATGCAAGAAAGGAAACTATATGCATCAAATGAACAAAAACAAGTGTTTTCTTCTTTGAGAAATGAGGAATTTAACAACAATTTCTTGTTGAGGAAAAAATGAAGAATGGAACTACGATTTTTTCCTACAAGAAACGAAGAATTTAACGACAATTTCCTTTACGAAAACAAATGGATCTAATGCAGAAATAAAATACTTTGAATTTGATTTTCCAATGATAAATAAAAACACTTAAAGAGACATTGAACAAATTTAATTTTCAAAGGAGGAAGAATCAGGTAAGTTTACTGGTCTCTGAGAGGTATCATACATTTGAGAATACAACAAACAAATGGCTGAGAATGATAGAAATGAAAAATTTTAATGGAATTTGGTTGGCTAAGGGGGCAAAACAGTCTCTAAGGGGAGACAGTGCATTGCAGTGCACCCCTGAGTGGGAGACAATGCACTGTGTCTTGACCAACAGTGCGTTGGGCGCAGCAGTGATTGAAAATTCAAGCTACATAACACACTTCTAATGCAATTCTTTCATTAGCAAGTCTAATAATTGAAAGCAGATGCTATTGATGAGGATTAGCAGAGGAAAAAACACCTGGAATGAAAGGAAACTCCCCAGTGGAGTCACCAATTTGTTATGCATAATTGTGATCTACGGATAAATCAAATTCCCTAAGTGTGGTGCTAGGCACTTAGAACAATAGATGAAAGAGTTTTCTATCACTTTCTATAAAATAAATAGACACACCGAATGATAGAGGAACCTACTTGCAATCCAAGTGCTTCTCCTTCTCCTTCTGTCGCTTTTGTTGTCGTCTTCAATCCAACTCAGATCGCCAGATTGTTTCCTGCAAGTATAAACAGAGAACAACAAACATATTTCAATATGCAGATGCCTACTTATCTTAATCACTCAAGTTGATTAGATGTGAAACATATATATCATTCAAGAATCCATTGCATGAGAAATAGAAACATAAACAGATACATATATGGGAAAATGAACAACAATCTTTATTAAAGAGTAGAAGGGGGAGGTTACAACCAATGGTTGATTTGATACCACTAGCTCGAGCTTCATCCCAACCTCATCACATCCAACATCACACCAGCAGCATATCAGTACTTTCACTCGCTCAAATGAGAATCCAAAAACATTTCTTTACCAAAATTCTTCCTTCCCTCTCACTAAGATCTGTGCTCAATTTATAGGGAAATTGATGGTAGTTTCTCAATGGATGACTTTCTAAGAATATGCAATACATGTTCCCAAGTTTAGAGATGTTAGATGGACACTTGGATTTGAATTTTGACACATATGGACTCTTCTAGAAGGCACTGGCCATGTGGAGATTCCCTTAACAATGAGAATTCCACTCCCAGGTGACCAACACACTCTTGAATGTCAGGAAGTGCATTGCAGTGCACCCTTGAATGGAGGAATGCTGCATATGCAACACAGTTAGTCCCTTTAGAGACTGTGTTGGTGAGTCAATAGGTGATATAACATATACTTCAAACCTTGGAAATCTCACAATAGAAGCTATGAATGATTTGTTCTTCTCTTAGGGCATATAGCAACTAAAATGTAAGGGGATGATAGACCCTATTTCATTGGTCCTGGGGATGATGTCCAGTTTGAACAAGTCATGGGGGATGATGCCCAAATTGACCTATAATAGGCTTTCAATGTACTAAGGCTAGAGTGTGCCTTGGAAGACACCTCAAATTTTGTTGCATGGAAGGATCACATGGAGACGGTATTGGATGACAAAGTTCTGCTAGAATACATCAAGTCAGATGTTGCACAACCGCTTGAATCTGATGCCCAGAACCATGCTCGGTGGAAGAAATATGTTGCTAATCCAAGGAGAATCATCTTGGAGGGAGTAAGTTATCACATTGTCTCAAATCTCCACTGAAAATAAACTATGTTCACAATGTGGAAAGCATTGACAAAATTGTTTGAGAATAATAGTGACCAGAGGAAGCTAATGCTCAAGGATAAACTTCAGATTATCAAGATGCAGAAGAATGACATAATTTCACAGTATCTGAGCAAGTTTACATAGTGTCATGATGAACTTGGTGGGGTCGGTGTTAATGTCCCTGAAGAAGACTTGGTAAGCCTAGCCCTTCTAGGCCTTCCCAAGAGCTGGCACAACTATCAAGATTCAATGAATGGGAGGGAGAAACTACCGAATTGGGAGTGCTTATGGTCTGATTTGGTATAAGAGGAAATAAGGCGGAATACCATAAATGGGACTTCATCCAAGGGTGAGGATGATAAAAATTTTGTATTGTTTGGAAAGGAAAATAAGGGAAAAGGGAAGAGATCCCAATCCAAACCAGAATCTAGTCAAGCGGGCAAGAAGAAATATTTTTCAAAAATCAAATGCTTCAATTGCCATGAATTTTGGCACTATGCCATGACGTGTCCACATAAGAAGACAAGCAAGAAGACCTCAAGAGGAGTAGCAGGTGAAGCCTTGGCTTCACAGTTTGAGCTTGAGTTTACCCTCATTGCATGCATGGGGAGCACAGTGATGGGGAGCGTGTGGTACTTGGACTCAGGTGCATTGTTCCACATGATAGGGAATAGATATTTTTTCAGTGACCTAGAGGATAAAGACTTGCATATGCACATTGATATGGGGGGGGGGGCGACGGAAGGTACAACGCCACCGAAATTGGTACTATCACCTATCAAAGGGAGTCAGGCTCTCCACTGAAGCTCAAGGTCATGTTCATGTTGGGACTAAAGAGAAATCTTGCCTCTATTGTAGTTTTGGAAGACCGTGGTTATGATGTCATCTAGAGCAAAGGAAAGGCATTCCTGAGACACATAGCCACGGGACAGGTGAAGCAGATAGGGGTTTGTGTGAAGAACCTGTACGAACTAGATGTGGAGAATTGTGTTGCATTGAGCACAAAGGAAAAGAAGGTGTAGAGTCGTGATGTCTGTGAACTTTGGCATAGAATACTTGGCCATTTGCATCATGGCGCTTTGAAGATAACGCAGTAAATAACCACAAGCCTCCCCAAAGGAGCACTTGAGTAGCATGATGTATACAAAGGATGTACTTTGGGAAGTACAAAAAATCCACTTTCCATGATTAGGAGAGAAAAGCACATGCAGTCCTGGAAAGGATCCACTTTGATGTCTGTGGACCTTTCTCGACAGCTTCCACTGCCAGGCACAAATATTTTTTCATTTTTATTGATGGTTTATCATGGAAGTGCTAGATCTTCTTCATGCAGATGAAAGATGATACATTCTCCAAGTTTGTAGAATTCAAGGTACTGGTTACGAAAGAAACGGGAAAGAAGGTGAAGGCTCTCAACAGTGATAATGGAGGTGAATACATGTCGAATGAATTTAAAAAAAATTGTGCAAAAGAAGGCATTCGACCAGAGTTGACAACACCCCACAACCCATACCATAATGGGGTGATTGAGAGAAATAATCTTAACATTGTGGGAGCAGCTAGGGCATTGTTTCATGACCAAGCCCTACCTCTGTAACATTGATCAGGTGCTCAAAATTATGCTCAAAATCAAAGTTCTCAGAATGAGTCGAAACTTGAACGACCGCGTAGTGTTCATCGTTCTGAATTCGAGGCAACTCGTTTCACGCGAAATGGACTCTGTATGGCTTCATAAATGAGTTATGTCTATTTTCATAAACATGCAAATTTTGGCAAAATGCAGACAAGGAGCCCAATTAGCTGTCCGTACTGCTGACGTGGCATGCTGACTAGGTAGGTCAAAGTTTGGTAAACTATCCTCTAGCGAATGGGTGACTGCCAAGTGACAGAGTCTAGTTGGCACAATTTTGGTGTGTTGGCAGTTTTTTTAATGGTTGGTTTTGGGCCAATGAGGAGGAGGCAGGTGGCTCAGCTTGGGGCCGCCACGTGTCCTTATCATGGCATATTAAAATTTTTGTTATGGACCGGAAGGACCGAGTGGGGGTCGAACACGAGACCTCAGCCCCTCTCACAAGACGCGCCACCACTCCGCCTACGCCATGAATCTTAATCCATAAGTTCACCGCATAAATTTAAACTTTGTTGAATGCACCGATGGGGGGGGGGAGGGAGAGAGGGCCAACACCCAAACCATATGACCAACACATGGAGACAACCGGTGGAATAGAGGCGCTTAACATTAAGCGCGTTTAATTACACTAATCCCACATTTAATTAATGTTCAACTGGATTAATTATCATAGCATTGGTTTAGCGCTAATATGACTTAATTAGTGCTAATGTAGTTTTATTAAGCTAATCCATATTTTAATGGTGGTTCCGACAAATCCAACAGGATTTGCTATTTTTGGCACCAGATAGCCCGAATTAGTGCCAGTTAGCTAAATTTAGGGAGGAAGTGGAGCAGACTTGTAGAGGTCATAACTCAGTCAATTTTCGACCAAATGGAGAGCAGAAAGAGGCTAAGGTACCATTTTTTAGTGTTCTGAACTCATTGGTGCAGGTTTTAAGAGAATAAAATCATTGTAAACACATAAATTTTCAAATTTGAGTATAATATATAGGCACAAGCCATGGAAGCTGGACCAAGGAGATGTAGCCCAGGAGGGGTGAACTCCTTCATCAAATTCCTGTGTTGATGTGTTGTATTGTGATGTACTATACTTTTATTTGTTGTTGTTCAATCTTTATTTTATGTTAAATTGTTTATAAATATAACATAAAAATCACACGAGACTGAGTAACTTGCAAGAGAACTTGAACCCTTAAGCACATATAAAACATTTATTTCAAAATCTGAAAGAGGAATTAGCACATCATTACTAACATACCTTAATTAGATCAAACACCCCCTTCCCACATCTACCCAATTAACCGGACAACTGGGGTAAACATGCAACAAGAGGCTACTAATATGAGATTCAAACTCCTAGATGACCTTAAGGGAGTGTAACCGATGGAAACAAGAAAAACAGACCTTACATAGTATCAACAACATCCCCGAGAGGTAACCCAACCTTCCAGACCCCTGACCCCTGAGGGAGACTGACTTTTTTACCCTTTTGTACCATAGTCCCAGGCATTCCAAGGCAAGGTAGCAGTTGGGAGCCTATAGCCGCACGCACAACATAGCAAGCATGCGTCCAGGGCCCCAATTGGTCAGTTCTGTGCCTGCAACTTTGGTATTTGTGTCACCTTTTCAGCGCCATATCCCAGGTCCTTGCCCAAAACTTCATGAAACTTTAGGAGATGATAAATAACATTAAAAAAAAATGTATGGAAGCAATCTCATCATCATTAATTCATCTAGACCCCTCCTAGCCATGACATGCATTTTGTCAAACATGTCACAAACATTGCATCTACATGTGTAAACATCAGATTTAAAGATAGGGGTCTCATACTAATCTGAGAATCGCTAAGAAGCATTTCTCCCTTACATCGTAAGCTACAATGCAATCGATTTGACCATAGATACATTGTGCATTCACTTACAAGTAAAAACATGGATAGAGCCATACATCATCATTGATAAAATACATGCTTATAACCATCATAATAACAATAGAAATACCATGGATACAACAACAATAGAATCCACATAATAGCCAGTGAAATTATGCATCAAATATTAAAGGAATGAGCTTCTCATTAATGAGTGTAAAAACCAACCAGAAATGAGACTTCCACGTTCCACCTGACCATAGATTGGCTGAGCCAAATCTCTCTTCACCCAATCACCCCCATGCCATATTCCAAGCATGAATGTAGGACTCAAACCGAAAGAACCAACCAGGGCATCCCAAGGCTAAACCACCTCATCCTCATCAAATATAAATAAGGCTTTACCATGGTCCACACCCGATCACTAGGAAAACACAAGCATGGATATCACCAGATTCTCTCTGCCTAAACTATGAGGAATTTTCCTGTCTCCTAGTCTCTTAGGCTTTACCGCAACCCATAGTCTGAATCAGGGGTCACTATGCCCTAAAACGAGACATACTCTCCAGGATTTACTGTATATTCCAAACTTGGGATTCCTAGGCCTGGATGGAGATCAAACCACCTCTCAAGATTTACCGTAATCCAAACCCGGATTACTAGGCCCTAAACCGAGGCAACACATGAACATGTTCCATAATCATTGACAGATCCACCTCACTCAGCATCAAATCCATTTGGTAATCCAGCTAAACCAAACATGAGAACTCCACAACACCATGGCTATCTGGAAATGGAAAGGCTAGGCTGAATACATTGTCACACCTGGCAAAAAAACATGCTAAGACATCAAAGAACCACATGCAATACCATGCATGCCAAATATAGCAAGTAAATCATTTACAAATCAATACCTACAAATAATCTTGTTGTAGCTGTTTGATTCCTGCTCTTCCTTGCTTGCTTCCTCCTTATTTCTTTCTTGCCTTTGTTGCTCCAATTTCAAAGTGCTGCAAAAAATCTAAGTGTCCAAGAGTGAGAGAGAGAGAGAGGGAGGATAATGAGAGAGATCCAAAAAATGCACTGAAAAAAGGTACCAACTAATCCTCAAGAAGGTGAAAGGTTACATGTTGCATGTGAGGAGGAAAATGAAGGAAAATAATGGAAAATGAAGAAAATAGAGGCCTCATTAATAAAAAAGCTTCTAAGGATCAGTTGGTAAGATTTTTGACAAGTTTTGGGTGGAGCTATCATTTGATTCTCTCTCTCATACTCTTGGACACTTAGAGTTTTCTTCAAGCACTCTTGGAGGAGTGTGGCATACTTGGGATTTGGAGCAAGAAGGCAAAGGAAAATCAGGAAAGCGCAAGGGGACAACGGTATCAATAACTACAACTGGATTGCTTTGCAGGTATCGAGTTGCAAGTATGTCTTCCATGCTAGTTTTGGCATGCATGGTGTATGCATGTGGTTTCTTGGTTATGATATGTCATTGGCATGGAGGATTGCCTGGATTGATAGTGGTTTTGCCTAGCCTTTCCATTTCCTAGATAGCCATGGTGTTGTGGGCGTTAATTTTGTTTTTGGTTGGTTCTCATGTTCCTTTGGTTGTGGGTTGAGTTATTAGTTCCTAGAAGCTTTGGTTGGACAAATGCTCTGGAAGCCCTGTAACAGCTTGGGTTGAGTTATTAATCTTGGAAGTCTTGGTTGGAAAAACGTTCTGGAAGCCCTTGGTGGGTTGAGTTACTAGTCCTGGAAGCCTTGGTTGGACAAATGCTTTGGAAGCTTGATGGATGTTGTGGGTTAAGTTACTAGTCCTAGAAGCCCTGGTTGGAACAAACACTCTGAAGCCCTTAAATGCTTGGGTAGATACGAATATGGTGATGGTTAGTGATTTCCAATAGTGAGGTGGAATCACTGGTTAAGGTTTGAGGTAGTTTGGCCTCTAGAAACCCTGGTTTGGTTTTGTTTGGTTTATTCCATGAGATCCCACATACATGCTTGGAATATGGCATGGGGATGACTGGATGAAAGAAAGATTTGTTTCAACCTAGTCTATGGTCGGGTGGTACATGGAAGTCCCCAAATTCCTTGGGTTTGAATATGTTAATAAGAGCTACTTTTCCCTTGGTATTTTTATGAGTAAAGGTACTTGATGTTATGTGGACTTAATGGTTATTTCCTCATTGATATATCTATGGTTATTTGTTGGTTATAAACATGTTTTATGACAATTATGATGTATGGTTCTCATAATGTTTTGATTATTATGTGAAACAATAATGAATGACTGATCTCATAGATGATAATGCAACTAATATGAGAAGGCATCAATTCTTCTTGATGATTCTCAGATAACTATGAGACCCATGTGCTCAAATTTGTAAATTTCATATTTGTAATATGTTTGATGAAATTACTGTCATGGTTGGGCTTGGTTAGGTCAATTCCTTGATCAATTTTTGTGTTAGAGGCTTTGTATTGGTGTCATTTATTGCCTCGTAAAGTCTCATCAAGTTCCGGGAAGTGGTTTGGAGACTAGCCCTGAAAAATTGGCTTAAATATTGTAGTCTCTAGCACAGATATTGCTGAAAAAGATTGCAGTCTCTCCCTTTCAGGCATTGTGGGAGCGATTATGGGGTTCTAGTTGCATGCATGCATTATTATGGGAGCGAATAGGGGTTTAATTCTTTGAAAGGCTAGGTTAAAGCAGGGGTTGGGCACCTAGAGTGGTGGATTAGCTCCTTGGGGTCCTATAGCACCTGAGGGAGGTCTATGAAGTGTTGGTTCGTTGGTTCCAATCCCTTAAATACATTTAGGGAGATGAATCATATCATAGTAACTCTTTGTCACATATTTACCCCGGTGTACCTGTTAGCTTGGGTAAATGTGCAAGGAGGGTGTTACATGAACAAAGTCATAACTAGATCACATTACAGATCCATGCCTTTAATCAACATATAACCATATTATTAACCATGACATAATGACCATAAAATCATCATAATATCAAGTATAAGTGCTCATAGAATAAATTAGGAAAATAAATCTTATTAATATATGCAAAATCCAACCAAGTCAGGGAATTCCACATACCACCTGACCATATATTGAGTTGAACCAAATGTTTCTTTTAGCTGATCACCCTCGTGCCACATTCCAAGTATGAATGTGGGATCTCAAGACATAAATGACTAGGGCTTCCCAGAGATTAAACCACCTCCACCCTTAGGCTATCGCGATCTTGCCAAAATCGGTCAAGAGATCATGAAACCCAAACAAGCTTGGATTCCTCAAAGTTTCTTCACCATTACCTTCGGGAATTTTCCTATCTCCACCCAGTCGAGGGCTTCCTGGAGATTAAACCACCTCCACCCCCAACCCTTGGTAATTTTCCTGAGGCCACCTTACCCAGTTCAAAAACCTTATGGAAATCCAAAGCTCTACCAGGAAAAGAATCCCATGATACCATGGCTATCCAGGAAATGGAAAGGCAAGGTTGAAACCACTGTCAAAATTAGGAAAACCCATACCAATGATAAAAAATGAACCAAATAAACTAATGCATGTACCATGCATTCACAAATTAGCTAGGAATCACACATGATACATGTTACCTACAAAATCCTCCTGCTACAACTATTTATCCAAACTTATCCTTGCTTTCCTTGTTTGTCCTTTTCCTTCCTTTTCTTCCCTTGGCTTTCCTTTGCTTGCTTGCTTCCTCCTCCTTGTGCTCTTCTCTCTCTCTGTGAAACTATTTCCAAATCCAAATTGAGAAAAGGCTCCAAATTGATCATATGATGCCTTCAATTTCTTCATTTTCCTTATAATTTCCCTCTCATGTAAATATATGTCCCTTCACCTTACTTTTCTTCTATTTTCCTTTATTTCATAAACGAAATGCCAATTATTGCCTCTTTTCCTTTGCCAATTTCCTTAGCCATAAATAAACCAAAAGTGACACCCACTAGGATGTTTTTCCCAAGATTCAACTGTTGATTTTTGGTAGCATCGAATGTTCTCTAAGTCTCAAACTTTGTGGAGAGGCTTAGACACATGCATTAAAAATAACCCAGAAATCGTTTTGGGAAAATCCACCCATAAACATTTTTATAAGGAAAATTAATTATTTTTAATGAGGACCCTAAGTCTAACTTAGCAAATTAAAATAATTAATCAGTATTAATGTAAACTGTGGGTGAATATTCTAGATAAAGCAGTTGAAGTCTAATATAATTTTAGCTATTGATTAGAGATCTAATATTGGTCATTGATTTGTCAACGAGAAGGCTATAAAGGAAGACTTGAGGGTCATTTGTAAATTACACCAAGAGGATCTAGAGATCGATTTTTTTTGATGGAGTAGTGCTCGAACAAAAATTAGATCTAAGTGATTCTTGATTTCCATTGAGGGGAAGATTAATTCCAGTTGGAGATTTTCCTGAGCCGGGAATACATCACGGAGAAGACAGAGAGCATATCAGCATAGGCAGCGTAGCAGCTACGCAAAGCTGCAGCCTTGAGGGAATTTGTAATTCTGTTGTGTCAGTTAGATCCAATGCTGGAAAGCCGAGGTGTGAGATCGGAAGGGGCCAGAAGGTAAAATTTATTTATCTGAAGACCAGCTATGCAAAAGCCACACAGTTACCATGCAGAGTGACGTAGAGACTACGCAGCGCAATGGAGGGCTTTCCATCTGGGGTTTGTTGGTCAGCCGGGTTTCTAGATTTGAGTGTGGAATTTCTCTCACTAACTCTTTGTCAGTCATATTCTCTGCAGGGATTTCCAGAAAGGAATCCCAAATTTGTATTCAGAAAATTATTTCATAATATATAAACCCTCATACCTTTTGCACAAGTTTTCCCGCATTGGGTTTTTCGTTGGCCGTTTGTCCAAAAATAACGGTGTCCTGTGTCTGCATTATTTTTATTGCTTCGTTTTTTATTTCACATATGTATTTTAATGGTTGAAGGTTACTTCAGTAACTGCTTCGAAATTTTAAGAAGTAACCTTGTAATAACTTGTTAAATCAGATTTACAAGTAGGAGAAGTGGTTCAACTTGTTGCAGTAGGGATTCTCAGATCTGGGATCTTGGAATTTTCACATGGTTTTAGAGCTTGCGTTGGGAAACTAGAAGAGGAGATCCAACTCTAAGATGTAGGCTAAAGAGATGCAAAAAGCAACAAATCGAATCCCTAGAGGGATTGCGCAGTCCAGGCCACGAGGGCTGAATTTACGGGAAGATCTCTCTTTGAGTGAGTTGACAAAGAGGTAAGATCTCCAGATCAGAATTTTTCCAAGTCATAAGGAGCAACACAGAGCCTCAGCACAATGATTGATGGGTAGCATGTCATACATCATCAACGCAAAGGGAGATGATTCAAAGTCAGAGCAGTGTGCAGCAGGACATATCTGTTAGAGCACATTCCTCGCTAAGAGGGAGTGTTGATTTTTGATAGCATCGAATGTGCTCTAAGTCTCAAACTTTGTGGAGAGGCTTAAACACATGCATTAAAAATAACCCATAAACCGTTTTGGAAAAATCCACCCAGAAACAATTTTATAAGGAAAATTAATTATTTTTAATGAGGACCCTAAGTCTAACTTAGGAAATTAAAATAATTAATCAGTATTAATGTAAACTGTGGGTGAATCTTATAGATAAAGTAGATCAAGTATAATATAATATTAGTCGTGGATTGGAGATCTAATCTCGACATTTGATTGGTCAATGAGAAGGCTATAAAGGAAGACTTGAGGGTCATTTGTAAATTACATCGAGAGGATATAGAGATCGATTTTTTTTGACGAAGTAGTACTCGAACGAAAATCATATCTAAGTGATTCTTGATTACAGTGGAGGGGTAGAGTAATTATGGTTGGAGATTTTCGTGAGTTGGGAATACATCGTAGAGAAGATAGAGAGCAGATGAATAGAGGCAACGTACTAGCTACGTAGAGGTAGCGCAGTCCCACGCAGAGGCAACGCTGCAGCCTTGCGGGAATCCGTAATTCAACTGAGGGTCAGCCAGATCTAGCACTGGAAATCTCGGGCGTGAGACCGAAAGGGGGGCAGAAGGACAGATCCAGTCAACTGAAGACCAGCTATGAAAAAGCCACGGTGTCCCCACCCAGAGTGATGCAGAGACTGTGCAGTGACTGCGCAACGTAGTGGAGGGATTGTCGTCCAGGGTTTGTTGGTCATTTTGGTTTGTAGATTTCAATGTGAGATTTCTCTTACTAACTCTTTGTCAGTCATATTCTCTGCAGGGATTTCGAGAAAGGCATCCCAAATTTGTATTCAGAAAGTTATTGCATAATATATAAACCCTTAGATCTTCTGCACTGGTTTTCCCGCATTAGATTTTTACTGGGACGTTTGTCAAAAAATAACAGTGTTTGCATTTTTTTTCTTTCTCAATTTATGATTTCACATATGTATTTTAATGGGTGAAGGTTACTTCAGTAACTGGTTCGATATTTTAAGAAGTAATCTTAGAATAACTTGTTAAATCAGATTTACAAGTAGGAGAAGTAGTTCAACTTGTTGCAGTAGGGATTCTTAGATCTGGGATCTTGGAATTTTCACATGTTTTGAGATCTTGCATTGTGAAATAGGAAGAGAAGATCCAACTCTGAGATGGAGGCCAAAGACCTACAAAAAGCAGCAAATCGAATCCCCAGAGGGATCGCATAGTCCAGGCTAGGAGGGTTGAATTTACGGGAAGATCTCTCTCTAAGCGAGTTAATAGAGAGGTAAGATCTCCATATCAATTTTTTTCCGAGTCATAGGTAGCAACGCAGTGATTGATGGGAAACATGTCAGACATAAACAACGCAGAGGGAGATACGTTAGAGTGAGAGCAGTTTGCAATAGAGAATATCTGTTAGAGCACATTCCTCACTAAGAGGGAGTTTTTAAGTCTCAACTTTTGTGGAGAGGCTTAGACACATGTATTACAAATAACCCATAAATAATTTTGCGAAAATCCATGAAGAAATAGTTTTATAAGGAAAATTAATTATTTTTAATGAGGACCCTAAGTCTAACTTAGGAAATTAAAATAATTAATTATTATTAATGTAAACTGTGGGTGAATCTTCTAGATAAAGCAGATCAAGCCTAATATAACCTTAGTCATTGACTGGAGATCTAATCTCGACCATTGGTTGTCAACGAGAAGGATATAAAGAAATACTTGAGGGTCATTCGTAAATTACACCAAGAGGATCTAGAGATCGATTTTTTTTTATGGTGCAGTGTTTGGACAAAAATCAGATCTAAGTGATTCTTGATTGCAGTTGAGGGTCAGAGTAATTCTGGTTGGAGATTTTCCTGAGCTAGGAATACATCGTGAAGAATACAGAGAGTAGATCAGTAGAGGCAGTGTAGCAGCTACGCAAAGGTGGCGCAGTCCCATGTAGAGGCAACATTGCAGCCTTGAGGGAATCTGTAATTTAGTCGAGGGTCAGCTAGATCCAGTGCCAGAAATCTAGGGTGTGAGACTGAAAGGGGCCAAAAGGGAAGATCCAGCCAACCGAAGACCAGCTACATAGAAGCCATGCAGTGCCCATGAAGAGTGACACAGAGATTGCACAACGCAATGGAGGGATTTTTGTCTGAGGTTTGTTTGTTAGTCGGGTTTCCATATTTCAATGTGATATTTCTCTCACTAACTCTTTGTAAGTCATATTCTCTGCAGGGATTTCCAGAAAGGCATTCTAGATTTGTATTCAGAAAATTACTGCATAATATATAAACCCTCAAATCTACTGCATCGTTCTTCCTGCATTGGGGTTTTTTCGGGGACATTTGTCCAAAAATAACTGTGTCCTGTGTTTGCATTATTTTTCTTGCTCAATTTCTGATTTCACATATGTATTTTAATGGGTGAAGAATGCTTCAATAACTGCTTCGATATTTTAACAATTAATCTTATAATAACTTGTTAAATCATATTTACAAGTAGGAGAAGTAGTTCAACTTGTTGCAGTAGGGATTCTTAGATCTGGGATCTTGGAATTTTCACATCATCTTGGAATACATGTCCCGTGACCTTGGTCTTATTTTGCCTTTATTAATCTTTATTACATGAACTTTTATCCTGAGGTTGTTACAAACCACTCCCCTTTAGGGGAATATCGTCCCCGGTGTTCTATGACACCTATGACCAGAAAAACCACTGAAAATGAAAACATACTGCATATGGAGATTTATAACTTAGCTTGATGCAGTACTTACAATGAACAACCTGTTGAAAAGAAAAACTAACATGAAAAATAGGACAATCACACTGCTTATTAGAGCTTTATAACACATATCATCGCGATATCTAAAATAACAACCATACATAGATATGTACATATACCGAAACTCCTTTTCCTCAACCGACAAATAATGAAGGATACATAGCCTGCATCCGATCAACCATATCCCATGTAGCTTCATCGAGCCCAAAGTGCTTCCATTACACTTTAACTTGATTGATTTCTTTGTTCCATAGCATGAGTTGTTTCCGTTGCAATATGCATTGATGTTATGGTTGGAATTATCCTTACGACTCCACCCACAATACAAACCAGTCAATCACATGATCAAAATCCTTCACATATATTTTAAACAATGATATATGGAAAAAATCATGGACTTTAATTGTCGGAGGAAGTGCAAGTTTGTAGGCCACTGGTCCAATCCTCTCAAGGATATCAAAAGGTATGAAATACCAAAGTGCCAACTTGTCACATGATCCAATCCTCAAGGAGCTCCTCTTTGGATTGGTGCCTAAGTACACATTCTACCCAACTTGAAACTCCTTAAATACCCTTTGCTGATCTGCATAACTCTTCTTCCTGTCTTGTGTTGCCTTTAGATTCTTCTTGATAACCTGCATTTCTAGTTCCATCTTTGTCAACATGTTCAATTCAATCAACACCCTGTTCACTGGATCACTCTAGTTGATAGGGGTATACAACTTCACCCATAGAGTGCCTAAAAAAGACTCATCTTTAAGGACTTTTGATACCCATTATTATACGCAAACTCTTCCAGTGGAAGATAATCTTCCCACCTCCTCTCCTGATGCATAAAATAAATCCTCAACATATCTTCTAGAATCCTATTAACACTCTCTATTTGTCCATATGTATGTGAATGATAAGGTGTACTAAAATCCAACTCTGTGCCCAAACCTGCAAACAATTCCTTCGAAAACCTCGAAGTGAACTTGGCTTCTCTGTCAGATAAAATCTTCTTAGGAACACCATGCAACCTCACTATCTCTGTGATGAAGACCTCAGCTACCTCACTAGCTGAAGACTTTACTAAAAGGAAGTGAGCTACCTTGGTCAACTCTTCAATCACAACCATGATGGAATCATGTTTTCTAGATGTCTTCAACAAACTTATGATGAAATCCATGGAAATGACCTCCCATTTCCAGTCTGAAATAAGAATCGTATGTAATAACCCATCAGAATACTTACACTCTGCTTTTACCTATTGAGAATCCAAACATCAAGCCACAAACTCAACCACTTCTTTTTTCAAGTTCAACCAATAGTAAAACTTCTTCGCAACTGTTAGAGTCATGAAATTACCTCAAGATAATCTTCTTAAGCTCACTCCTTTCCGACACATAGATCTTGTCCCTAAATCTCACCAAACCATCTGTCGTGAGATGATAATCCACATCCTAATCACATGTGCCCTGTTGTTGTAACCTATGCCTAACCTACTGGTACCTGTCATCCTATTGCCCTGCCTACAAGATCCACTCCTATAAGTCTGTCCCATATGAATTCACAACTACAATGTGATTTACCTGCACTCTTCTGCTAAGAGCTTATGCAACCCTAATATCCTTACCCTTGATGTACTTGATCTCAAAGTCAAACTCACTAAGATTGGACAACCATATATCTTGCCCAACATTCAAATTAGGTTGGTCAAAAAATTACCTCAATCCAATGTGATCACTCATCAAAATAAACCGTCTGCCAAGACGATAATGTCTCCACATCTTCAAGGTATGAATGATAACTCCCAACTCAAGATCACGAGTCACATAATTTTTCTCATGCTCATTCAGTTTCCATGACTCATAGCATACCACTTGTCCCTCCTGCAATAAGACTCCACCAAGTCCTCTCTTACAAGAATTTGTAGATAAAAATCACACTGTGCAAACTCTATATAAATTCTATATTACGAATCAAAGAAATTACACACATATTTATACATAAAATAGTCTCAAGATAGGAAATCTATCTTGGACATACAGTAATGTGGTTGAGAGATTCTCTCAACCACACACTAAACTAGGAAAGAATATAGTTCTAACTACATCCTATTATGTAGGAACAAACCCCTCAAATGGAGAATTACAACTATAGACAAGTAGTAATTAGATATTTCTAACTCCCTCCCTTAATGAATACTTGTCGTGATAGTGATTCACAAAGTCTGGTTGTGGTCAAACATAACAAAGAATATGTCGACGTCCATATAAAAGAGCAACCATCCATCGGAATGCATGGGTACCAACCGCTGCAAATGCTAGTCCTGTAGGATGTCCTTCGCATACATGATTCTGTCGACCATTATCACTGCATATATGTACCTACAAATCCACCACCATCGGGCAAATTGCATGTGCAGAACCTCCAAAACAAAGAGAGATCAGCGCTTTTCTAAGACAAATATTCATGTCCAAATAAAAATCACTAACAGTTGCGCTGATTGCGCCTTTCGACGCAACTGTCAGATAGAAAAGTGTGCCGACCCTCTTGTGCTCAAACACACCAATATCTGAGACCATGAGCCAGGTGTTACTGCAGTCCACCTGCTCGACCGAGCACAAAGATCTCGTGTACACGTGGCCACAAAGGCACTTTTAGCCACAAAGGCGATCCAGCCACAAAGGCTCTATATGTGGTTTCTGGCTCACCACCAACCAGCCACAAAGGCAATATATGTGGTTTCTGGCTCACCACCAACCGGCCACAAAGGCGATATATGTGGTTTCTGGCTCACCACAAACCATCACTTTACAGTGACAAAAGATGGTTTTAGGCTGACCACAAACCATTACAAAGTGGTTTTAAGATCACCATGAACTTTCAAATGCCTTTACAAGGCTTACATTCCATACTTCAACATTTTGGAGTTTCTGGGTACATATAATCACCATTACAACAACCATCTAGACTTGCTTATAACATGCTAGGGAGTCTATTCCAAAAACCACACTAACTCAAACAAACATCTACTTTGTTTTCCACCATAAACGTTGTTGTTGCTTCATTACCTCATATTCTCCTACATCCTGGGCATCCTTGTCTTTGTCAAATAACTTCTTGGAATTCCATGCTTAACCTGTCATTCGTTAGAGTTGCAAATTCTAACAAAATAACTTTACCTACATTGAGTTAGCTAGGCTCAAGAATATTTAAACATGATTCCAAGAAACTAAATAAAAACTCTTCACATTAATTTCCCTCTCTGCCCAAAGATGATTATTTCCCAAACATACCAACAACCATTCCAACGATACCTGTGAGGGGTCCACTGATAAAGAAACCGGATTGACGACTTTTCAACTGGACTCAATGCAGTGCATTCAAACACTGATGATACAGACATAGGCAGTCACAGCCACACGAAGAGAACACAATTTTCCCTTCAAGAACAGTAATCTAAGACTCCATGGTCCGATCCTCCGTCGCGTTTCAGTATCCAATTCCCTAGCATCGCAACATAATGCCACTTCCACTGTTCATTGTATCAAGGCTTGGTAACTTCTTCCAAGCATGCTTCCTCATGTTTTCTACTTTCCATCACAATCTACTCCCCTGATCACACCGGGCACACACAAACACTATCATCATGCAACTCCAACCACTACTCTTTGATGCCATTTTCATTGTCATGTCTTCATTGTATCTGGTAGTAGAACATTCTTGCAAATAAATTTGTCTATTGTTGGAATGGGAAATTCCAACAAGGACTAGCACTCGTGACAATAGTTGCCCAAACTAAATGTCACAATAAATAAATTAATTCTTTCAACCAGATTTACATTACTCACATGACCATTCTTAAAGAAATATTAAACACATGACATCATGGGAGCACTAAGATCTATTAAAAAAAATGCATAAATATGCTTCCGTTCTTCTCCCTTTCATATGCTTTGAACACCCAACTTGTTGATGCCCTTGAAAGCCTCGGGTAGCAGTTCGAATAGATCTCTCCTTCCTCTCACAATATACTCGGCTTGGCCAGCAAGTGTGATCTTCTCTTTCTTGAAGACATCGGTTTGGAAGTCGATAAGTGAAGGCATTTTAGTGAGAAAGGAAGCCACTATACGAGCACCCAAGACTCCCTTTAGTTCGTTTGTTTATTGAATTGCAAGCCTGAGGTCCTCTTCACCAAATCCACTCAGGCAGTTTATTAAATTTGATGCAATATTTCCCGGACTCGACAAAAGAAAATCATCTTGACATGTGACAATATCCTGTATCATTTCCAACAAAATCCGTTGCATTGAGAGTCGAGCCATTTTCTATTCGCCGTGTTGTCACCCTAGTGCGCGCAGCTGGCAAAGGAAAAGCATCTCCAGAAGTACAACATTTTCAACTGAGAATCTGGAGGCTCTGTCGTTTACTGTTCGTAGTTACTATTTATTCGTGACCCATTTCATACTATGTCACACAATCACTCATAGTGTTTGTACATTTCTATTTGTAGCTTCTTGCACTCTGGTTCGATGGCTCCCGGGATCTTGTTTTCGGCCATCATGACGATTGTCCTCCTCCTATTTGCCGCAGGTGAAGGTGAAGTAAACATGGTGTTTTATCTGCATGATAATCTGAGTGGAAGAAACGTGATGGCCATCCCAGTTGCGGGATTTAATGGCTCCTCTTCAAGCGCCGGCAAGTTTGGAACCATCGTAGCTAACAAAAAAAAAAAATCTCTCATCGCCAACACGCCAACACTGCCAGCCACCACCAGGAGGACTGCAACTCGAGCAAAAAACAGTGTATTTATCAAGATCTTGAAATAATCCAAGAGGGGAGCGTGCACCTTTTCAAACTCTAAGTCGAATTTGAGTTGCTACCAATCCAACATGCAGGTACAAGAAGCAAACGAGATCCCTGATCTTCTAGTCAAGCCACCGATTAGTCAGCATCCACTTCAATTGTTTTTCTGAACCGCACAAAGTCCAAGATCCTTATAAAATTTCTCTACGCAGCTGTTGTAAGATGTGCTACACGCCAGAACCAATCCACGTAGCAGACCATCCACAAATCTCCACAAAATAAATCTGATCTGATCCGTGCAGCAAATCCATGGAAAACACAGGTATCACACAGCCGTCAACCTAACTCTGCTGCGGGCAGATGCTCAGAATCAATAGCCACGCCTCCTTCGAAACGCAGCGCCCACGGTCTTCAATCTTCTGCCAGTCGCTTCTCACACAGTGCTCCTCAAATAGGTAGCACTCTCACTCAAATGGACAAACCCCATAAAATAAACTACAAACAAAACTCTTTATTTCCCTCATCCCACGAGGGGTCGAGGCCCAAGCCCTTATGGCTCTGATACCAAGATAAAAATCACACTGTGCAAACTCTATATAAGTTCTATATTATGAATCAAAGAAATTACACACATATTTATACATAAAATAGTCTCAAGATAGGAAATATATCTTGGACGTACAGTAATGTGGTTGAGAGATTCTCTCAACCACACACTAAACTAGGAAAGAATATAGTTCTAACTACATCCTATTATGTAGGAACAAACTCCTCAAATGGAGAATTACAACTATAGACAAGTAGTAATTAGATATTTCTAACTTTTGTACACACCACAAACTCTTTATATAGATCTGCAATCTTTAGAACTGGAGAATTCGTAAGCAACTGCTTCAACTTCTCAAAACTAGCTGCACACTCCTCTGTCTACTCAAACTTCTTCCCTTTTCGTTGTAAATATGTAATAGGATAAAAAATACATGAGAAGGTCCTAATGAACCTCTTGTAATAACCTACTAATCCCATGAATTATCTAAAGTCATCCACATTTATAGGAGCTTCCCATTCCATGATAGCTTTGATCTTTTTCAGTTCCACTGCTATACCTTCCATAGAAACAACAAGTCTCAAGTAAGGAACTTTTGTCTAAAAGAAACTGCACTTACTAAGCTTGGCATACAACTGATGCTCCCTCAACAATATTAAAATTTCAACTAGATGCTCTGCATGATCTTCCACATTCTTAGAATATATCAATATGTCATCAATGAATACTATTACAAACTTGTCTAGATAAGGACACAACACATGAAAGTAGCTAGATAATTAGTCAAACCAAAAGGAACCACAACAAAATCATAATTCCCATGCTTGGTATGAAATATAATCTTGTAGAAATCCTATTATTTGATGTGTACTTGATGATATCCTGATCTCAAATCAATCTTCAAGAACACTACTTCTCCCTTCAACTGATCAAACAAGTCATTAATTCGAGGCAAAGGGTACTTATTCTTAATCATCACCTTGTTTAAATTCTATGATTAATGCACAATCTGGGAGTACCATCTTTCTTCTTCACAAATAATACCGGTGTACCCTAAGGTGACACACTTGGCCTTATGTATCCCTTGTCAAGCATTTCCTTTAGCTGCATATTCAATTCCACTAACTCTAGAGTTCTCATCCTATAAGGTTCATTTGATGTTGGGGTTGCTCCTGGTACTAATTCAATAGAAAATTCCACTTCCTTATGAGGTGGTAACTCTAGAATATATGCTGGAAATACATCCTAAAACTATTACAAAATTGGATACCTCTTCAAGACTTCCGCATCCTCAACATCCTTACCTTTGTCACTGGAAACATGCACTGCAAAAAATACACACCCTTTCCTGCAACTGTGCTTTTCCTGCATATATCTTACCATTCTCACTGATGCAGCCTTCTTCTTACCCTACAAGATTATCTTCTCTCCATCATCATCCAAGCACTCTATAACTTTCTTGTAACAATCCACATTAGTCCCGTGAAGGTTCAACCAATCCATACCCAAAAGCATATTGTACGTACACAATGGAAGAACATTAAGATGCGATGATGTTGGCATACCATTCAACTCAAATGCACAATCTCTCACCCAACGATGAACTCATATCTTAGTACCTGTAGCCAACTGCACCAACCAAGACTATCCAATATCAATAATAGATGATGCTTGGTGATCCACCTACCTTATATCAAATGCTGCATAGATCCGAGGAATGCTTTGGCCAACATCCCCAAATGTCTGCACCTCCTGAGCACTGTAGATTTGAGGTCTTCCACCCTGATACAATATAACATTATTCTTGCGATGATCTTTGCCAAATATCCAACACTACGATGGTTCCCTTCCACTACCTTTATTTTACTGCTCTCCAGGCTGAGGTCCATGTCCCTTCTCTACTGTACTAAAATTCTTGTAAGGAGCCACATTTTCTTTCTCACCTGCATCTTGAGATCTTTCTCTCTTTGGTGGTCACTTTCCTTTATTTTTGTTGTTACCTTTCCAATCATGCTTAGGATCAATCTTGTGCTTTGACTGCTCATAATAGTGCTTCAACTTCCCAATGACTTCCTTCAATGACCGAGGCTCATCATACTCAATCCGATCCTTGAACACTAGTGGGAAGTCCACTTATGAGCCTTTGAAATTTCATTTTCTCCTCCTTTAGGTAAGGCACATGCCTCAACAATTCCAGAAACTTAGTTGTATACTTGTCGTTTTTCATAGATCCCATCTTCAATTCATAAGAATCCTTAGTCTTACCATCACAATACCTCTCTGACAAGTACTTCTTCCTGAAGAGTCTTTTGAACTCATGTGAACTCAACTCCTCTACATATATGCCCCTAACACACTTCACATCTTCCCACCAAATGGCTGCCTTTACCTTGAGACTAAAAATGGATATCATGGCTTTCATCTTCTCATTATAGTCATGTAGTTCAAAGAACTTCTTCATCCAAAGTAACCATGCGTTTGCATCTTCCGATTCCTTCAACTCTCCATTGAATGTAGGAGGCTTGGCTTTCTTGAATTCATCTGGAAAGTACCCTCTATTACTCCTCATGTAAAGATGATATTGATGATGACCATGCTTCCAGTCTAAACTAGAACTAGAATAGAACCCATAACCACTACCTCTCATGTCAGGTGTATCTAATCATATGCTACCTCTGACCATGTTAGGCCTTTTCCGACCAGTGCCCACCATGAGACTTGCTACCATATGCTCTGTTAGTCTCGTCCTCCTGTCCATAATTGATCCATGGCTATCCCTCTCACTACAAGTCTAAAAAAATCTGAAGGATGACCACATTGACCTATGCTTGTTTTTCTTGTGCCCTAGAAAGCATTTCATGTGACTGAATAATTTTGTCACTATCTGCCTTACAATTTCTAATCTAATCTGGATCTTGGGGGGAGGCCCCCAAGATCTGAAAATTTGAAATGCCAAAAAAATGAGAGAACACACAGTAAATAAAACCACAAAGAAGTTTTATTAAAACAAAGAATAACTATAAGGACTACATTGTGGTGGAAAATCTGCCCTTTTACAAGATGAGACTTGTTACTTATAACATTTTTTAGTTACAATACCACATGTAAATTCCATGGGTGGGTAAATACCATGGGTGAATGAATACTATGGGTGAATGAATACCATGGGCATATGTCACTTACAATATCATGGGTGGATAAATACCATAGATGATGAATACCATGGGTGGATTCCATTTACAATACCATGGGTAAATTCCATGTGTGGATGAATATCATGTGTGGATGAATAACATGGATAGATGTCACTTACAATACCATGGGTAGATAAATACCATGGGTGGATGAATACCATGGGTGTAGGCCACTTTCCATTCAGATCATTCATCCCTCCTTAAGAAGCAATGGACCCCATTGCGTGAAGTTCCCTCCTAAGAATCATTTTTTAAATATGAAGAGCCAATTAAGAGAAGGGTTTTGTGTGGTTAACCCATAACTGTTATGAAAAAATATCCGAGGATAGAGATACCTTGTAATGATTGTGACCAACTGTGATATTGACAGTGTGTGACCTAGCAAATGGACTTTGATGAGGTGTGGGTTTGTTGATGACCCATAACCATGAAAAATGAAGATCCGAGGATATAGATACCTTGTAATGCTTGTGACCAAATGTGATGCTAACAACGTGTGGCCTAGCAAATGGAATTCAATGAAATGTTGGTTTGTGGATGACCCAGAACCATGAAAATGGATATCTGAGGATAGAGATACCTTGCAATTCTTGTGACCAACTGTGATACTAACAGTGTGCGACCTAGCAAATGGACTTCGATGAGAATGATTTTGTGCGATTAACCCATAATTGTGATGTTGGTTGTTGATGAAGTAGCAGGTGCCTACATAGATTTGAGTGGGAGGGAATGTCTCTAACAACCCAAACTGAACGCTCCTATGCTGAAACTGGTGAATGTGAAGCAGGTGCCTACTAAAGTGGGGTGGGAGGGCATGTCTCCAAAGGGAAACTACTCCGAATGTTTCTTCATATTTAAAATGGGCATAACATGGTTAATATAACTCCGAATCTTTATTATAACCTATTTTTGGAAATATAATTGTTATACTTCATCTTCACATGCATTTGAAATCACTTTATGGAGACTCTGGAAACTCATATTCGCGTAACAAAATTTCTAAAAAAAATAGCTGATTTTAAATCAGCTATAACTCCCTCATTCGAACTCCGATTCGACTGATTTGTTTTTTGAAATCGAGTGATTTTTCAAGGGGAGCTCAAATATATAATAATTTCTCTAAAAATTTTCACTAAAAACTACAAAAAATACAACAGAGTCATCATCCATGAATTGTCGTCAGAAAAATTTCTGCAACACTTCTGATTTAAATTCAGCGATATCTCCCTCATCCAGACTTCGATTCGACAGATTTTGTTTTTTTAATTGGATATTTTTTCACAAGGAATCCAGATATTTTATTTGCTGATGAAAAATTTGCACCAATATTTTTACATCTTCTCTACAAACTCGCCGCCCAAAAAATTCCTACCAAAAAAATGAAAAAAAACAAAAATTCTTCCTGCTTTGCCCAAGAAAGTGCTCCGTGGTGGTTGTGGAACTTGCATGGAGCTTGCTAAAGATAGCTAAAAAATGTTGAAATTGAAATATAATTAAATCCCTCATTCCCATGGATTCCTAGCCTGAATTTGATACCACTGAACTGGATTTTTGGGGGAGGCCCCTAAGATCTGAAAAATTGAAATGGATCTTGGGGGGGGGGGGGGGGGGTGGCCCCCAAGATCTGAAAATTTAAAATGCCAAAAAAATGAAAGAAAACATAGTAAAACCACAAATAATTTTTATTAAAACAAATAATAACTATAAGGGCTACATTGTGGTGGACAATATGTCCTTTTACAAGATGAGACTTGTTACTTATAACATTTTTTAGTTACAATACCACAGGTAAATTCCATGGGTGGGTAAATACCATGGGTGAATGAATACTATTGGTGGATGAATACCACGGGTAGATGTAACTTACAATATCACGAGTGGATAAATACCATGGGTGATGAATACCATGGGTGGATTCCATTTACAATACCATGGGTAAATTCCATGTGTGGATGAATATCATGTGTGGATACATACCGTGGGAGAATGAATACCATGGATAGATGTCACTTACAATACCATGGGCAGATAAAAACCATGGGTGGATGAATACCATGGGTGTAGGCCACTTTCCATTTGGATCATGATCTTTGCCTTTAAACTTCTCAAGGTGTCTGTTATGCCAGAAGAGTACTCATCTTTGTGCTCCTCATATTATCTATAAGGAGAGTCTAGTGAACTATAATCCACCCTTATTCTAGTCATCTCTGACCTTCTTCTTCCTAAAAACATACCATGTCAGATAAACCAATTAAAAACATAATCAAACATACCTTAGTGAATTTCAAGGGAGGCTATCTCATCTACAAAATTATTCCATATTAACACGATACACACACAGACATATATATATATATCAACACGTCGACATCATGCATGATAACACTAACTACATACAATGGCCTCAGCACGACAACCATAACCATGAAAATGCATGCATAATGACATGCCTATAGCCGATTCAGTCCAATTATTTGAACCATGATTTGATACCAACCTGTAACGCCCCCTCCCACATTTACCCACTTTTACAAGCCCTTCGGGTAAATGTGAACCAAAGTGCCACTATGGCATGATCAAAACTCCTAGATCTATTTAAGTAAGTGGGGCCTATAATTGAGATTTACTGACCACAAACTGACATCCTATAGGGACTATAGATTACCCAAGAGCTAAAGAAACACCCAAGTGGTCAATCCCTGAAATGGAAATTTGTTTCAGTGTCCTAGACTCCCAACCACACCCTTGAACCTACCTGCATGCAGTTGAAGGCCTTCAACCACACTCACAAGCCTTGATCCATGCGGTTGTGACCTAAATTGCTCAGTTCAATTCCTGCGGTCTCAATATCCGCGCCACAATTCTAGGCCAGCCTCCAGACCATTTCCTATAATTTCCTGAGACTTCTTAGAATGATAAATGATATAATGATCATGCTAAAAATAAAAATCTTGAACAAGAACTTGAACTAACCAGGCCTAACCATGACAATCATTTCATCAAACATATAATGAACATGTGAGTTACAGGTCATGAATGCATATCTGATCATAAGGGTTTGTCATCTATCTGATAATCATCAAGAAGGTCTAGTGCCCTCTCATAATAGTTTCAACAACACGTTTTAGACCATGCATTCATTGACCATCAAATAATTTTCAAATCCTGAACAAAGCCATAGCTAAATCACATTGTAGATCCGTGCTTATAGCCAACATATAACCAAATTATTAACCATGAAATAAAAACCATTAAATCATCATAATATCAAGTATAAGTGTTCATATAATACAATATGAAAATATATCTTATGAATGTATGCAAAATCCAACCATTCAGGGACTTCCACGCACCACCAAACCATAGATTGAGCTAAAACAAATCTCTCTTTCAGCCAATCACCCTCATGCCATATTCCAAGCATGAATGTGGGATATCAAGACATAAATCACTAGGGATTCTCAGAGATTAAACCACCTACATCCTTAGGCTACCACGATCTCACCAAAATCAGTCAAGAGATCATGAAACCTGAAAAATCTTGGATGCCTCAGAGTTTCTTCACCATTACCTTGAGGAATTTTCATGTCCCCACCCACATGTCAAGGTATTCTTAGAGATTAAACCACCTCCACCCCAAACCCTTGGGAATTTTCCCAATACCACATCACTCAGTTCCAAAACCATCCAACAATCCAAATATCAACTAGAAAAATAATCCCATCACACCATGGCTATCTAAGAAATAGTAAGGCAAGGTTGAAACCACTGTCAAAACCAAGAAAAACCCATGCCAATGTCAACAAATGAACCAAATAAATCAATGCATGAACCATGCAACTTGCAACCTATTACTTGCAAAATCCTTCTGCTAAATCTGTTGATCCAACCTTCTTCTTGCTCTCCTTTCTTGTCCTTTTCCTTCCTTTTCTTCCTTTATCTTTCCTTTACTTTATTGCTTCCTCCACTTGGTGCTATTCTCTCTCTCTCTCTCTTTGAAACTATTTCCAAATCCAAACTGATCCTCTTATGCCTTTTTATTATTGATGCCTCTAATTTCTTCTTTTTTCTTAATTTTGCTTCTAATTTCCTTCTCATGCAAATATGTATCTCTTCACCTTCCTTCTCTCCTATTTTAATTTATTTCATAAATAAAATGCCAATTATTGCCTCTTTTCCTTTATCAATGCCTTTTCCAATTTCCTTATCCATAAATAAACCAAAAGTGGTACCCATTATGATGTTTTTCTCAACAATATTCAACTTGGAATAAGTGTCCAATGACCTTGGTCTTATTTTTCCTTTATTAACCTTTATTACATGAACATTTAACCCAGGGATGTTACAACATACATAGAGTATAAGTAGATAAACATGGAGACTCACAACCTCAAGGAACCATAGAAGGATGTAGAAGGGAGAGCATGTTCCCCAAGAGGGGGAAACCCGATGGTATGCCCATGAAGTAGAAGACTAGTGCCATTGTTACAGTTAAACGAGGTTTAAGAGATAAAAATAGGAGATTTGGGTAGGGTTGTTGATAAAGTGATCTAGGTGGCTCTAGGGACAAACATAAGACAAAGAGGGCTGATGAAAGCTCAAAAATCAAAGTGTTCAGATTGCTCTCAAACCAAGTTCAAGTTGAAGAGTTTGTTTCCCTGATCGCAATGGTGCGAACGACACGTAAATCCGAGCTCGTATAAGAAAGTTAGAGCAGTTTGAAGTTTTGTTAAGGCAAGGGAAGTGGGGCCCACAACATGCCACATGGTGTCCTAGTAAGCATGTGGGACCCACATGGACAACCCCTCAGTTGTTGACACATGGCGCTCCTCCATTGGTCCCTTGCCCCTGTAGAAAAGACAAAACAAAATGATATTTAATTCCCCACATAAAAAAAAATCATTAAAAAAATAACTATATATTAAATAATCAAAATCAATTTAAATATGGTAAATTGTTATGTAAAAAAAATCATATTAAATATGGTTAAATTCCATATTAAACAAAACCTCCATTTTCGTTTTTGGGAGTCATTACAATATGGAGATACAAATTACATATATTATATAGTTTGAAAAAACTATATTAAAACTAAAATTGGGTTTTAAAACAATATTTGGACTCATTAGGATTTGAACTCAAAACCTCCCAACAACAACTATCTTAATATGATTATGCCAACCAATGTGCCAACCTCACACTTTGTCTTATTCATTCTCACACTTTATTATAAAATGCCATTCAAATGGTTCAAGAAAACCATGGAGAATGATGGAGAATACATGAGAGATGAGGGTACAAGGAGGCCAATGGAGCCATGAGCAAAGAGCAGGCCAGGTCGGAGTGCAGATGGACACGTAGTTCGAGGCAGTGATGGTGTACGCAGTTCGAGGGAATCTGTTTGATGCCAAGGGAATCTTTTGATCCCAAGGAGGTAAAATTTTCAGAATGTATTCAACTTTATATGCATTTTAACCAGAATTTCACAGGGAGCGTGATGGTGCACTCAGATTCACCTTTCTAGCAGCGGGTTTGTAGATTTATTGGGGAGGAGAGTCTTCAGGAATCTTGAGGGAATCTTTCAGATTCCTTGGAGGCTGAAATTTTTCGGTGTCAGAATGAGGTCAACCTTATACTAATTCTTCTCAGAATTTCACAAGGATCTCAATGGTGAGTTCAAATTCCTATTTTGAGTTGCAGATTTCCAGATTCCCTGTGGCGCAACATCTTTGAGGAATCTAAAAGATTCCCTATGGCCCAGATTTCGAGAGTGTCAGAATTTAGCAAATTTACAGTC
This sequence comes from Pinus albicaulis, assembly GCA_034641835.2. Taxonomy (NCBI): domain Eukaryota; kingdom Viridiplantae; phylum Streptophyta; class Pinopsida; order Pinales; family Pinaceae; genus Pinus; species Pinus albicaulis. Next base: position 1,477,642,204 of record CM076581.1, read on the forward strand.
AATCCTACACCTCTCGACGACACGAGTTCAATGGTGCAGTCAGATTTTCCATATGAGCCTCATTTTTTTCGGCCACTTTTCAAAGTGGAGTTACAGGTATCAACATTCAATGTGTGAGCAGTTGTTTTCAGGATATTGGATGCCACAATATTGATGGTATATCCTGATCCAACAATTTATCATCATTTTCTTCAGATAGTTCTAGGATGTGTGGTATATGCAGTGTGATCATGTCATTCTTTTTTCCAAGAGATGTATTGTGTTGTATGGATCCCTGTTGATGTTTGATGAGGGATATTGTTTTGTTCTTGATGTGAGATGTAATTTCTATCATGGATTTGTTTTATGTTGTTTGAGATCCCTTTATTGCCATGTTGGCGGGATACTCATTGTCACATGTATGTTTGATTGAGATCCCTTTGTTTCCATGATGGCGGGATACTCATAGCCATTGTTGGGGCCTTTGTTTTGGACAAGATAGTTTTGGAGTTGCGGAGAACTGAAGACAGGTGGTGGAGCACAATAAAGGTAGGCAAGGAGCTGTCGCGGTTGCGGAAAACCTAAAGGCAGGTGGCAGAGCATAAATGGATGACGACACAAATGACAAAGACGAGAGACAAGGAACAAGTAGTAGAACTACCAGTGATGAAGACGAGACAGAAGGCAGCAGAGCGCAAGGGAACATCTTAGCGGAAAAGGGGCAAAGACTGACAGTGTTAGTCGGCAGGAATAAATAAGCAGGGAAGAAGGGACTCCGAGGATAGTTAGTTAGAGAGAGGCTTATAGGAGAATATAACCTAGGGAGAGCTCTACGGAGCTGTATGTACTAAACTGAACTGTATTAGAATCTGTGGAGTATGTTTATACTGTTGAGCCAAGTTAATGGAATCAGACTCATACTGTGCTGCGTATTATGGATTATTTGATGCTTGATTGATTATGGTGTATGTATGTCTATTTTAAAGTTTTTATTTGGTACTCTTGCTTATTAGAGTTGAGATATATGAATGTCTTTTGTATGCACGTAAGAGATGACTTGTGTTAGCAATCTTTCCTCAATGTTAATGATCTAGTCTCTAATCTTAGTTAGGTCATGACACACCTTGGGTGAGACTCCTTGCTCCCTCGACCATGGTGAAAATGCTGGCGTTGTGTAGACTACAACGGAAACCTTGTTGGCCTCAAGCCTGAACCTGGGTCTCGCCCAGAGACCTCCTTTTTCGCCAAAAATTGGTTCCATTGCCGGGACTTGAAATTTTTTCTAGAAGCTAGATTATGGTATCGAAGATCTATGAGGAAGAACTATGTAGCTAGTGGTACAATCACGTAGATCAGTTCATATCGCAATAAGCAGAGCTTCGACAGCAGAGGGAAAAGACTGTCAAGGATCAGGTCCTGTTTTTTGACTTGGTGAGTGACTTTTATGAAACTTTATGGGGAAAATTTCCTGAAGAAATTTACAATTGGTTGCGAAGACTCCAGATCAAGTCACTTCCTAAAGGGTTGTGTCGAGTTTGTTGTATTTGGACGAACACAGATATAGCAATGCTACATCGGTTAGACACAGATCTAACCCGAGCAATAGATTTTTGGGTACAAACTACCTTGGAGGGGTACATTGTAGAGTTTGCAGCCGAGTGCTACCAATATTTTGCAAAAGTCGAAGAAATATTTAAATCTAGGTTGCGGGGAAAATTGTTGAAAGGAATCCCGATGTGGATTAAAGCTCTGATGGTGGACGAGGGCCTAATGTTTTTCCAGAGTCCTGAGATGGAGACCTAAACCTCAAGTACGAAGGGAAGGAATTGAGGGAAAGATGATACGAGCAAGGAAAGAGGGGGAATGAGGGTATGGATGCCAGAACCTCCAGTAGGTTGAGAGATTAGAGAGCACATTGGAGGGCGCAGATTGCTGAGAAGTGGCGGGAAAGGGTGATATGAGAATTTGAGAAGTAGGAGAAGAATCGATAGAACAAGGAAAAGGCGCCGCAGATGACAAAAGAAAGAGAAGGTTAGGTGGGACCCCAAGGAATGGAAGTGTCCATTAAGGAAGTTAGGAAAGTTTATAGGAGCCAAGCCCGAAGAGAGAAGGGAAAGAAGTCCAGTGAGGAGGATGCGTGCCCCGAGGAGGAGTCTGATGTAGAGCTACATGTTGCGGTGGAGCAACTATTCCAAGAGAGGCCGGAAACCACAACGTAAGGTAATCCTATTCCCCAAGTTTCAAGTAGCACTAGTCCTAACCTTCCCCTGGTACTCTATCATCCACATGATAAGTTCTTGATAAAGTTACGAGAGTTTAGCAAGTTGAGTAGTACTAAATCCATAGTACAAATATCTACTAGCAACAGTGCTGGTAGTGGAATATCTCAACCGGGAAGCAGAGGTTTTATTTTAGTACCACCAACACAAGGAAATATGGTGAGATCATTCACCCGTTACCCAAAATTTTCTCGAAAAGGTAATGATGATGTAGAACAACACTGGTATCTCTACGAAGCAATTTGGAGAGCTCGACAGACACCAGATGCAATCAAGTTAATTGAATTTCAAACAACATTAAGGGAAAGAGCTTTGCACTGGTTCATCAAATGGTCAAAAGCACACCAGAACCCAACAATAGATGATGTTAAGAGGGAATTTGTCCAAGAATTCAAGCTACCTCAGTCGAATCAACAAGGATTGTCTGAGTTATGAGAAATAAAATAGTGGGAAGGAGAAGCAACCTTGGATTTGATGAGAAGATTCAAAGATGCGATTGGAAAGCTAAGTTACCCAATTGATCCAAATCACCAACGGGACTGGTTCATTAAAGCACTCCTACCGTTGACAAGGACATCGTTGACACAACAAAAGATTGACACCCTTCAAGATGCACTAGAGCAAGCAATGAAAATAGAAGCAGTGGCTGGATACTCGCAGGAGTTCAGAGGGGGAGTAGTGGTGCAAGATCCATCCATACTAGGGCTACAACATCATGTTAGCCCCCCATAAAATTTTTGACAAGCAAACAAGGGGCTAAAATGTTATTAAGCCTTCAAGGAATGCATTTCCCCTGAAAGCACATCATCCTTGAAGCCTCCTGGTGCCTTTTGTCCTTTGATAAAGTCTCCTATGCTGATTTTCATTATAAAGCCTCTCTGTTTGTGAAGCGGAACGTTAAATTCCTTTGTAAGACTTAAAAACTTCGATGCGATTTCTTTTGGTCTGTAAGACCCGCGATGTATTCTCTGCCGTCGATCTCCCCGCCGGATCGAACGGTCTAGCGCTAATCGCACTCCCTGCCCAATCACAACCGGAACTTCCAATCACTGCCACCTCCTACCCTTTGCGATTGTGATCCCCAATCAATCGCAAGCCTTTCCCTCCGATCCCCGATCAATCGCAAGTCCCGTCTTCCGATTCCCGATCCCGACGTCTCCCGATTCAATCCTGTATGTCCGTTTGATCCATGATCCGACGGTCATCGCTCCCTCCGCCCAATCGCAATCAGAAGTTTCAATGTGTGTCACCTCTGTCCCCCCTCCGATTGCGATTTCCCGATTCAATCACAACCATTCGTCCATATTTGAAATCGACGGCCCAGATTATCATTGCACACCCCAATCGCAACCCTTTCCCAATCGCAATCGGAAATATGTTAATGTGTCACCCTTGCCCTTCCCGATTGCGATGCTCCGAAGTAAATTTGACCGTCTGATTGGATTTAAGATCTGACGGCTCAGATCTAATCGCCCTCCGCCATGACCGGGTCCCACATCCGTGGCTCCGCTTCATTGTTTTTCTCCGTTCTCCTTTGTAATTCACTCAAGTGTTTATCTGCGGGCCTTTACACTATAACCATTTCTTCCGCCTTCTCCATTATTTCCACCACCCCAAACTACTCCACCGCTCCCACGGGCCTCCGAAACATTGTCTCCGCCACCACTGCCCGGGTTCGTAACAGGTTTATTTCATTGTGCAGATATCACAGAGAGGCCAATTTAGCGGCCAAACGAGACAACAGAGACGAATTTGGGAAGGGTTTTCGCGCATAATTGGAGATTAACAATTATAATCCCGTGTTCAAGGACTCAAGGCTCAGTTTGAAACTAATGAGCGCACCAGCAAGTCATAACTGCGCTACCTAATAGCAGAGCGTGTTTTCTCCAGAGGTACACCTTCCTACAGCAGTTTTCGTGCCGCCTCAATGCCAGAAGCAGTTAATCACCCTGACAGAAACCCCTTAAAGACTTCCAGGATCACCATTATGAAGCATGGAGACCCTGCGGCCTTTCCACCAGTGCATTTATTCCAGAAGGCTAGCGCAGAGTGCCTTATAGCCAGAAAGGAATCCAAAAGAAATATCGGAGGTCAATCTTGGCCTGACAGGCTTCCCAAGCAGTCTACAGAGTACATACAGAGCTGCATTGCCATTAAGCAGTATGGGCATGAAACATCTCCGCCATTCTGTCTTGATGAGGCAAATTTAATGTTCATCTACCCTTGTTATTCCCTTTCTCCTATAAGAATTCCCAAGAATGAATTGCAAGGTGGTTGTTCGGCTGTTGCCGTTGCTGTTAGAGGGTTTCATTTGGACTGTTAGAATAGTCTTGGGAGGGAGTAGTAGAGTAGTTTGTATTGTATTAGGTTGGGAGGAGAATTTGGGATTGTAACAGCCATTGAGCTCAGTGTATATGACTGGTTTTTCATCAATTAATCAAATCACATTTCACAGGATCCTGGTCTATTACTATCAGTGATGTTTTTCTTACTCTGTTTATCACATTTCCATACTGTTTCATTTTCTGCTGGCTTGCATCAGAAACATGGCATAAGATTTACCCTTGTTAGGTACCTTATGTCTCTGCTCTCCTTGCCTTGATGTTTTCTGCTGAATTTATTATCTAAGGGCCGATTTCAGTTAATTTAACCAGTGTAGTAGTTCCTTATGCTGCTAGCTGATGTATGGATTGCTGGGTTTGCTGCTTTGATGTTTCTTGCTGGAGTCAAAGCATTGAAGGTTCAAAGTCCTTCTCTGATCTACAGACCCTGGCTTTGTGTTACCTATCTCTGTTTTTCCTTGGAGCATGCTAAATCTGACCTGGAGTTAAATGACCTCTGGTCCGATCTATGAGCTGCCCCTTTGTCCCTCTTTTGAAATTTATCTCTGAGTATGTCCAAGCAGGTCTGGAGTTAAATGACCTCTGACCTGATCTATAGACAGAAATTAGGCTGCTTTCCTTCTTTCACCTTCTTCCCTTAATGTTCCATTCCATCATCTATTTAAAAAGATCCTTTAGTATTAGATGACTTGCCCTCTGAAAGCCTTGGCTAGTTGTTGCATGTAATTTCCTTTCATGACTCCATAGCCCAATGGATGGCACTTTCTCGACCTATCCTCTGGCTGAAACATCCTGCTACTTTGTTCCCTTTTCTCCCATTTCTTTCTCAGTCTCTGATCTCATGACCAACTCAACAACCAACCAACCAAATTATTTAAAACCCCCCCTTTTGTGCTTCATAAGCAGCCTAATATCTCATTTGAGCTTCAAAGACATATCATTCTTTGCTCTATTTGGAGAGATCCCTCTCCGAGTCCAGGAGGGCTAGATCCTACGGCCCAAAAGTGGTTCTGATGTTGTCTCATCTTTTGGTCTTGCCAATCTGGCCAAAACATGGGAACCCCAACACATCAAATAGCCAGTTTGATGGAGAAAATGAAATATATTCAGCTGGTACGACCCGCAATGCCCATTGTGTGGTGTACACATTACTTGATGGAAGGACACATAGCCATGGAATGTACGAGGTTGAGAGGAGCCAAAGTTGGGACTTCCTCGGCCGGAACACAGGGGGCCCCACCAGTTGGTGGAGTTGCGCAGATAAACACTTAAGGGCTATAACAAACGCAACCCCACTTCCCGGGGTTCCCAAATCAACATAATCAAACAGAAGCAAAATGCGACGAAATATGCAAAGGTATTGGTCATCCTCCACGACTGTGTCCAATTATGTAAAAATACTCAAATGTTCCAAACAATGTTTACTGCGAATTTTGTGCCTCTACAACTCATCATATGGAGCAATGTAGAGCCCTTGATGCATTGGCAGAACGATTGGAAAGGTCGTCCTATATAGTAAATGAGACTCCAAGGGGACGAGGAGGGGGAGGAATGAGAGGTAGAAGAACTGGAGGAAGAGGACCAGTAATGTGTTATAACTATGATCAGGAAGGTCATGTAGCAAGAGAATGTCAGCTACCCAGGAGACCATGGTGCTCTCAATGCAGAGTAAATGCACATGCTACTGAAGACTACCAGGAGCTGATTAAGACGTGGGAAGAGAGAACTAGAAAAAGAGGATCCGAACTTGGTTAATGCAGAACCAAGGATAGTAGAGCCTCAACCTCTACAAAGTGTAGCTATAGTGACATGAGGAGGGAAGAAAACAAGAGAGGATGCACAAGAAATGGACCCGATAAAGCTAGTCAAACCTGCATCCCCAAAAAAGTCTTTCAGCCCAGACCGACAGAAGAATTACTTTAAAGAAGCACTAGAAACATTTTCACAGATAGGAAGACATCAGAGTAAAGAGCTTCCACAACCATATAGTGAAGAAGGAAAGAGAGTTCCTACAAGCACACCTATAGAAGAGTGGGCCCGACTGTTCCTGAAAATTGTAAACAATGGACAGATGCTGGAACAATTAAAGCAAAATCTACAAATGGTTGTGCAAGGAGGAGTAGGACATGGAGACTCAGGTAACATAGTTGAAAAATATATAAGAAGAGTAAAAATAAATAATAGAAGGACTGGAAAAGAGTTCCGCATAAATGCTCAAGTTGTGGGATTCCAAATTAGAGACACAATGCTAGATCCTGGATCAAATGTCAATATTCTACCTAGAAATACATGGGAAGCACTGGGAAAACCGAAGTTTTCATACTCACCAATACTGCTCAGAATGGAAAATAAATACTGCATTGTACCAATAGGAAGGCTGGAAGAAGTTGAGGTTGATGTTGTGGGAGTAAAAACCTATACCGACTTTGAAGTAATAGATATCATGGGTGACAAGGATCCTTATCCTACCTTGCTGGGAATAGATTGGGCCTTTGAAAATTATGCAGTCATCGACTTAAAAAAGGAATTGATGATATTTGAAGATGGCGAGGTCAGAGTGGTTCAACCATTGGATCTGTATCAAGGAGCCCGATACACAAAAATTGTTGACAACAGAGAAGACGCAAAGCTTCTAGATCAACTCTACCATATGACTGCAGGAAAAAGAGAATATTACATTAATCCTACAGCAGGAGGAACGATAAGTTGGAGAAGTGTTTAGAGTTCTGACGTAGGATCAGAAGTGGCTTGGGATGATTGGCAGCACGGAGGATATGAAATCAACACCAGAAGATGCGCCAACGTTCGTAGAGTCAATTGGATTGGGATAGAGGTAAGAGAATACCCAACTCTCTCAAATATGAAAGTTGTGAATACATTTATTACCAAAGTAAACAACAAGGTGCCAGTAGAGCATAGAGTCCCTCTCATGGACGTAGCACTACAATCCACTTCAGCAAGGTGGTGGGCAACCCATTGCAACTCTCTCTCTCAATGGGAAGATATTTCCAGAGCATTAAGAACACAATTTCATGCCGCTTCAGGACTGCATTTGGGAGAAAAGTACCAAGGGAATTTCGATCCCCTAGTACATCTAAACAGTTACGAGTATAAGTGGAGGAAAGAGGAATATCCAAATATTTATGGGCACACAACTTCATACATTCACTGGACACCATTCCGCACACTTGGTACCTCACAAAAGAGAAGAAGAGAGAAACAGGCACTTGGGAAACAATTGCGGAGAAATTTACTCAATGTTTTTTCTTTCAAGGGAGACATAGACCAAGTTATAGATACCCTACAAGAAATTAAAAGAATATTGTTCTTCCCATAGCTTGAATAAAATGAAGAAATATCCTTATCAGAGCAGAAAGCCAGGGAATCAGTAGCATGTAAAAGAATAGATTGGGAGATAGACGACAATGATTTAGAAAATATTCAACATCTATACTTTGAAGAAAAGGAAGGGGAATTGGAAATACAAGAGGAACCAACTATTGAGGGAGTACACATGTTACCCCTAAAGACAAAGAAGTAGAACATTGGAAGCACATAGAAGCCCAAGATTGCATCGACCAGAGATTATTGGGATACATAAACCACAAAAGAAATCTTTGACCTGCTACAGGAATATGAATACCTATTTCCATCTTCAGTGGTAGAGCTCAAAGGAATCAAAGGAGATCTGGGGGAGATGCGCATAGTCCTAAAACTAGATGCGAGGCCAGTAAAGCATAGACCTTACCGCCTGAATCCGAGAGTAAAAGAAAAGGTTAAAGCATAGATAGACAAAATGTTGAATGCATGCTTGATTTTTCCGGTTGAAGAATCAGAATGGGTCAGTCCAATAGTGATACAAAGTAAAAAGGAGAAATCAGAAATTAGAGTATGTGTGGACTACTGTAATATTCCTTTTCAGGAATTTCAACAGTATCTCTAGTGAGGACGCTGTATAGGTGAACCCGTGCAAGAATAACGCAGTCCAAGGCTTTGACCCTCAAGAATATGCTGTATATGACTTAAATATAATATGGCATCAGAAACAAATCACTCTATCTATAATAAACAGATCTCCCCAACTCAAGTGTAGAAAAAGGCATCATAACCCCAGTACATCATAAAATAGAAATGCCGGAGGCAGCAACAACGTTGTTTTTGTTATGTAAACTACTGCAATAGATGGAATAACATATGGTTGGAGCTTTCATTCATTATAAGATCAGAAATGAGAGGATTGACCTCTTTACAAACATGTTGGGACCTTCCGGCAAGGATTTCCGGCAAAATAACACACAATGTATAACACTGCAGAAAATAATGTTGTACCTAGCAACTCTATATTAAGAAATATCTGATATGCTCAAAGAAGAGTACACAATAAAAAAATAGGCTCAAGACCCTCTTCAATAGAACTCCCGGAGGGAAAATCACCTCCTCCTCTCCTGAAATAAGCTCAAATGGGTGGATCTAACCCCAGCTACTGCAAAAATAACACATTCAATGAGAGTGACTACGTAGTCTAGGTTATAGGATGGTTTCCCCAAGATATCTGATGAGAATGGAACTCAAGACCTCCTCCTTGAACCTCCCAATCAACCTGCAATACAATGGAACTAGAATTCCCGCATGAGAACCCTTGCACTAAACAGTGCTGCAACTCCGGCTAAATAGCTAAAGATTGCAATTAGTCATAAGACTGAAACAAGAAGCATGAATGAATGCCTTCCCTTGCTGCCATTCCTTCCTTTTTATTCCAAGTGAGCTCCTCCATCCTAGGCCCCACACATTAGTGATGTAGCTTCCTTGAGAAGCTATCTCCTTCAAAACTGCACTGCCCTAGAGGCTTTTCCATCCCTTTTACATCGCTGGTTGACTTGGTCAACTATAGTAGCTCCTTTCTTTTTCTCCTCTTCACACTCAAGGGGCTTTATTTTATCCTCCTATCTTAATCCCTTTTCACACTAGGATAGATTTTATTGTGTTTCTTGCTTCTTATTTCAAAAATGGAGTAATTATAATGTTCCAAGTAGCTATGGCTAATTGGGAACATTACAGTCCTCCCCGCTCAAAAGTTGCTTGCCCACAAGCAACAGTAAAGAAGGATGTTGCAAGATCTTCTCCCCTTTCCAAGTGGCATCCTCATCTGGTAGATTCCTCCATCGAATCAGATATTCTTTGATGACTTTGTTTCTCAACTTCCTCTCTCTTGTATCTAGGATTGCTTCTAGCTGCAAGATCAAATGACCCTCATCATCAATTGGAGGAAGTTCCAAGTTGGCAACTACATTCCTCCCAATGGCCTTCTTGAGGCAAGATACATGGAAGATATTGTGGATCTTGCTTCCCGTAGGAAGCTCCAGCTCATAAGCTACTTTACCGACACATTTGTTCACCTTGTATGGCCCATAGAAACGTGGTTTGAGATTTTTAGCTCCCTTCACCTTGAGTGCAGACTTTTTGTAAGGCTGAAGGCGTAGGTAGACGAGATCCCCCACCTCAAACTGTCTCTCTATCCGACCACGGTCTGCATACACCTTCTGCTGATTCTGAGCTGTGGCAATGTTATCTTTGAGGGCCCTAAGTATGTCCTGGTTTTCTTGAATCCAATATTTTTCCCTTGGAGCTTTACTTGCCCCAAACATGACATCAGCAAATGAAAGTGCCTCATATCCATACAAGGCTCGGAATGGTGTCATGCCAATAGAGATATGGTGAGTAGTGTTGTAACAATACTCCCCCAAGTGGAGCCACCGCAACCAAGCCTTCTGCTGCCCGGCCACATAGTTTCTCAAGTAGCCTTCTAGCCACTAGTTCACTATCTCAGTCTGTCCATCAGTTTGGGGGTGGTAACTGGTGCTGGGGGTCAAATCAGTTCCCACTAATCGGAAAATTTCTTGCCAAAAGCCACCCATGAAGTGGTTGTCCCGGTCACTCACTATGGTCCTAGGGAGACCATGGAGTCTAAATACATCTCTGAAGAATAGTTCAGCTACCTGTGAAGTAGTATAATGTGCAGATATGGCAAAGAAATGAGCATACTTTGTTAGTCTATCAACAATAACATAGATACAGTCCTTACCCTGCACTATCGGTAAGCCGGTGATGAAGTCCATAGAGATGCTTTCCCATTTCCCATCCGGAATAGGTAGTGGCTGTAACAACCCAGCAGGATAAGTGTGCTCTCCCTTATTTTGTTGGCAAGTGGTACACTCCTTGACCTGCCGGAGCACATCCTCCTTGAAACCCTTCCATGAGAATCTCTCCCTGATAGATCTGTAAGTTTTTGTGAAACCTTGATGCCTGGAAAGTGGGGAATCATGTGAGGCCACTGAGATCTTCTCCTTGAGCTTAGAATTCTTAGCCAAGTAGATCCGATCCTTGTAATAGATAACCTCATCCATCACTTTAAATCTCTCATCTGGTACCACCCCATCAAGTATCCCGCATGCAAGGTCATCTTTGGAATACTCAACTAAAAGTTGAGCCTTCCAATCTGCGTCCATGCCCTTCATGGTCAGTGCTGTAGGCCTCTTGGAAAGTGCATTAGCTACTATATTTCTCTTCACCTTGAAATATTCTATGTCAAGGTCATAAGCCTGAATTTTTCTCACCCACTTCTGTTGTCTTTCGTGAAGTTGCCTCTGCTCAAGAAAGAATCTAAGACTATTGTGATCAGTCTTCACCTTGAACTGATTCCCCACCAAATATTGTCGGAATTTGGCTAAGGCATGCATGATAGCCAACATTTATTTATCATAGATGGGGTATAGCTTCTCATGAGGGAGCAAATTTCTACTCTCAAAGGCTATAGGATTCCCTCCTTGCATTAAGACTGCACCAATACCTTCACCTGATGTATCACATTCTAACACAAAAGGTTTAGAAAAGTCAGGTAAAACCAAAACAGGACAACTACTCATTACCTCTTTGAGCTTATCAAAAGCCCTTTGCGCTGTGGGTGTCCACTAGAACTCCCCCTTCTTTTTCAAGTCTGTAAGAGGTGCTACTAGTTGTGATAACCCTTTCACAAACTTCCGGTAATATGTGCATATGCCCACAAACCCTCTGAGTTCTGTCACATTCCTAGGTTCAGGACAATCTCTGATAGCTTGAATCTTCTCCTCATGTACCCTTACTCCATTTATCCCAATGATATGCCCCAAATACAACATCTCTATGAGGCCAAATTCACATTTGGAAAGCTTGGCATAGAATTGCTGCTCCTTGAGGATATGTAAGACTGTCTCAATATGCTGCAAGTGTTCCTCCCAGGTGCGGCTGTAGATCAAAATATCATCAAAGAAGACCAATACAAAATTTCACAAATGATCCCGAAAGATATGATTCATACAGGATTGGAAAGTTGCTGGAGCATTATTCAATCCAAAGGGCATTACCAGAAACTCAAAATGCCCATAGTGACACCTGAATGCTGTCTTGGGGATATCTTTCTCCCTCACCTTGATTTGATGGTACTCGGACCTCAAATCAATCTTGGAGAAATATTTGGATCCCCTCAGCTCATCCATGAGTTCATCGATCCTGGGTATAGGGTACCTTTTCTTCAAAGTCTTCTTATTCAAGGCCCTATAATCGATGCACATTCTCAATGTGCCATCTTTCTTCTTTACCAAATCCACCGAAGAAGGAAAAGGACTAGTACTAGGCCGAATGTGCCGTAGTGCTAGCAGCTCTTGGATAGCTTTCTCAATCTCATCCCTATAGGCTTTGGGATGTCTATAAGGAGTGGTGATTACTGCTTGTACCCCATGTTCCAACTCAATGGTGTGAAACCCTCGGTCAAGAGGTCTCCCTGGTGGGATATCTCCAAACACTGTAGAATACCGGTCCAAAAGGGATTGAACATCTAGATGCATCGGTGTGTCCTTGATCTTCACCTCGGATACATGCAGCTCCACTACCCATGCAATATCTCCTCTACGCAGATCTTCCTCCATCCTATGTGCTGAAACAAGCTGAGGAGGATATGTGTTCATACCCTTGATCTTTTTTTGCTGGCTATCCTCTTCTCTAGTGCACTCCATATTAAGAGTTCTCCAGTTAGTGGTAACTCTCCCAATAGTGACTAACCACTGGACTCCCAATATAACATTGGTGTTTGGAATATATACCATAAAGAAGTGGCCTGTCAAGGTATAAGTACCCATAGTAATGGTTAGCGCTGGAACATACTTGGCACATTGTAGAGTCATGGCTCCTGGGACCAAAACTGAAAACCCCTCAAACTCCTCCATGGGAATTCCTCTCTTGTGTACCAGCTGTGAATCAATAAAATTGTGAGTGGCTTCACTATCTATCAACATGGAAACTCTTTTCCCAATGATGGTGCCTCTTACTCTTAATGTAAGATATTTTGGGACCTCTCTTAATGCTGCAACTGTTCCTCCTCTTGGAGCAAAGTCTTCTATGGGTTGTACAACGCTGGCACCCTTCTTGGAGAAGGTCTTGATAGGATGTGCCTCCCCTATAGCACATTTCTCCTGAACAGGGAGTGTTTCCCTTGGCCTTGAATGGGTTTTCTGCTACAAAAAGGTTCTTGCCTTGGGCAAGATGTGTTGTAGATCTCTAGCTTTCTCCACAGCTTCAAGGAGTGTAGTTGGTTTTGTAGATTTGACCAAACCTTGTAATGTTTCAGCCATCCCATTCAAGAAAATGCGTACCTTCCTACTCATAGTGAGGTTGGAGACCATCACTGAAAGCTGTAGATACTCAGCAATATAATCCTCAAGATCTCCCTCTTGCTTGAGTTTGGTTATTTTGGCAAGTGGGATTCCGGATCCCTTGGATCAAATCTCTCCACTAGATTTTTGGTGAAAGCTGAGTACAAAGTGATATGATGATGCCCAAGTGTGGTTAGTCCATGAAACCACCAGCCTTGAGCCTCCCCTTCTAGATTCAACACAACTATCTTGACAGTTTCCATTTTAGAAACCTTGTGAAGCTGGAAGTATGTGTCCAACTTCTCTACCCATGCCTTTGCTGTGTGCTTAGATGTCCCATCAAATATGGGCAAGAAGAAACCCACCATACTATGCTGTAGGGTTGATCCCTGCATCAAGACACTTTCCCTTTGATGAGAATCATTCCTCCTTCCATCCTTGACCCGACAAAACTCCTGAAAGCTCAGATGCTCCTTGAACCTTTGAGATTGGAGCTCATATTCATCAAAATATTCTCCTAGAGGACCCTCCTTATCTCCTTCAGTTAAAAATGAAGGCATGGTGGAGCATAGTGATGGATTTGAATGTCCCATGCCATTTGCAGTGCTGGTACTTGCCTTAGGGAAAAACTCTAAAGAGTCTTCTTCCTGCCTCATCTCCTTGATATCCTTTGCAATGTTCTGCAGAGTTTGAAGTACAAGCCTTGAGATGTCTTCCTTCTCCATTTTGAAGAGAAATATCCCCCCCCACAAGCTGAGCCAAGAGCAGAGCTCTGATACCACTGTAATATTCCTTTTCAGGAATTTCAGCAATATCTCTAGTGAGGACGCTGTATAGGTGAACCAATGCAAGAATAATGCAGTCCAAGGCTTGGACCCTCAAGAATATGCTGTATATGATTTAAATATAGAATGGAATCAGAAACAAATCACTCTAGATATAATAAACATATCTCCCCAACTCAAGTGTAGAAAAAGGCATCATAACCCAGTACATCATAAAATAGAAATGCCGGAGGCAGCAACAACGTTGTTCTTGTTATGTAAACTACTGCAATAGATGGAATAACATATGGCTAGAGCTTTCATTCATTATAAGATAAAAAATGAGAGGATTGACCTCTTTTACAAACATATTGGGACCTTCCGGCAAGGATTTCTGGCAAAATAACACACAATGTACAACACTGCAGAAAATAATGTTGTACCCAGCAACTCTATATTAAGAAATATCTGATATTATCAAAGAAGAGTACACAATACAAAAATAGGCTCAAGACCCTCTTCAATAGAACTCTCGGAGGGAAAATCACCTCCTCCTCTCCTGAAATAAGCTCAAATGGGTGGATCTAACCCCAGCTACTGCAGCTACTGCAGAAATAATGCATTCAATGAGAGTGACTGCATAGTCTAGGTTAGAGGATGGTTTCCCCAAGATATCTGATGAGAATGGAACTCAAGACCTCCTCCTTGAACCTCCCAATCAACCTGCAATACAATGGAACTAGAATTCCCGCATGAGAACCCTTGCACTAAACAGTGCTGCGACTCCGGCTAAACAACTGAAGGTTGCAATCAGTCATAAGACTGAAACAAGAAGTATGAATGAATGCCTTCCCTTGCTACCATTCCTTCCTTTTTATTCCAAGTGAGCTCCTAATCCTGGGCCCCACACATTGGTGATGTAGCTTCCTTGAGAAGCTATCTCCTTCAAAATTGCGCTGCCCTAGAGGCTTTTCCCTCCCTTTTACAGCGCTGGTTGGCTTGGTCAACTATATTAGCTCCTTGCTTTTGCTCCTATTCACACTCAAGGGGCTTTATTTTATCCTCCTATCTTAATCCCTTTTCACACTTGGATAGATTTTATTGTGTTTCTTGCTTCTTATTTCAAAAATGGAGTAATTATAATGTTCCAAGTAGCTATGGCTAATTGGGAACATTACAACTACAAAAGTCTAAATAACACATGCATTCATGATCTGTTTCCAACTCCGTTTAGTGACGAAGTTCTCAACAATATAGCGGGAAATGAAGCATACTCATTCACAGATGGCTTCTCAGTGTACCATCAGGTACGAATAATAGAAAAGGATAAAAGAAAAACTACTTCCACAACAGAATGGGGATCATACACCTATCATGTCATGCGTTTTGGGCTAAAGAATGCACCAGCTATGTTTTCACGGATAGTAATAGCAGCAATTAGAAACTATATCCATAAGTTCTTAGAAGTGTACATGGATGATTGGAAGATGTACATCTTATTGAAGAATCATGCAACTCTGCTCAGGATAATGTTTGATAGGTGCAGACAGCTTCAAATTTCTCTGAATCTCAAAAAGTGCCTCTTTGCAGTACCCTTTGAAATGCTTTTGGGACATGTCGTCTGCAAGCAAGGAGTATGTGTGGACCCCGCGAAGGTGGCGGTAATTGTGAATATGGATGCACCAGATAATGTAAAACAGTTGAGGTCACTACTTGGACACACAAGATACTACATGAGGTTCATCCGCAACTATGCAAAATCACAACATCACTAGAAAAACTATTGCGGAAGTCGGAACAATTCATATGGAACGATGAATGCACTAAGGCATTGGACACATTGAAAGAGAAACTAGCAAGTGTACCCATTTTGGCCCTTTCGAATTGGGATAAACAATTCCATTTCCACATCGAAGCTTCAAGTATTGCTTTGGGGGCGGTGCTAGCTCAGTCATGAGAAAAATCCATAGAACACCCAATATACTTCACAAGTAGGAAGCTATCAACAACAGAAAGGAATTACACAACAATGGAGAGAGAGGCTCTTTCTATGATATACTCGCTACATAAATTTCGCCACTACTTATTGGGAGGACATTCAAGTTTTTCACAGATCACTCGACACTGAAATATTTGGTAAACAAACCTGTACTGGAGGGCAGAATCTATAGATGGCTCCTATTATTCCAAGAATTCACTTTCAAAGTAATAGTAAAATTGGGGAGGCTAAATGTTGGTCCCGACCATTTGTGAAGATTGGAAAACGGAGAAAACGAGGGACCAATTAATGACCAGATGCTGATCTTTTCTGCGTAGAATCCATCCCAGATTATCTAGAACATATGGAAACATACTTGGCCATAGGAAAATGCCCATCGGAATATACAAAAACCCAAATAAGACACCTAGTAGTTAAAGCAGCCGAGTATCAACTCATTGTAGGGTAGTTGTATAAAATTGGCCTAGATCATATCCTACGAAGATGTGTCTTAGATCATGAAAGAGCGGACATCCTGTGGGAGTTTCACAATGGAGTTGCGGGAGGCCATGTCAGGGCAAAACCCACCGTAAGAAAAATACTACATGCAGGATTATGGTGGCCCACCGTGCACAAAGACAACAAAGAGTATGTGAAGAAATGTGACATTTGTCAAAGAACAGGGTGACTGTCACACTGTGATGAGCTACCCCTACAACCTGTGAGGGCTATGCAGGCATTTGAGAAATGGGTAGTCGACTTCATAGGACCAATTGCACCAATTGCACGACACTCATAGGCAAGATATATAATCATCGCAACTGACTACCTCACAAGATGGGCAGAGGCGACACCAATAAAGGACTGTACAACAGATACAACAACCAGATTTATTTTTGAGAACATCATAAGCAGGTTCGAATGTCCAAGGAGCCTAACAAGTGATCAAGGAATGCATTTCATTAATGCTACAATTAATTAACTATTGGATAATTTTATGATACAACACCATAAGAGCAGCCCGTACCACCCTCAGGCGAACGGAACCGTCAAGGATTTCAACAAACTCTTGGAGAAAGGGCTAAAAAATATATGCAATGCTAACCACAATGACTGGGATGAAATAATACCAGCCACGTTGTGGGCATACAGGAAAACCATAAAGAGATTGCATAATCAAACTCCATTCCAATTGGTGTACGGGAAAGAGGCAATGATACCAACCGAGTTTATCATACCAAGCCTCTTAATTGCCTCAATAACACACACGACAGAGGAAGAATCCATCTCTGCATTCCTTCATGAGTTGCAGGAGCTTGAATAAGATAGGTTTTTGGTGGATTTCCATCAATCAGTACGGAAACATCGACAAAAGGCCTGGCATGATCGCCACATCAAGCACAAAACATTTACTATTGGTGGAAAAGTACTACTCTATGACAACAAATTCCATAAGTTTCCAGGGAAGCTCAGAATGCACTAGATGGGACCGTATTATGTCATAGAGATAAGGGACTCAGGCGTGGTCAAGCTAGCACAACTGGATGGACAGATACTTCAATGATGGGTGAATGGCGCACGCTTGAAACCCTATCATGAGTAAGCAACACAATCATTTTAATTTTAATAAATCTCGCGCCCGAGAGAAGTTAGTAGATTAGAGTAAATAACTCTCTTGAAGCCGAGATGAGCCATAGAATAGTTTATGTTTTGATTATTTCAACCCAGTAGAGTAGGAATCCTCAATAAGAAATCCGCAGGTTGCGCAAAACCAACAATCACCCTGTTGCGATGTGGATACCACATCGCAACCAATTGTGGTCAGGGGGAGAGTCTATAGTGTTACATAGCCTAAGTGTGTCAACCATCATTCACTCATAATGAGCCATCATTGCATTGTCAGTCTGTAAGATCATCCAAATTTGGAAAATAATTTCCATAATTAGTAACCCCCATATCGTAATAAAGTTTCCACCTTAAGCTATAATTGTTGCCCATCATGTCTACCTGACTTTAGAAGCCACCATCAACACTATCAGATTCCACCTCAACCCAGTAACTAATCACATGATTATAGCCGCGGGGAAAGACAACAAGAATTAATTAGTTATGGCATCGCATCAACATCATTCGTACCAGTAATCCTACTTAACCCGCATGAAGGAAATGGCTATAATGATAAGCCCGATTCTAACAACAGAAGTTCAGAATAGTAGACCAGAAGTAATATTTTGGGTATACAATAGAAGAAAGAATATGACGAAGGTGACTACTTCAGTGGTCGAGCCCGAGCTCGACGAAAGAATTCAAAGGGTGGAGTCACTGATTGTCAAATATGAAAATGCCACACTGATAGACACTAAATTCACAGACTCATTCAAGTTCCAAGAAATTAAAAGGAAGGTGTACATTGAAAATCATGTGAAGGAGAGAGGAGGCGAAGAAACAAGGGTGAATCCAGACTTTAGAGGTATCCAGAGGTCAACAATCCTGCACCTCAGAAGCCTTCCTGTGTTCAGGACATCAGGAGTGGTAATGCAGTGCACCAAGTTCCTAATAAGCAGAATTCATTATGGATCGTTGTGGCTTGGGAGGGATATCCCAATTCACGAAGAGGATATACAAAGACTCACAGGTTTATCAGCTGCAGGAAGCGATGTCTCATCGACCTTCCAAAACACTTCTAAGAGAGCTAAGAAGGTGGGGGATTGTGACTACTATAGAATGTATGAAACAAGGAGAGGAGGAAAGGGAGAAAAAAATGATCTCATAAAAAATCCAGCAATAAAATTCGCTTTCTACTTGATCGCTGGGAAAAATATGAGGCATTATACCAAGGGGGAATGCACCCTTGACACAATATCAGTTGCGGAGCATTGCATACAAGGGGCACAACTGAATTGGTGCACGTTCTTATTACAAGAGATTTTTTAGGCTTGCGAGGACAACTACAAGTGGGCCACAGGATTTATATATGGTTATGTAATCATGGCTCTTGCAATGTGGAAATGGATTCCACCAGGAATTATGCCGCTTGTGGAGATTAACGAAGACCAACCAATGGCACTGAGGTACATGCCATGGAAAATATCAAGGGACCCGAGTACCAAAGAGGTAAACGAAGAAGATTTTGTAGCCTGGTACCGACAGATGATAGACGTAGTTAAAAGTGAGCAAAGAGTTCCAAGAAGCCTGTTGGATAGATACTTCCCTCAAATTTGGTTTGGGGTGTGTCATAACCGAACCTATTTTCAGCTAGCCTGCGTTGATGAAAATACCTTCCATAAGAAGCCGTTGAAGTTCCAGATAACGGAGGATGAATTCCATACAGAATTTTCTTCATGGCCAGGAGCGGTAATGGAAATTAGAAGCGAGATCCTGGTTTACTCATTTGATGCGATGCTCCCTAAAGCACTTCCGGGGGAGACACCGACAGAAATAGCGCAAAGGGTCTCCCAATTACAACTGCAACCACTGCTAGACCAGCTGGACACTCGGGTGAAAGGTTTCAACAAGGTAATAGAAACTCTCAGCACAAAATCGATTGTATTTCCCACTTTTTCTAAATTCCAGATGTTGAATTTTGCATCTCCATCCACCACCACCCCCATCCTAACCGCATTACCATATATCGCATTCCACTCCCGCTCACTGCCCACTGTCACTCCACTTCGCAAAAACAAGCCAACGAAACCCCCAATACCAACACCTAAAGGGAAAAGAGCCCGAACCATGGGATCTGAGCAAGTGGTTGATCTCACAGGAGAAGACCAAGCCCAACCAATAGCCACGAGAATTTTAATTCAAGAAGAGCTAGAGGTCGCCACTCAGACCACCTCTACGTTACCAGCATTTGATCCATCAATAGTTCTTAACATACAAGTTTCATCGCCACCCAATGCACATAATTCATCACCACACACCTCATTCATATCCAAAGACCACCCCACCCACACTCCATCCACCTGCACAACCATCTCAGATCCAATACCACCAGGAACTCTAATGAATTTTGACACCGAGGCAGAAGTTAACTTAGGTACAGCTGGAGTACCCAAGGTTAACCAAACCACAGTGGGACATGGCACCTTTTTAGAACTATTAATCCATGAAGGGTCCCACATTTTCGATACAACACCCATTGAAAAAGAGCTAAACCCATTCCAGCAATCCACCTTATTGTTACAATAGTTCATGCCATCCACCAACCACCACATTCCTGAATCTCAACCGCTGCAACAAAGTCAACCCACATCCCCACAGGGACACTTTGAAAGATCAATTGCGAGTGGGAAACCGCTTAGGGAGCGACATCCAAGCCAAGAGATGTCGAGCAGTGGTGACATGCAAAAATGGGGACCCAACCAACTTATCAGTTTCATCCAGACGATAGCACTATAAGCAGAAGGTCTACACAACGACCTCTTACAGAAATTTGAGTAGCAACAACAACAATTTATTGCGCTTATTGATGAGCGTAATGAACTCTAGAGTGATAAAGATAGCCTACAACATCAACTAGATCAGGTAACAGAGGTCTTTAAAGACATCTGGCCGACATTCACTGCCCTAGATAGCAGCACACCGGTGATATTTCATCATGCTCAATGGTCAAGAGATCCATTCGGGTAAAAATGGCATGTACAAGCCTCAACCGAGAAAATTAGGAGCTGAGAGAGGCGCTTGTAGCAAGACCAGCTTTACCAGATCCCTCTACAGTGTATGCCGAGAAGGTAGCGGAAAGGCAGAGAGAGATGTAGATCATGAAGGACACACTTGGAATGATAGTCAAGCAAGAATCTAGCTTGCTGGAGCAACTCCACGTGTGTTCCAATTCACTAACAATGAAGGCTCATCCCATTTTGGAGCAATTGCAGAAGATCTTCCTCGAAATAAGGGGGACCACAGATCCGGTCAACCACACTCAGCTATATGACCAAGCAGACGTACTTGAAACACAGATTCAAGCCATCGAGGAACACTCAACAATGACTTCTCAGGGACCTATGACAACTTGTGAAACAAAAGGTAGAGGCAATTCAACAACTAGCGTCTGAGGCCGAACCCAAACTCCATGAGGTGTTCAAAAAATTTCCATACGTAATGGATGTGAATGAAGGCTCAACCTATTTTAGAGCAATTACAGAACATCTTCTTCGAAATAAGGGGGACCACAGATCTGGTCAACCGCACTCAGCTATACAACCAAGAAAACGTACTCAAAACACAAATTCAAGCCATCAAGGAACACTCAACAATGACAAAGCAACTTCTTAGGGACCTATGAAAACTTGTGAAACAAAAGGCAGAGGAAATTCATCAACTGGAGTCTGAGGCCAAACCCAAACTCCAGGAGGTGTTCAACAACTTGCCACAGGTAATGGATATGACTCAGGCTGACAGAGTCTTCACTGAGACGAAGCTTGTGATAAAGGTATGGCAACAAGCAATAACTAAATTCACATAGCTTAGGGTAGCAACAATGAGCAAGGTTCCCAAGTTGGGGCCTTTGTTTAAAGAGGGCAAACCGGAACAAGAAAAGACAGAGATGGAACCAACGGGGGAAACTATGCCGGTATCAGAAGCCGACGGAACACCAGAAGCAGCTACAGTAGGAAAAGATTGACTCAGGACGAGTCAATAGCATGTGGTTGGGGCATGTTGGGGCCTTTGTTTTGGAAAAGACAGTTTTGGAGTTGCGGAGAACCTGAAGACAGGTGGCAGAGCGTAATCAAGGTAGGCAGGGAGCTGTCACAGTTTTGGAAAAACTAAAGGTAGGTGGCGGAGCATAAAAAAATGACGGCACAAATGGCAGAGATGAGAGACAAGGAATAAGCAATATAACTCCCAGTGATGAAGAAGAAATAAAAGGAAGCGGAGCACAAGGGAACAACTGAGCGGAAAAGGGGAAAATATTGACAATGTCAGTCGGCAGGAAGAGATAAGTAGGGAAGAAGTGACTCCGAGGATAGTTATTCAGAGAGAGGCTAATAGGAGAATAGAGACTAGGGAGAGATCTGTGGAGCCGTATGTACTGAACTAAACTGTATTAGACTCTGCAGAGTATGTTTATACTATTTTGAGCCAAGTTAATGGAATCAAACTGATGTTGTGTTGCGTATTATGGATTAGTTGATGCTTGATTGATTATGGTGTATGTATGTCTATTTTAAAGTTTTTATTCGGTACTCTGAATATATATTGACGAATGATAACTTACTTATTAGAGTTGAGATATATGAATTTATTCTGTATGCACGTAAGAGATGACTTGCATTAGCAATCTTCCCTCGATGTTAATGATCTAGTCTCTAATCTCGGTAAGGTCACGGGACACCTCGGGTGAGACTCCTTGCTCCCTTGAGCACGGTGAAAATGCCAGTGTTGTCATAGACTACAGTGGAAACCTTGTTGGTCTCAATCCTGAACCTGGGTCTTGCCTAGAGACCTCCTTTTTCGCCAACAACCATTATGTGTGAGTTATTGTCATACTGATAGGGGTCCTTTGGCAGAACATCTCATGGAGAGATCCAACCACTCCTGCGTGCAGGCATTTTCCTTGTATGATAGAGAAAATACCATCCATGTACATCTGCACTATTTACAAGACTTAATGAAGCAGCCTACACCATCTTGACACCGAGGCCCGGAGACGTAGTCCCTCCCGGACGAACTCCGTTATCAATGTCTTATGTTGCTAATGCTTGTTATGTTCCTATTCAATTCAGCATGCAGATATGTTATTTTATGTTCGTTAATGCTTTGATGCAATTCTAACACTTCAATAGAAGTAAAAGGTTTTGGTTAAAAGGGTAGCAGATATTTACTCGGATCATAAAGAACCATTGTATTGGTTTTAACGACAACACATTGATAAAACATGACAACAAAATTTGTGACAAAACATACCAACAACAAAACCATCGACATAATGGACCTGGTCAAGTTGAGCTAGCGTCATGAAATTCAGAGAGACCATGGAAGTTTTGATATTGTACAGATTCACCATTGGATGGACCAACAACCTCTGTGCTTCCAAGATCAGAGGGGCTAGATTTAGGTGGTTCTTCCATGATGTAGCTTTAGGTGGTTCTTCCATGATGTAGCATCCGAAAGAATTGGGGTGAGGGGGAGAGAATATATCGATAGGAAGTTGCATGTCCATGGGATGGAGTGATGTGTCCCATGAACCACGATCTGAGGAATTATTCCCAACGACGTAGATGGTTGATGGAAAGAAAGAGTTGGGAGGGGACAAAAATTGAAGCAGAGGGACTAGGAGAGGAGGAGGAGGGGATATCTGGATGGAAAGCGATGCCTAGTGTTGGAAACAAGATCACTACTGAGAAGGGGGGGGGGCATGAATCAATAGTGAGAGAACATATACAAATTTTCTCCAATTATTTATCTTTTTTACCATGCAAAAATTGAAACACAAAACAATAGATCAGAGCATCAAAATAAACATGGAAGCATGAAAATCAATAACACATGGACACAAGGGTGTCTGGTGGAAAAACATTCTCCCATAAAAACCACCCTGTTGTTGCTGCACCGCTCAAACTCTATTATGTCAAAAAAATTATTTATATAGATATATACATATGGATACTATCAAATGGAGACTATTTCTCATGCATATCTATAGACTACCATCCACTTAAGGCCGCCACGATCAACGATCACCGCCTGGTTACTCCTGAACTATCAATAAACTCTGTAGACTCTGATATGCTGGAAGCTACCATGACCAATGGATTAAGAAAATATTCTCACTTATATTGATTTCGTTAGAGTCCACAAACTCCTCTCCTCTATGTAGTTCTTGTTTCAAATTTTTTTAGGTTGGAACCGAGAACTACTCAACATGAGCACTGCAACAACATAGCATCAAAGCACAAAAATTAAAAACAAAAATCCAACCTCCAAACACACCAAAATATTCAAAAAATATCTCCAAGACACTACACTAATCTACACTTCATCTTCTCACTCACCACACATATATGATGGCTGAAATATAATTCAGCTCACTACTGCTACAACTGCAAACTGCTTTAGAAAATATACATTACACTACTCACACAACTTTCATACTCTTCTCCACACACACTAACTCAACACTCAAAATACTCAACCATACTAGCATTGAGCTTCCCCCAATATGTAGATTAACTCAAGTGCTAAACTCTATAATTACCAAGAACTACTGGGCTTCACAACTCTATTCATATGTTTAATTTGATTTAGATTTAGCTCATTGAATCTATCAATCCACTAACTCCTCTTGCCTTTTTATATCTTTGACTTTGATTAACTTCTGCAGGTCCCACAAAATTTTCCGACCATAAACCAAAAATTTCTGATCATAAGCTTCGCCACAATACAACAATTAGTTGATCAACATAAGAAATCCAAAGAAAAACTCGTGAAAATGCTCAGTCACACAGATGACACTGGCTCCATGTGACTGGAACATCACAATTGCTCCCATAGGCCTGTATGCCAGTGACTGGAGCTTTTCATCCGCTCCCACATGATTGGATCCATGCAAATAAGGCTAAAGATGAATAAAACTAATGGATCTTCAGTCCATAACCTCTTCTAGCTATTGGAAAATCTTCTTAAGCTCCTGAAGACACCTCAAAATCTATGAGTCAGGTCTGCAACTGATGAAATAGGCTAAGAAAAAGTCAATGACATGCAAGACCTATTTTTCCAACCTTGGTAGCAAGACCAACACCTCCAACTCCTCAAGAAACAACCACAACCTGTCTAAACATTTCCAATACTTGTAGCAACATCTCTAACTCATGTAGCAACATCATCATGTCATCCAAACTGCCTCCAACACTGATAGAGGCACCTTCGACACAAGAAACCACAAATCAACACATGTAGCAACATATCCAATGTATCCAAGACATATATATACATATGCAACAATCCAACCACTTGGAACAACAACATCTCCAATCAACACAACATGCCATCCTCAAACCAATCACACATGTGGAATCCATCTCTACTCAGCCTTGAAATCACCTGCACTAGGTCTAGCCATAAGTATGTTGACATCAATGCCAACTAGCAAGGCCATCAAGCCAAACATCCATCACATGATAACAAAACACCATGAACTTGTTGCCACCAATGCCAACAAAATCCTCCTTTGGCATTGATTTCAACCCACATCCAAAAAGTGAGGCTGATCTTCAAACACTAAAGTTGCATTCTCTATCCATCAGAATTCTCTCCCCCTTTGACATCAATGGAAAAGGGCCATATAAACATTGAAGTACAATGGAAATAATGTGCTGGATAAGAGAAGGACTCCTCCTGTCATACATTACATCATACATATGCAAGGTTGATGTAGACCAATAAGCTTAGTTGTCAATCATGTCTCTCTGCCAAAACGATGCCATCTCTGAACTAAACATGCTCCCCCTAAGCATGTAATGAAGTTGAAATAATACACTCTACCTGTTGTAATAAGCCTCCTTTCCAAGTGAAAGAGACTACTACTCATGATCATGACTCCAACTTGACTTTGGACAAGATATACCAATGAAGTACAATACATAAAAAACTTCATGGAGCAAATACATGGTTGTGAAAAATACATAGGATTGACATATGATCCCTCTACACCTATCAACAACCATGAATATATGGACCCAAGTTTACATCATGCACCCAATATAGTGGGGCTACATCAAATATATACAACATAATACATGACTTGGACTTCCATTGACCCATACATAGCTAATTACAAGACATACTAGACACTATGGGTCTCTCCATGAGCAATACACCCATAAGATGACATAATGATAGTACATGACTTTACAACTACACACAATGGTGCTCTCATCAATACATGTCCAAAAAATGAAATAACATGAGTATGTTGAGATTCAACAAGATGATGAGCTTAGTGAAAAGAGTCGCCTTCACTAAGTGGGCCCGCAGGCTATTTTTGGCGCAAAGTCTATTTTTAGACATGTCGATCATATTCTATGAGTTGCAGGATGCTATTTTTGGATGGTTGGTCAAGTTGGAAAAAATATGATGGACTATCTAATATTTTTAGACATATTGGGCGAATATTTTTAGATTGATAAAAATAGATATATCGAATATTAATAGCTCATAATAATATTTGGACTCTAAACATTATCTTATTCTCTTGGAGCACTTGGTTAAGTACACAAATGTAACACGGTAATAGAAAATTCGCTATTCACGAGGAGTTAATTAGAACTGTTATGGAGAGATCGATTAAAATGTGTGAGAGTTTGGTGGAGTTGATTGAGGAAGTTAGTGGAGTTGTATTCAGTTTAACTAATCTAAACATAGTTGAGCTTTTTGTATCCAAGTTAACTAATAGATACAATTAGTGAGAGTGATGTGAATTAATTATTAATTAATTCACTAATTATAAACTCATAAATCAACTAAAGAATACATCAGTTAACTTCAGTGCATGGACAGTTTCAGTGGAGACCAGTGAAGAGGTAGGTGAAAGAGCAGTGTGACTATCAGTTGTGACTATACTAGTGCATGAGTTTGCACCACACATTGATGGAGATTCAACGAGATTACTGATGCAAGCGGTGGATTTAGTTCATTGGGCATTCTTCGTGAAGTTAGTGAAAGCGAGACTGCTTGGTGTAGAAGATCAATTATGGATTTGCTAGATGGATCTGATTGTTATTAATATGGTGCATTATCTTTGAAGAGCTTGACATGTTTAACTTTAATATGAGATTATTTATTATCTCTATGACATATATTATACAGATAGTTGGGGGTTTTCAGCTTGACTTAGTTAAATGTGTTAATAATACAATAATTTTGTAGTTTTCTTCTTAATGTACGTTAAATTGATTTAATTTCCGCATGTGATGATCAATGGTGGAATAGATTCTGTATTGTGCATGAAGTCAAATAGTGTCTGATTAGGAGAATATTAGACATATAACATATCATTTATATAATTTCTACATGGTATCAGAGCAGTTGATCATTGGGGCAGATTGCAATTATTGAAGTGGTTGAGTTTTGTGCTGGTGGAATTCGAATTTGCAACAGTGTTTTCTGGGTGTCAAAGTTGAGATGTCTTTCAACGGATTGCGATTGGAGTATGCCCTTGAGGGTAGCTTGAATTATATTTCATGGAAGGACAGGATGGAGGTGGTGCTGGAGGATAATGGGTTGAAGGAGTTCATAAATGAGAAATTCCAAAACCTGCTTCTAGCGATGCAGCTGCACTTGACACATGGAAAAAGAAGACAACAAAATGTCAAAGGATTCTGCTGGAAGGTTTGAAGGATCACATAGTGTCCAGCCTTCATGGTAAAGCTTCTCCATTCTTGATGTGGAAAGCTTTGACAAACTTGTTCCAAAGCAAAAGCGACTAGAGGAAGTTGGCACTTAAAGACAAGCTCAGAAAAATAAAAATGGAGAAGGGCGAAAGCATACCCAAGTACCTCACGAAGTTTGTCTAGTGCAAGGAAGGGCTGGGAAGTGTGGGGGTTACTGTAGATGAAGAGGACTTGGTGAGCTTGGCTCTCCTTAGGCTTTCGAAGAGTTGGCATTCCTATGAGGACTCTGTCAATGGTCGGGAGAAATTGCCGGGATGGGAGCGACTTTGGTCGGATCTTGTGTAGGAGGAGATAAGGCGGAGTACCAGGGATGGATCTTCATCGAAGAATGAAGATGAATAAAATTTCACTTTGGATGCCAAAGCAAGGAAAGGGAAGGGAAAGAAAAATCTTTCTCAATCCAGTGCGAAAGGCAAGAAGTAGGACCTGTCCAAGGTGAAGTGCTTTCACTGTCACCAACATGGACATTAAGCCACTAATTGTCCACAGAAGAAGAAAAATAAGCAGGCTGCTAGATCTGCAGCTGGAGAGGCCTTAGCCTCGCAGTTTGAGCTGGATTTTTCGCTAATCGCATGCTTGGTTTCAAGTGTGATGGGTTTAGTGTGGTTTCTTGACAGTGGTGTGTATTTTCATATGACCGGAGACAAATATTTGTTCAGTGATCTAGATGAGAAGGATGTTGGAGTGCACATCAAGATGGGCGATGATGGTAGATACAATGCGACTGGTATCAGGACCATTTTCTTTGAGAGGGAGTCTGGTAAACCTTTCATATTGAAGGATGTGCATGTTCCAGGATTGAAGAAGAATCTGATCTCTGTGGCTATGTTGGAAGACAAGGGATATGATGTTGTCTTTAGCGAGGGAAAGGCTTTCTTGCGCAGTAAGGCAACTGGTGAAACCTGGAGGATAGGGGTTCGAGTTAAAATGTTTTATCGATTCATGAGTAGAGGTGTGCTACATTAATGTGAACAAACGAGAAAAGGTGGTGACCGGATGAGGCGAGGTGGCACAAGAGGGGGCCATCTTCTACATGGCGCTTTGAAGATTTTGCGACGATTTCTCGGGCTAACAGTACTGTGATCGGGATCACGCAGGGATGTACTTTGGGAAAATTTGTGAAAGCCACCTTTTATGAGAAGGATAGTTGCGCCACGATGATCCTTGAGAGAATTCACACAGACGTGTGTGGACCTTTCTCAGTAGCTTCAACAACTTAGCACAGGTATTATGTGATATTTGTTGATGAATTTTCTCGCAAGTGCTGGATCTTCTTCATGTAGAAGAAGAGGAAGACATACTCAAATTTCTGTGAGTTCAAGGCACTAGTGGAGAAAGAGTCGAGGAAGCAGGTGAAGGCTCTAAGGAGCGATAATGGTGGTGAGTTCATCTATGGAAAATTCAAAGACTTTTGCAGCATAGAAGGAATTCGAAGAGAGCTCATAGCGCCTCATAACCCACAACAGAATGGGGTCGCGGAGTGAAAGAACAAAACGATCGTGGGTGCTGCACGGGCGATGTTGCATGATTAGGGCCTTCCCATACATTTGTGGGCTGAGGCATGCAATACTGCGGTTTATGTGCAAAACCGTTGTCCTCATAGAGTACTTCGCATGAGTACACTCGAAGAGGCGTTTTCTGGTAAGAAGCCTGATATTTCTCATTTGAAGATTTTTGGCTCACCTGTTTACATTCATGTGAAGAAGAATGCCAGGAAGAAGCTAGAGCCGACCGCAGAGGTTGGGATATTTGTGGGGTACATAAAAACACCCCACAACTATCGTGTGTATTTTCCAGACAGTCGGAAGAATGTTGTGTGACAGGATATCAAATTTCATGAGGAGAAAGCCATGAAGTGTTCGCTTGAGAAGCTGCTACACTTGCATGCAGATGAGGAGCTATTAGTTCCTAAGGATGAGCCTCAGGATGTGGATCAGCCACAAGAGGAGGTTCATGGAGTGGAAGAAACAACACTCTATACTATTACACTTGTCGGAAGGGTGGAGCCATTTGAAGGCGAAGCGTAAATCTTGATGGCATAAAATGTAGGAACACCTACATCACACTCATGACAGTGATCCTGCAGATTCTTGGATACATGGCTTTCTCGATAGGCAAGTGTCATGACGAGCTAATCCTCTTTTCGGAAGCTATGGAGGACTATGAGAGATGCCATGGTGGAAGAGTATGATTCGATTGTCAGAAACAATGCATGGGAGATTGTCCCAAGGCCGGAAGGGAAATCAGTAGTAGGTTCGAGATGGATCTACAAAGTGAAGCAAGCTGCTGACGGGAGTGTCGAGAAGTACAAGGTAAGATTTGTTGCCCGGGGCTTCTCACAGATTGAGGGGATCGATTATGAAGAAACCTTTGCACCTGTCGCAAGGTATTCTTCCATACGGAGCATCCTTGCTCTCTTAGCGCAGATGGGTTGGCACATTCATCAAATGGATGTGAAGACTGCGTTCCTCAACAGAGTCATTAAGGAGGAGGTCTACATAGAGCAACTTGAAGGTTTCAAAATCTTCAGCAGCAAGTCGCATGTGTGCAGGCTCAAGAGAGCGCTGTATGGGCTGAAAGAAGCACCTCATGCTTGGTACACATGGATAGATAGTTATTTCACCGGACTTGGTTTTACCAAGAGTGAGGTGGATCCCAACCTGTACCAGATTGTGGTTGAGGGTAAGTTTTTGATCATTGTACTTTATGTAGATGATTTATTACTAACAGGTGATGAACTGTTGATACACTCATGCAAGGCTGATCTTGCAAAGGAGTTTGAGATGAAGGACTTGGGCCTCCTTCATTATTTCCTGGGATTGGAAATTTGGTAGCGGAAGGATGGATTGTTTGTGTCTCAAAGCAAGTATGCCTGGGAGATACTGGAGAAGTTCAACATGCAAGGCTGCAAGCCTATCGACACTCCTCTTCCTAGTGGTTGGAGGAAAGAGGATGCTACCTCGGTAGAGGTAGTGGATGCCATTGTTTATCGACAGTTGGTTGGTTCGCTCATGTATTTGGTCAATACACGACCAGACATATGCTACGCTATTAACTAGCTTTCACAAGCTATGGTTAAGCCTACCAAGCTCTTTTGGAAGGCAGGCAATCATGTTCTGAGATATCTCAGAGGCACATCAGGATATGGACTGTGGTATAGAAAATCGGATGAGGTGAAGCTGCATGGCTTCATGGATGCAGATTGGGCAGCGAGCCCAACAGACAGAAAGAGCACATCTGGAAGGATTTTCAGTATTGGGTCTACAACAGTTTCTTAGTACAGCAGGAAACAGAGATCCATGGCACTCAGTTCAGCAGAGGCCGAGTACATGGTAGCAAGTTTGATTGCATGCGAGGCTATATAGATGAGGAAGATCCTAGTCGGGTTGTTCGGTTCACACTTAGAGCCTACTGTGATATATTATGATAATTAGAGTTGAATTAAACTCTCGGTTAATCTAGTATTTCATGATAGATCTAAACATATTGACATTCGGTACCATCATATCAGAGATTGTGTGCAGCAGAAGATCATGTTACTATCTTACATTCCTACGGAGGATTAGGATGCAGATATTCTGACGAAGGTGCTCACCAGAAGAAAATTCGAATACCATAGAGACAAGATTGGGGTGGTAGATAATCCCTATCTTGTTGAGAGGGAGTGTTGAGATTCAACAAGATGATGAGCTTAGTGAAAAGAGTTGCCTTCACTAAGTGGGCATGCAGGCTATTTTTGGCGCAAAGTCTATTTTTAGACTATGTCTATTTTTAGACATGTCGATCATATTCTATGAGTTGCAGGATGCTATTTGTGGATGGTTAGTCAAGTTGGAAAAATAAATGGACTTCTATTTTTAGACATATTGGGTGGAATCTATTTTTAGATTGCCAGTCTAAAAATAGATATGTCGAATATTATTAGCTCTTAATAATATTTGGACTCTAAACATTATCTTATTCTCTTGGAGCACTTCGATTAAGTGCACAGATGTGGCACAGGAGCTGACAGAAGGAATTATGCTATTCCTGAGGGTTAAGTGGAGCTATTGCATGGAGACTTCAGTTAGAACTCATGTGATAGAGTTTGGTGGAGTTGTAGAAGTAGTTGGTGGAGTTGTGTTTAGTTTAACTCAGTTAGACACAGTTGAGCTAGTTGTATCTAGTCTAACTGATCGATACACTAGTGAGAGCGGTGTGAATTAATTAATAATTAATTCACTAATTAATAACTCATTAATCAACTGAATAATACATCGGTTAACTACAGTGCATGGACAGTTTCAGTGGAGAGCAGTGGAGAGGTAGGTGAAAGAGAAAGTGTGACTATCAGTTGTGACTATAGCGTTGCATGAGTTTGCACCACACATTGATGGAGATGCCAATGAGGATTGCACAGTGCAAGCCAGGTGGATTCGAGTTCATTCAGAGCCATTCTTCAGCAGGGATTGCACAGTAGAGGCAGGCTAGCAGGTGGCAGAGATCGGTGCATGGATTTGCTAGATCAGACCTGATTAGTGTGTAGCGATTGTATTGTACTGAGAGCTTGAAATGTTTAGCTTTGTATGGGGATTGTTACATGTATCTATGACATATATTATATACATATAGTTGGGGTTTTTAGCTTCAGGCTTTCTCGTTAAATCACTGTGTTAATGTGTGTGAATTTTTATGGTTTCATGTGTGCATTGCAATTGATTTAATTTTTGCATGTGATGATCAATGGTGGAATAGATTCTGTATTGTGCATGAAGTCAAATAGTGTGTGATCAGGAGAATCTTAGACATATAACATATCAGTTATATAATTTCTACAGAGTACATGGCAACAATGAACAATGTTATATGCTTCACATGGAAGCAACAATACAATGCAATACATGGCATGAGGATCAAAACATTATACCTTTATGAGCAATAACATAATCTCTCAATGTGTAGCAACAACATAGGGTCACCAAATACATATCCACATCATGAGCAGCAAAAAACTCTCCATATATAAGAAACCATATGAATCAACATGGATCAACGATATGAATATCCGACACACAATAAGTAGCATCATGCTCTCTCTTTATCCACGCAATTGCAACATATAATTCAACCATCTAAAATATATCAACAACATACATGATTCATCTAGAAGTAGAGACATAAGAAATGAGGTACATAATTTCTAGATGATCCAAATAGAAAAATGTGACAACAACAATAAAAATCATCTTGGATAAAACAATTTCATCATTCTGCAAATCCACTAAGAAGCACATATGCTCACCCTGAATGTGTGATCCTCCATCAAACCTTAACCATATGCATAAGACAACCATGTAGTTGTAAAATCTCCAATAATATCACAGGAACTAAACATGCAGTTGCTCCAAAAACATTAGTGATAATATCGCTAAAATATAATCAATGAATGTTGCAACAAGGAATATATACATGTATTTTCCCCTCATATACAATAAATACATTTTCTGCAAAATTAATGAGTGAAAAGAAATAAACATAATGAATCAAGCCTTTAAAACCATAGCTCCCCGTGAGCATGATATACCTCATATGAAGTGATCCGAATGAAATGAAAGTGCATGAAGGAATTGAATCAAGCTGCCAACACCCCCCTGCCCCCCCTGAGATCATGAAAGTCTCATGAATATTGATGTAGTCAAGTATATCTAACATGCAAGAATGGACTGCAGTAGGGACTTATATCATCTATTCTGAATTTGATGAGGAAGAGTACTCTCTTGGTCTCTTCTTACTATTCTCTCTTCCCTTCAACACATACACATTATCTGGGGTCTCGATTCTTGTAGTAATCACTCTCTTTAATCCTTCCTTCTAGATGATGCCACCTTTGGAGTTAAATATCACTTCTTTTCCTCCATCAACCATTTGGATCACACTTATAATATTGTGCTTTAGGCCTTCAATGAGCCAAACATATTATGAATTTGTCCTCTTCTCACCAAGATTGGATTTGTCGCTTCCCAACACTCTAGTTATTTCACTACCTTCAAACACAACACACCCATCCTTGGTTTTATTGAGAAAAGAAAAATTTCTCCTATATTCTAACATATGGTGTGAGCATCCACTATCTATATACCACACATCATCCACATCACGAGAACAAAGTGCAATGACACATATTCCTAGCTGCTTCTCCTTCTTCCATGTGTTCCTAGGATGCACATTATCCCTTGACTGTTGCTTTTGAAAAAATGGCCTCAATGGTTTAGGCATCTTATAATCCTTAGCCATGTGCCAAAAATTATGGGACACATAACACTCTATGCGACCAAGATATGTATCCAAAGGATATAAACTTTTGTTTCTCATATTAGACCTTCATATTTTCACGTTAGATCTGCAATCAATGGCTTTGTGCCCAAACATGTTAAAAAACAAACAATGACCATTGAAAGAACTTGTATACCTGAATGTAGGTCCTCCTCTTAGCTAATCATGTTGCTGCATAGATGTGCGCAATTTTCTCCTATAACCAGCTGCCACATGACCAAAATTGTGACAATTGAAGCAATCGATCTTATCCATCAAGGGGGCAAAGGAGTTTTGACTTCTCCTCTGAAAACTCCTACCTCCAACCATAGGATAAAATGGTATTCTAGATGTAAAAGATCCTTTTAGTTTTATATTTTGCTACTGTTGGTGGATCACATTATTTTCTACAAGCTTCTTTGGTTTTACTTTGTCATTCTCTCCTGCATGCAAACATGTCTCACCCTTTTGAAAATCGCTGCTAAATTTTTTCACTAAAATGTTTCTCTTCATTTTCTCTAGTTGCTGGTTCTTTTCCTCAAGCCACTTTCTCAACTTGTCAATCACACATTCAAGTGCTTCAACATAATGCTTCCTATATTTTTCCTTGATGCAATTGACCTCTTCTAATATTTTGATTTTTCCAACTGTGTTCTCAAGGGAGTAATTTCTTTCTTGATATTTTTCTCCTTTTGATCACAATCCCACAATTTATTCTTATGCTCCTTGTATACATTTGTTATTCTACCAATTTCACTAGAAAATTCTTCAATAACGACCATGTTAGACTCATATTGAGCCTTGAGAAGCATATGATTGTGATAATCATCTCTATCACTAACCAAATCTGAATCATTGTCATTACCACTATCAGAAATATAACTCAATATAATATCATTACGACTTATACCTTCATATTTGTTGTTCTTTTTCACAACTGGTTCAAGTGGAGCATCCTTCTTCTCTATGTTGCTCTTCTTAATCTCTTCATCACTATTGCGACTACTGTCTCCATATAGCATATGCAATCTATCTCAAATTTCCTTGGCAGATTTTAAATATCCAATTTTCTCTAAATCTGCATTATGGAGATTTTCCCCTTGCTTGAGCATTTTTCTTCTATAATTTAGATGCAATAAAATCACCATCATTTCCTTCACAAAAAAATCTCCAAATGTTATAGCCACAAAGGTTTTTTTATTTTTTTATTTTTTTTTAAATTTTTTTCCCATACTTTGAAAACTGCAG
The DNA here is from genome assembly GCA_034641835.2 of Pinus albicaulis. Classification (NCBI taxonomy): domain Eukaryota; kingdom Viridiplantae; phylum Streptophyta; class Pinopsida; order Pinales; family Pinaceae; genus Pinus; species Pinus albicaulis. The sequence goes on from CM076581.1 coordinate 1,477,677,162, forward strand.
CAGTAAGAACCAATTTCTTTGGAGAACTCATTTTGAAAAAAATGCAAATTTCTACTAAAATATCCAAGATCCACTCTCTAATGATCAAGTTGCAACTGAGAGCCCCACTTTGATACTAATTTTTGGAAACTATATCACTACTGAGAGGGGGGGGGGGGGGGTGAATCAGTATTGAGAGCACATATAAACTTTTTCTCTAATTATTAATTTTTTTACCATGCAAAAAATGAAACAAAAAACCATAGATCAAAGCATCAAAATAAACATGCAAGCATGAAAATCAATAACACATGGACACAAGGATGTCTGGTGGGAAATACTTCTCCAGGAAAAAAGCTACGTTGTTGCTACTACACTACTCAAATTATATTATGTCACAAAAATTCTTTACATAGAGATCTACATATGGATAATATCAAATGGAAGCTGTTTCTCATGCCGATCTATGGACTACCATCTATTGAAGGCCACCATGATCAATTATCCTTGCCCGATTACTCCTGAACAATCAATCAAATCTACAAAATATGATTTGTAGGAAGCCACCATGACCAATGAGCCTTGCCGAGTTTTTGCTGAACTATCCAACCACCATTGGGTTGAGAAAATTTGCTCACTTATATTGATTTTGTCGGATTCTACCAACTCCTCTCCTCTATGTGGTTCTCGTTTCAAAATTTTTCAGACTGGAATCAAGAACTTCTCGACATAATGAAAAAGCAAACAACGAAAAAGCAAAACTCCAACCTCCAAACACACCACAATTTGCAAAACAATCTCTCCAAGACACTGCACCAATCCACACTTCATCTTCTCACTCACCAGACAAATATGATGGCTAAAATATACTTCAACTCACTGTTGCTACAACTGAAAACTAACTCATAAAATATGCAATACACAACTCACACATCATGCATACTCTTAATTCACACACACACTCACTCAACGCACAAAATACTCAACCATAATATCATTGTTATTCCTCTAATATGTAGATGAACTCTAGTGATCAACTCAATATTTACCAATAAATACTTGATGGGTATCCAAATTAGACATAAATTAAGGCCCATCTGACCGTCCTTCAACACATTAAACCTCTCTTTTTTGCATTATATGACATATTTTTAGCTTTAATATGTTCATTAGGAAGGTTTAGAGATAATTGCATATTTGTGCCTAGTATTATTTATTTTTGTAGAATATTATGAGGATATTGGGCAGATTATGAAGATTTGGAGCAAGAGGATCAAGATTGGATAATAAATGAACAAAATATCAAGAAATTATTTACAAATTTTAGAGCTCCAATGATTGAGAAAATCTAGGAATGTGTTCCCTCTCATTTAATGCAGATTCCTATTGTTGGGAACCAGATCCACTACTTGAGAGATTTTGGACGGGAAAGCTTCCTACTTTCAAGGAGAATGCTTCCCCATCAATTTTTATAAGTACCAATTTGAATTTTCCTCTAGGGGCAGTTATTTGCTTAGTCTTCTTGTGGAGAAAACTTGCTATCTAACAACTCCATTTTCATTTCTAGCAGGGACGTACTTCGATTGATTCAAATAATGAAGTTTGGTGACATTTTTAGCTTCTAAAGCTTGGTTTCCTTCATAGGACTCTGATTTTCATTGGGCTTGGCCATCCTAGGAGCCTCAGAGCCCTCTTGTACGATTTATTTATTTCGTTCAAATGTATTTTTCACTTGCATCTCTTATTTCTGCATTTACTATCATGCTTCTTTTGCTGTAGGTTACATTGGTTAAATGATTGAAGTGATTTTTTTACAAGTAATTTACAAATTCACAAACATGATGCATCCTTAGAACATATTTGGAAAGTCATATTCATCATTGAGCTACTTGGATTGGTTTACTAGTTCACAAATCTAGAATTTCTGGAAGTCCCTTGTAGCAAAATAGTAGTAATTTTCTACTATTTTTTAGAACGTGTTAATGAGCTTCATTTGAGTTGATTATACTTGCATTGGGTCATAAAAAAATTCAAGTTAATAAATTATTTCACCCCATACAATTTTAACTTGATTAGGTTAGGCATTTGGTAGGTGAACTCGCTCACTAGTTCTTGAATTTCCATTTTTTAGAGTAGTAATTTGTTGCTATTTTTAAGCACATGTTAACAGCGGTATTTTGGAGTGATTCCACTTGGAATGGAGTCCTAATACATCCTATTTAATAAATAAAAAAATTTACATCCTATTTTATTTTTATTTACTTGGGAATTCGACAAGTTATCTCCTCATGTAATAAAACATGGCCTCTTGTAGCACCTCCTGTAGCACTCCCGTAGCACGTGTAAACTTGACGATATTTGCTCCAAAAGCTTGGTTTTTTTCTATCAGGCTTGAATCATTACCCATAGGATTTGAATTCATGATTGAGGAATACCAAATACCACTCTAGACCCACCTTTCCTTCACTGCAAGCACAAATCTGCAATCAAAATTAGAAGACATATTTCCACATTTGAATAAAAAAGAATGTTTTATTATGAAATGTACATGGATTATGTTACTAAAGATCAGTTTCCTTAAAAATAGTGATAAAAAGGGTGATTCATCAATGCAAATTGTTAGCACTCCATATTTTTCCTAGGTTGAGGAGGAAAATTGCAGAGGTAACCACAAACCACTTGCAGAATTGGAAACTAACCCTTCCAATCCCATAGAGGGCTCTCTCTATATGATTACAATAGATAAGAGTCTAAGGTTTTAGGCTAGGCATGAAGATCAAGAAATTGGTTATAAAATTGTGGTTGCAGAATGAAGGAAAAGTCCACTGGAAATGGAGTCATGAAAATGTTCAGTAATCAATTACAAATCAACAAAGTAGTTGAAACAGGGCGAGGTAGGAAAACTCCTGGATCTTTAAACATTTTATGGTGTGGATGAGATGAACGAGTTGATGATAAATTAAATATAAAGCATATTTAAATGAATTTTATATTTAATCTCAGAAGGAAAACTTTAATATTGTTTATAAAATCCAGAGAAGAGTATAACAAGTAAATTCAACTCTTAATCTTCTTGCAACAACCAGGAAGGAAAATCCATGTGAAAACTCAGAAAGAAAAAAAAAAATTAACATAAGGAAAAACATCACCATTTTTTTGACCCAATAATCCTGGAACAATACTGCCTATGTATTTCTGAATTGATTACTTCAAATAAAATCCACAACTTACAATTAATAAAGATCTTCTCCTTTTCATAATCCAACAACCCTTCCTAAAATCTTTTACAAAATATTTATAGAGTCTTTTTCAAACTCAATTCAGATTTTAAATTAAAATAATTTACAAAATAATATCTATCAAAAGATGTAGATATCTCAAAATAGAACAAAATAGTTCGAATGTTGGACTAATTCATATTTTCTGTTCATATTTTGAGGAATTTTGTTTTTTACTGTAGCTATTTTTCTGCTTCTTATGTTTGTCTGCTCCAAATATGTAGGATTTCTGTTTGATTTCACCCAACAAGCGACAAATTTTTATCCCATCTTTCTTCACTTGGAATAGAGAAATTCACCATACTTCAAAGTCTCTCAGCTACTTCTGTGTAAGTTTGGAAAATTAGATTATTGAGGAATAAATGATGGATTTCATGTTGAATATGTAGATCATATTGTAGGCCTTCCAAGAAAGCTTCTCCACTTATTGTTCCTCTTACTTTGGTGAGTTTAGAATTATCTGTAGCTATATACATAACTTCTCCTAGTAGTTGTCTAATGGGATCAATTTTCCATTAGAGGCTTTTAAAGTTGGAAGTCCTTTCTCTTGCAATGTATTAAATTTTATGTTTAATATTTTCACCCGTAATGCCAATTCCTTGCATTTATTCTCCAGCTGCACCATAAGGTTCTTCTTCGTTAGAATTATTTTTACTTCCATGATTGTGCCTGTCCTATTTTTAATCTGGAGTTATTCGAGCTCATCTTTAGTCTTGAAGTTTAACATCCTGATAATTTTTTGCGCTTTTTATGGCCTGTGTTCAATCTCGACCTTTGTTTTCTCAACTACCACTTTGACATTTTGTACTAATTCTTCTTGCTCAAATATAACCTGAAATGATGGCCACAAGTCTGTAATATTGGAATTAATATTTTTTGGCATATACTTTGTTTGGCCTCTGCCAACATTTCTGCGGTAAAAGACTGGTTCTCGTATTTTGAAATTTGTTGAGTCAATATGATGTTTTTCTACACTTTTACAAAATATGCATTGTCAACCTTGATTTTATTTTCCTCCATTGTTTTTAATGATGCTAATATTTTCTCATTTTATTGGTTAGTCAATGAAAATATCCCAAAGCTTTGACTAATTTTTCAGAAGAATCTACAATGGATGTTTCTACTCTTTTTGATGATGTTGTTGTTGTTGTTTACTGTGTACCTGTAACTGCTAACATTTCCTTTTCTTTCATAAGTGCCTCCATGTCTGTCTCTATTTTCTAAATTTGAACATTTTGTTAAACTATCAATCCAAATAATTTCTCCTTCTCTGTCTCCAGATGGTTGATTTATTTGGTTTATCAGTGCTCTGTGGTTAGTAGCTTGAGCTGTTTTCTTAGAGCTTGAATATCTACATTTTCATTTTTGATAATCTCCTCGACTATTTTAACATTACGAGGATCATATCCTAGTTTGATTATTAAATCTTCCAAAGATTTGGTTCTAGTTCTTTGGCCAGAGAAGACATTCCTTCTATCTTCAGTTGTGAATGCATATTATTCATAGAGGCTTGTAACTTTGAGGCAACCATGGCTGAACTGGTCAGTGTTGAATAAATCATCTCACCTGCTTTCTTATGAAAATCGATTTGATCGATTGCATGAATATTTTTAGTATCAATAGAAAATATTGAAGCTTTGTAGTCTTCTGCACTTCTAGGGACTAGAAATATAGGTTCTAGGAAAGCTGATTGAAACTGTCCCTTTTCTGTGTCAAATGCAGACAACAACCTATGTTGAGTAGTAGCAGTTTGTTTCCGAAACTCTAAATAAGTAGTAGCTTTCAGTGCTTCATTATTCTTCTTGATCTCCTTGTATCTGGAAAAAATATTCTGTTGTGTTGCAATTGGGGATGCGAAAGACCCAAGTGATTACGTTGTCCCTTCAATGTATGGAAATGGAGAGGTGGGAATACCTGTTAAAAATATTGTGTCTTTCTCCCGTGAGCCCTTTTCTTTTGAAGATTAATCATGAACATTTATTATCTGAGTATCTCCTTCAGTATCAATCATAGTACTTTTATTTGGGTCTTTCTTTCTCCTCTTGAAAACACAAAAATCTTGAGACTCTGAGTTTGTGGGAGACATGCTTTCCTTTATTCTTTTGGTTTCATTGTCCTTTGAAATAGGAGTTTGCAGAGAATTTTGGCTGAAAATTTTTTCTTCAGCATCCCGTAGTGTGTTCTCTATCCACTGCTCCTTATTGACATACTACTCAATTTCTGGTCTAGTGGTATGCACATATGGTGTGGTCCTTTGTTCAACACTCTTTTTTGAAATTATCCCAAATGGATCATAAGACCATGTTATGCTAAACTTAAAGTTTATTTGCCTTAGTAATTATTCTATTTCCTTTGTTGATGCTCTTGTATTAATAATAGAAGGACCAACTTGTGCCTTCAATTTAAATTGTGTCTTCTTCTTGCTTGATACAAAATGTAAATCATCCACATTTAGCATCTGTCTAATATATTCCAAGGAAAAAATTCTTACTGGTACAAATACTGGTCATATGTAGGGAGGAAGTTCACACCCATAGATCCAAATATCTGTATAATTTTGTAAAGATACCACTCTCCAATATTAGCTTGTTCTGTAAGATGCAAAACCTTTTTGATCTTTGGTGAAAATTTGGTACAATATCGCTGCTAAGAAGACACAAGAATGTGTATAAAAACTGTTCCACAAATTTTTTGAATGAATAATATTATTAATTCCTTATGACTAAAGAATTCTGGTGAATTACTGATAGTTGAATTTCTTGGTCATCCATATTCTATAGCTATAACTTGAACATATCTGCTTGATAGAATAACATTAAATACACTAGGACTAATTTGTGTTTGAATGCACCTTCAACTTTAAATTTCAGAAATTTCTCATGAATAACATCTGATAGGTATTGATTATAATTGAATATGACTGATGGATTATGACCAACTGAAAATACTGATAAAAATCCTAACACTACCTCATCTACCCATGGTTCAGTATAATAACCTAATAGGCAAGTCACCATGGAAGTAAATTACCTTGACATCATAGGGAAAATTGAAGAAGAGTATGGGGGATCAGTTCTAGGAAATTCAGAATTCTTAGGAAGAAAAAATTAAAAAATATGGCCTCGCTGGGAGAAGGTAATCTTTTGGTATATTTCCATGAGTGCATCAATGGAAAATGGATGTAAATAAGTTTGAGAATTGATCTGAAGGGCTTGGAAAATAACTTCTGTGGCAATTGATAATATGATTTCATTGATGTGAGCAATTACCGCCTTTTGGATGGGGAGGTACCTAATATGACACCATGTAATGAATTCTGGAAAAATATGAGTATGGAGAAAGATAAACTGAGGCAAGAGTGATTCCTAGACACTTAGATCATCACTGTTATCTAAGAACTTCTGATTTTCCCAATTTCGAAGCTCATATAAATCAAATTGTTTCTGTTATTTTGTACTGGGTGTCGGCCAAAGGGGACCTATCTAAATCTGGGACAAGAGGTGTTAGGCCCCTATATTACTAGTGTAGGCCCTTATTGTTGTTAGTGTAGCCCCCTTATTGTTATTTTTGTACCCCTGTAGTCCCCATATTGTTATTAGTGTGTCCCATAAAAACCAACTACTGTTATTTTGTGCCCTTACATTATTATTGTTAGGTCGGCTAGGATTATATTGTGACCCCATGGACTCTTATATATAGAAATGAGGTTTTTTCATTTGAATCATCCAAGAATTGTTAATTTATGTAATGTAAAGGAGGTTTCCCCCTCAAAGTGGCTCATTTCTAAGGCGTTGATCTCTCTTCTATTTTGGGAGCTGGTTTCATAACATTTGGAATCAATGTTTTGGATTCTAGGGTTTCGTTGCTTCAAAAATGTCATCGTGTATTTTTCGCTATAATTTTTTTTCTACAAAGTTTCAAAAACTGAAAAAACAACCCATTTGCGAAGAAATCCCAAGGAATGTCGTGTAAAAATTTCAGATATTGGTTCGCAACATTTTCAGAGATATGATCTGTGGAAGTTAAGGTTTTTGCAGGCTCCCGAATTTCATCTCAAACATATGAGCCTGGGAAAATCGTCATAACTCTCTCTCTGAGCATCAGATTGGAATTATGTAAAAATTTTCCAAAATTACATGGCCTATAGTTTCCTGTGTGTCAATTTTAGAGCCGAAGGAGGAAATAGAGACACGTGGAACGTCATACAAGTTTTCTCTACTAAACCAATCCATAATTAGGTCATTGCGGGAGATTAAGCATAAATTTTCCTTGAAGAATCCAAATCAGGCCAGACCCATGGCATTGGAAAGAATATTCACAGGGCTACTAAAGGACATAATATAAAATCTCGGGGATCCGAAGTTATAGAGATACATCAGTTGCAATATCAAGCTCCTTAAAAGCAAGAAAAAGGTGTGGATTTTTTTTTTCAAATTGCATAAGTCTTGTTTGAAAAATTAGTTTGAAGTGATTCCAAGGGAATATTGAAGCACATATATCAGTATTGGGTTCTAAAATGGACCCTAAAAATAATTAAACGCCCATATTCAAAGATATGCTATGTGGTTGTTAGGGTTTTTGCAGGCTCCCGAATTTCATCTCAAAGAGGTGACCTTGGTAAAATCATCATAACTCTCTCTCTGTGTAGAAATTTGCTGAATAATGAATATTTATCCACCGAGATTATCCTGATCACATACTAATTCGAATTCATATGCAACACATAATCTCTTCTACAATCAATCATCAATTTGCGGAAATGGAAACAGTCGCATGCGCACATAAACACAATATGTAATGGGGAAAGCTTATAGTTGAAAACCCCTCAGCTATTTTTTATATTATATGGAGAGAACATGTAACAGTACATAGCACAATACTCCTCACAAGTACTCAGTACTATCTCATAAAGTTACACACAAACTAGCTCAGTTTTGAACAAGTCACAGGTTCAAAACTCATCCACTAATTTCCTGCCTCTATTGCGCAATCCAAGTTGGTTCAATGAGAGATCCAAGTTCGAATCTCCTTGGCTTCAACTGCACAATCCTCATGGGCAATCTCCTCCAATGCTTGTGCAAATCTCATGCACAACTTCTGTCGCAACTAATAGCAAACTCACCCTTTCATCTACCTCTTCCACTGGTCTCCACTGAACTGTCCATGCACTGTAGTGAACTGATGTGTTCTTGAGTTGAATAATGAGTTAATAATTGGTGAATTAAATAATATTTAATTCACTCCACTCATTACTAGTTGATTAGCTAGTTAAACTAATCACAACTAGTTCAACTAAGTTAAACCGAACACAACTCCACCAACTGTCCCATCAACTCCACCAAAATTCTGCCACTGAAGTCCTAACTGAAGTCAACCATGCATGAGCTCACAAAAACCCAAGGAATAGTGTAATTCCTTTTGTCAGATGCATGAGCCACTTCCATAGCTCCAACTGAAGTGCTCCAAGAGAGTAAACTGAAGTTTAGAGTCCAAATATTATTAAGGGTAAATAATATTTGAATTTTCTATTTTTTAGGATAGGCAGTATAAAAATAGACATCGACCTAAATGTCTAAAAATAGTGGTCCATCTATTTTTACCAACATGACCAATACTCCAAGAATAGCATACTGCAACTCCCAGACCATGCTCCATATGTCTAAAAATAGACTTTGCGCCAAAAATAGCCTGCGGGCCCACTTAGTGAAGGCGACTTCATTTCACTAAGCTCCATCATCTTGTTGCATTTTCAACACTCCCTCTCAACAAGATATGGATTATCTGCAACCCCTATCCTGCCTCTGTGGAATTCGAACTTTCTCCTGGTGAGCGCCTTCGTCAAGATGTCAGCATCCTGATCCTCCATGGGAACATATGAAAGTAACATGATTCTCCGCTGCACACAATCTCTGATATGATGGTACCTGATGTCGATGTGTTTGGATCTATCATGAAATACTGGATTAGCCGAGAGTTTAATGCAACTCTGGTTATCACAATAAATCATAGTAGGCTCCAAATGCGACCCGAACAACCCGACCAGAATCTTCCTCATCCAAATAGCCTCGCATGCAGCCAAGCTTGCTGCCATGTACTCGGCCTCCGCGGAACTGAGTGCCACGGATCCTCTGCTTCTGTTTGTACCCGGGGAAACTGCTATCGACCGAATGCTGAAAACTCCTCCAGATGTGCTCTTTCGGTCCGTTGAGCTCCCTGCCCAATCTGCATCAGTGAAGCCGGAAAGCTTCGCTCCATCCTCCTGTCTGTACCATAGACCATATCCCGATGTGCCACCAAGATAACACAATACATGCTTGCCTGCCTTCCAGTAGAGCTTGGTAGGCTTAACCATAGCTTGCGAAAGCTGGTTAACAGCATAGCATATATCGGGTCGTGTATTGACCAGATACATAAGCAACCCCACCAACTGTCGATAGACAGTGGCATCCACTACCTCCGCTGAAGTAGCATCCTCCTTCCTCTAACCACCAGGAAGAGGAGTGTCAACAGGCTTGTAGCCTTGCATGTTGAACCTCTCCAGAATCTCCCGGGCATACTTGCCCTGAGAAAAAAACAGTCCTCCACTGCGCTGCCAAATCTCCAATCCCAGGAAATAATGAAGGATGCCCAGGTCCTTCATCTCAAACTCTCATGCAAGATCCTCCTTGCATGAAAGTATCAACTGCTCATCGCCAGTCAAAATCAGATCATCTACATATAGTACGATGATCAACAACTTCCCCTCCACCACAATCTGGTACAGGTTTGGATCTGCCTCACTCTTGGAGAATCCAAGCCTGGGGAAGTAGCTGTCTATCCGAGTGTACCAAGCACGAGGTGCTTGCTTCAACCCGTACAGTGCTCTCTTGAGTCGGCACACATGCAACTCACTGCTGAAGATCTTGAAACCTTCAGGCTTCTCTATGTACACCTCTTCCTCAATAACTCCATTGAGGAATGCAGTCTTCACATCCATCTGATGAATGTGCCACCCCATCTGCGCTGAGAGAGCAGGGATCGTCCGTATGGAAGAGTACCTTGTGACAGGTGCAAAGGTCTCCTCATAGTCAATCCCCTCGATCTGTGAAAAGCCACGAGCGACAAATCTTGCCTTGTACTTCTCCACACTCCCGTCAGCCGCCTACTTCACTTTGTAGATCCATCGCGAACCCACCACTAATTTCCCCACCGGTCTTGGGACAATCTCCCATGCACTGTTCCTGACGATCGAATCATATTCTTCGATCATGGCATCAACCCATGCGGGTTCCTCCACAGCTTCCTCAAAAGAGGATGGCTCCGTCACAACACATTGACTCACAAGAGCCATGTATCCAGTGTACCGATCCGGTGACTGTCTCTGTCTACGCTGTGCTGTAGGTGGTCCTACAACCTTCTCTGCATCCCGAGCCAGTCGCTCAGCTTCTGTAGTGCGCATGCGCCCTCTAATGGTTGGCACTGCATGGGTGGCTTCTTCCACCTCCTGAACCTCCTCTTGTGGCTGATCCACATCCGGAAGCTCCTCCTTAGGAACTAACAGCTCCTCATCTGCATGCAAGTGTAGCTCCCTCTCAAGCGAACACTGCATGGCTTTCTCCTCCTGAAATTTTATATCCCGTCGCACAACAGTCTTGCGACTGTCTGACAAATACACCCGATAGTTGTGAGGTGTATCAGTGTACCCCACAAATATTCCAACCTCTACGGTTGGATCCAGCTTCTTTCTGGCATCCTTTGTCACATGCATGTAGACAGGTGAGCCAAAAATTCTCAGATGAGAAATATCAGGCCTCTTGCCAGAAAACACCTCCTCCGGTGTACTCATGCCAAGAACCTTGTGAGGACAACGGTTCTGCACATACACTGCTGTATTGCATGCCTCAGCCCACAAGTGAAGGGGTAGGCCCTGATCATGCAACATCACCCGTGCAACACCCACGATCGTTCTGTTCTTCCACTCAGCCACCCCGTTCTGCTGTGGGTTATGGGGTGCGATGAGCTCTCTCCGAATCCCTTCTGCGCTGCAAAATTCTTTGAATTCAGCCGAGATGAATTCACCACCATTGTCGCTCATGAGAGCCTTCACATGCTTCCCCGATTCCTTCTCAACCAGCGCCTTGAATTCACAGAACTTTGAAAATGTCTCGCTCTTCTTCTGCATGAAGAAGATCCAGCACTTCCGAGAGAAATCATCAACAAAGATCACATAGTACTTGTGATGCAGGAGCATCAAGGGCGTTTTTTATTTTGTAAATATGTTAAAAGGGGGTGTGATAATTTTTAATATTTTATTAATTAATTTGAATAAAATAGGAGAAGGTGAGGATTTTTGTAAATATCTTTTTATTTAATAAAAGGATATGAGGGAGTTTAATTAGTTGAAGGATTTTAGGGATAAAGATCTATCCTTTAGGGATGTTGAGAGATTTAGGGGTTTGTTGAGGAATTGAAGGGATTGAGCATTTAATTTAATGATTTTTTAAATTGTATAAATAGGAGGGGGTTTTGAGAGAAAACCACATTGAGATTGTGAGAGAGTGTGTGATTGAGAGTAGGCTTAAACAGCAAGGCTGTAAGCCTTCAGCAATTGTAAAGGGCCACGGAATTGAAATATCTGGCTAGAAAAAGTTGTAAGTCATTGTTTTGTTTCAGTTTATATACATTGATTGATTGTGGAAGTTATATTTATTTCTGGTTAACTGTATATATGTGATTGAGGTATCAATTGTTGGGAAGATTGACCAAAGGAAACCTGCAATAAAAGAAATTGTGAGATCGATTTATGTGTCCAAGCTAAAAGGATTGATATTAATATAACAATTGTTATATGTGCATGAGTTTATGATTGGTTGTGCTATATCGATCTGAATTTGATTAATAGAAAATGAAAAGAGAAGAGCGCCAGCATTTTAATACATTTTAAGTCTGCAGTTTTGGAGTGAAGTCCTGTACGCAAAACTCTATTATGTCAGGCTTGTGTAATTCTGAGCTTATTCGATAGCAATAATTGCTATTTTGCTAGTGCGTTGAAGCGACGGTGGAAGGTTTAAAATCTCTGTTTGCAATTGAAGGGGCGCAGGTTTGAAATGAAACTGACAACGTTTGCAACATTAATGAAATTCGATTTTTCAATTCGATATATCAAATGCGTAGATATGGAAAGATAGATGTATGAGCATTTGCTATAATATTAAATTGGTGTTAAGCGCTGAGTTTCTGAACGATGTTCAATGCGTACTGCATAAAACTTCAATCGAATTTAAGATCACACGCTGTTTGGTGAGAACTTATGTGAATGAGATTCCTTGTTTGTGAATATCTTGATTTATGCATTATTCATATGTGTTCACAACAGATCATGGAAATCTACAACCTCCACGAAATTATCACCCTGTTTCAGTTGCGTTTTATTGCATCTGCTCAGTTTTGAAAGCAAGCCGTGTAACCAATCGAAGGTTATTGACATGCTTATTATCACAAGAGATAAAGAACTGTGGAAATGTCTTGATCATTAAAAGCAGCGGCATCACCTATTGGGCAATACGTTATTGGTAAGAAGGGTTAATACCATCAAAGGTAGGCGCTGTCAGCAGTGGTTGTTCAGAATTTATGCGAAAGTTCTAACTTCTAATACAGGCTGGAATTTTAGACTTGTCATGTTCTGTCAAAACCATATATGCAGGTTCGCTGATTTAAAAACTTCGAGCAGTTTGTTGTTTGAGATCAGTGGGCAAATATATAAGAATTAAGCATTGGGTAAGGGTGCATCTTTTTATTGAGTTTTGATTTTAAACTCCAGCATTATAAGAATGAAAGATTGGAGTTGGGATGATTCACACAAAAAAAAGGTAGATTGTTTCATAATATTGATTGGAGCGAACTTTCAAATGAAGTTTTTTTAAATGTGCATTAAAGTGAGGATACAATCCAAGTCTTTGGGTTATCAAAGTATGATTTGTGTGGATATAAGCTGAAGAGCTTGCGTGTGGGAATGATTGTGTAATAAACAATGTCAAGTTGAATTAAAACATAGGTACATTTGACCTTTGAGTGTGAGTTGAAATCTGATCTTAAAAGGTGTATGATTTGGCTTTATAATTGAATGATGGGTATGAAAGCGTGTAAGCTTGAATTGGAAATGCAGATTGAAATTTTGAGATGATGTGTATAAGCCCATGTGAATATTGGCATTGATATGGTTTAAGGAAGCATTTGAATATTGTTTCAAAAGTTATGAATTTGCTTGATGGTGAGTGGATTGACATTGATAATATATGAGATGGTATTGAATGATGGAAAGCTTCCGCAGGTTGAAATGGGAAAGTGTGAATTGGCCAGTGATTGAAGTTTTTGATTTGGGTAAATGCTGGGATGCATTCTTATATGCACAGAGTTTTAAAGATCCTGGGTATTACAGGCCTAGCCCTGCGTCAACTTGTGCTTTGCTGTCGAAGCTACAGAGAAAGGACCACACACGTCTGTGTGAACTCTCTCAAGGATCATCGTGGTGCGACTATCCTTCTCGTGAAAGGTGGCTTTCACATACTTTCCTAAAGTACACCCCTTGCACTGATCTGACTGCGCAAGAGTGCCCTTAGGAAGCCCAGTAGAAATCTGCTGCAGTATTTTCAAAGTCCATGGTGAAGGTGGCCCAATCTCTTGTGCCACAGTTCGCCCTCATCATCCCGGCTCACCACTTCTCCCGCCTTGCATGCCATTGCTGCGCAGCCATCTACTTGCAACTGATAAAAATTCTTGACTCGAACCCCTATCTTTCGGGTCTCACCAGTAGTCTTACTGCGCAGGAAGGATTTTCCTTCGCTGAAGACCACATCATACCCCTTGTCTTCCAACATCGCCACAGAGATCAGGTTCTTCATCAATCCTGGAACATGCAAAACTTCCTTCAATATGAAAGGTTTACAGACTCCCTCTCAAAGGAAATGGTACCGATACCAGTCGCACTGTATCTACCATCATCGCCCATCTCGATGTGCACTCCAAGATATTTTTCCTCCAGATCTGAAAACAGATCTCGATCTCCGGTCATGTGAAATGACGCACCACTGTCCAAGAACCATACTGATCCCGCCACACTTGAAACCAAGCATGCGATCAGTGAAAAATCCAGTTCGAATTGAGAAGCCAAAGCCTCTCCCGCTGCAGATCCCGCAGCCTTCTTATTTTTCTTCTTCTGCGGACAATTTGTGGCATAGTGTCCGTGCTGGTGACAGTGAAAACACTTCACCTTGGACATGTCTTTCTTCTTGCCTTTCGCACCAGACTGAGAAGCCTTCTTGCTCTTCCCCTTCTTTGCTTTGGTAGCCAAAGCGCAATTTTGTTCATCAGATACCTTTGATGAAGATCTGTCCCTGGTAGTCCTCCTTATCTCCTCCTGCATGAGATCCGCCCAAAGGCGCTCCCATCCCGACAACTTCTCCCGACCATTGACACTATCTTGATATGCATGCCAACTTTTCGGAAGACCAAGGAGAGCCAGGTCCACCATATCCTCTTCTTCGACAGTCACCCCCACACTTCCCAACTCATCTCTGCATTGAGTGAACTTCGTGAGGTACTTGGCGATACTTTCGCCTTTCTCCATCTTAATGTTTCTGAGCTTATCCTTGAGCGCCAGCTTCCTTTGGTCGCTCTTACTCTGGAATAGATCTGTCAACACTTTCCACATCAAATATGGAGAAGCTTTTCCATGCAGGCTGGATACAATGTGATCCTTCACGCCCTCCAATAGAATCCTTCGACATTTCGCCATCTTCTTTTGCCAAGCCTCAACTTCAGCAGGATCAGTAGGCTTTTGGACATCCGTATCTACGAACTCCTTCAGCCCATTATCTTCTAATACTGCCTCCATCTGATCTTTCCATGCAACATAATTCGAACTACCTTCAAGAGCATATTCGAGTCGCAAACCATTGAAAGACATTTTCAACTCCGACACCAAGAAAACAAACTGCTGCAAAATTCGAATTCCAAACTCAAAAACTCAACTGCTTCTGGATCTGTGAGAACAAATTATTTCTAGCACAGAGATCGACTGTAAGGGCATTTACTGGATATATCACCTTTCAGAGAAAGGATGGATCTAGAGGCTACCTGGCCCGTTACAGACTCTGTCTACCGAAATAATATTGTAATCACTGCAATAGATCCCGATGATTGATTAGCTCTGATACCATGTAGAAATTTGCTAAATAATGAATATCTATCCACCGAGATTATCCTGATCACATACTAATTCGAATTCATATGCAACACATAATCTCTTCTACAATCAATCATCAATTTGCGGAAATGGAAACAGTCGCATGCGCACATAAACACAATATGTAATGGGGAAAGCTTATAGCTGAAAACCCCTAAGATATTTTGTATATTATATGGAGAGAACATGTAACAGTACATAGCACAATACTCCTCACAAGTACTCAGTACTATCTCATAAAGTTACACACAAACTAGCTTGGTTTTGAACAAGTCACAGGTTCAAAACTCATCCGCTAATTGCTTGCCTCTATTGCACAATCAAGGCTGGTCTAATGAGAGATCCAAGGTTCGAATCTCCTTGGCTTGACAGCGCAATCCTCATGGGCAATTTCCTCCAAGTGTGGTGCAAATCTCCTGCACAACTAATGTCACA
The DNA here is from genome assembly GCA_034641835.2 of Pinus albicaulis. Taxonomy (NCBI): domain Eukaryota; kingdom Viridiplantae; phylum Streptophyta; class Pinopsida; order Pinales; family Pinaceae; genus Pinus; species Pinus albicaulis. The sequence continues at coordinate 1,477,693,077 of CM076581.1, forward strand.
ACTGATAGCTATCTCAACCCTTTCATCTACCTCTTTCACTGGTCTCCACTGAACTGTCCATGCACTGTAGTGAACTGATGTGTTCTTGAGTTGAATAATGAGTTAATAATTAGTGAATTAAATAACATTAAATTCACTCCACTCATTACTAGTTGATTAATAATTAAACTAATCACAACTAGTTCAACTAAGTTGGCAGAACCTGCTCCCACCAGTGTCCCATCAACTCCACCAAACTCCTGCCACTTTGAAGTCCTAAGCGAAGTCAACCATGCATGAGCTCACCAAACCCCAAGGAATAGCGTAATTCCTTTATCGGATGAATGAGCCACTTGGTAGCTCAAGCGAAGAGCTCCAAGAGAGTAAACTGAAGTTTATAGTCCAAATATTATTAAGGGTAAATAATATTTGACTTCCCTATTTTTAGGATAGGGAGTCTAAAAATAGACTTCGACCTATAGGTCCAAAAAATAGAGGTCCATCTATTTTTACCAACATGACCAATACTCCAAGAATAACATACTGCAACCCCTCAACCATGCTCCATATGTCTAAAAATAGACTTTGCGCCAAAAATAGCGTGCGGGCCCACTTAGTGAAGGCGACTTCATTTCACTAAGCTCCATCATCTTGTTGCATTTTCAACACTCTGAGCATCAGATTGGAATGATGTAAAAGTGGCTGAAATAACATGGAATGTACTTTCCTTTGTATAAATTTTAGAGCCAAAGGAGCAAACAGTGACACATGGCATGACATACAAGTTAGCTTTATTGAAGTTGTCCATAATTAGGTCATCGTGGAAGATTAGGAATACCTTTGTCTTGAAGAATTAGAATCAAGTCAGACCTTTGGCATTGGAAAGAAGCTTCATAGGGATACCAAAGAAATAAATATAAAATCTAGAGGTTCTGAAATTACAGAGATACATCAGTTTCAATATCGATCTCCTCAAAAGCAAGTAAAAGGTGTGTATTTTTTTTCCAAATTGCATAAGTCTTGTTTGAAGAATCAAGTTGAATTGATTCCAAGGGCATATTGTAGAATAGATATCAGTATTGGATTCTAAAATGGCCCCTAAAAAGAATTCAACACCCACTAAGCCTTTAGAAAGCTCTACTATGACTCATGAAGACGAAGAATGGCAACATGACATATCAAAATTACAAGAGCAAGTGCAACAAATTTCGCTCTCGCAAAGAACAACAAAAAATGAAATGGAAGTTTTGAAGAAAGGCATGTAAACTAAGATGGATGGTTTGAAGAAAGGCGTGGAAGCTAAGATGAATGGTTTGGAAGCTAAGATGGATGGCATGGAAGTGGGCATGGAAGCTAAGATGGATGACATGGAAGCTAAGATAGATGAAAAAATGAAAGACAACATGGAAAACATGAAGAAGGATCTAAAAGTAGACATCGAAGGTTTGGAGGAAGGTTTGACAAAGTTGATACAAGAAATGATTCCTATTGGCAAGAAGAGTAACAGAACTGCGTGATGAGAAAAAAATAAATGTTAATCGTGATTTCATAAACTCGAATGTTGGTTTGAAGACCCACCATATTCCAAAGATCGATATGAGGAAGTTTGATGGCAAGGATCTTGTAACATGGATACTACAGATGGAGCAATATTTTGATCTCAATAATGTGCAAAACACACAAAAGGTACGCATTGTAACTTTATATTTAGAACAAAATACATTTGTATGGTATCTATGGCTTTGATCTCATAAAAAAATTGTCACTTGGTCAATTTTTATGGAGGAAATGACAACACATTATGAGGATACAAATAGAAACACCTTCTTTAGCCAATTGATAATTCTCAAACAAAAGGGATCAATGGTGGAGCACATTGAGGACTTCCAAAAATGGAATATAAGGGTAACTGATATTCTAGAGGAACACATGATTGATGTCTTCATAGGGACTTTAAAGGATAACATCCAACATGAGGTTCGCCTTTGGGAACCCGATTCATTGGAGAAGGCATTCAGGTTGGAAAGAAAAATTTAAAGTAAAATTATGGCGACAAGGAAGTCTACCACTCACATCTATAAAGATGGATGTGTTTCTACTCCTAGACTTCCACAACCTACAAGGATGACACCACAAAAATTGGATGAAAAATGAGAAAAAGGGCTTTGCTACAGTTCTGATAGAAAATACACTAAAGGTCATAAGTGTGCTGAGAAAAAATTATCTTACATAGATTGTGAAGAGGAGGAAGAAAAAGAACAAGAAACTTCAAAAGAAGAGGATATACGCCAGGAACCAACCCTAGAGAAAGAAGAAATGAGTCTAACCATATCCTGTAATGCTTTGGCAGGAATTACCACTTCTCAAACTCTCAAGATAGAAGAACATATTAAGAATAAAAATGTAATAGTGTTGATTAATTCGGGTAGTACCCATAATTTTATTCATTTTAAGGTAGCCAAGGAATTGAAATGCTTCCTATACCCAGCACCAGAGTGTTAAGTGATGGTTGCAAATGGAGGAACTATAAATTGCTTTGGAAAATGCCATAATATCAAGCTAACCATGGGGGAATATGTATTGAATTGTCCAATGTTTTCCATTCCAATGGGAGGTGCTGATGTTGTACTAGGAGTACAATGGTTACAATCTGTATGGACGATAACTTTTATTTTTAAAGAATTTTTCTTGCAATTTTTTTCGAAAGGAAAGGAAGTTGAATTACGGCGTATCGTAGGGAAGCCAAGAAAGATAATAAGCTCTAATTTCATGACAAATATTTTGAAGAAAGAACAACGAGGCGTAATTGCAAAATTATGCTCTCTAGAAGTTATAACATCAAAATCATATATTTCTCCAGATCTCCAAAAAGTCTTGGAAAATCATTCCAAGGTGTTTGAAACTCCCAAAGGACTCCCACCTATTCACGATCATGATCATGTTATGCATTTGATTCCAGGAAGTGTTCCTCCAAACATTAGGCTTTACATATATCCTTATGTCAAAAAGAGAGAAATTGAACGTATGATTGCAGAAATGTTAGAGGCTCGTATAATTCAACCTAGTCAAAGTTATTTCTCTGCTCAAGTAGTATTGGTGCACAAGAAGGATGGATCATGGCGCATGTGTCCAGATTATAGGGAGATCGATAAGCTCACTATTAAAGATAAATTTCTCATTCTCATGTTTGATGAATTATTGGATGAATTACATGGAGAAATTTAATTTACCAAGTTGGATCTCCATTCAGGATATCATCAAATTAGAATGAAGACTGAAGATATTCTAAAAACAACATTTCGAACTCATGAGGGTCATTATGAATTTTTGGTCATGCTTTTTGGCCTTACCGATGCACCTTCTACATTTCAAGGGTTGATGAATTCCATTTTCAAACCCACCCTTAGAAAACTTGTGTTAGTATTTTTTGATGATATGCTAATCTACAACAGGTCTTGGAAGCATCTTGTTCTACATGTTGACAGGGTGTTCAAACTATTGGAGGAGAAATAATTATATGAAAAAAGTTCCAACTATTTCTTTTGAGTACAAGAGGTAGAATATCTAGGTCATATTGTATCTCAAGAGGGTGTTAAGGTAGACCCTAACAAAATTAAAGTCATTAAGGAATGGAAAGTCCCCACAACCATAAAGCAGTTGCGAGGATTTCTCAGGTTAACATGGTATTATCGCAAGTTTGTTAAAAAATTATGGGAAAATAGAAGCACCTCTAACAAAATTATTGAAGAAAGATGCATTTTCATGGAATCTTGAAGAAAATAAGGCATTTGAACATCTTAAAGAGGAAATGTGCCTAGCACCAGCTTTAGCTATGCTAGACTTCACAAAAACCTTTATTATGGAATATGATGCCTCAGGAAATGGAATTGGTGCTGTTTTAATGCAATAAGGAAGACTCATTTCTTTTGAAATCCTTCCAATCAAAGGAAAATATTTCCAAAAAGCTATTTATGAGAAGGAAATGTTGGAAATACTACATGTAGTAAAGAAATGGTGACCTTAACAAATGGGAAGACACTTCAAGGTAAAACTGATCATGATAGTCTTAAATACTTTTTGGAACAATGAATATCTTCAAAAGAGAAACAAAAATGGGTCACAAAGATGTTGGGTTATGAATTTTAAATCATATATAAAAAAGGGAAGCTAAATGTTGTTGCAGATGCACTCTCAAGAAAGGATGAGGAGGTGTAAGCATTGCTTTGTGCCATTTCTATTATCCAACCAGAGTGGATAACCGAAGCAAGGGAGGAATGGAAGAATGACAAAGAAGTGTGGACACTCTTTCAAAAATTGCAGCAAGATCCCAGTACATATGATAAATTTAGTTGGAAAAATGATTCCTTATGGTACAAATATCACCTATATGTTTGTAAGAATTCCCAACTAAAACAAAATATTCTTTTGGAATTGCACACCTATCCCCTAGGAGGACACTCAAGATTTAAAAAAACTTACGACAGGGTAAAGATTTTTTTTTTTTTGGGATGGCCTTAAATCTGATATTCAAAAGTTTATGGTGGAATGTTTGGTTTGCCAACAAAATAAAATTGAGACATTTAAGACCCCGGGTCTACTATAGCCATTATCCATTCCAATTCAATGTTGGGAGGAGGTTTCAATGGATTTCATCACGAGTTTACCTAATTCCAAAGGAAAGAGTGTCATCATGGTGGTAGTTGATAGACTTACCAAATATGCACACTTTTGTGAATTATCTCATACATTTAAAGCAAGTATAGTTGCAACTGCATTTATGGAAACAATTCAAAAGCTACATGGAACCCCATAGATTATTGTAAGTGATAGAGATCCCATTTTCACTGGAATTTTTTGAACGGAATTATTTTCTTGTTTGGGTACTCAACTAGCTCATAGCTCATATTATCATCCTCAATCTGATGGGAAAACTGAGATAGTGAAAAAGTTATTGGAAGGATATCTTCGTTGTTTTGTATCTGATAAACAAACACAATGGGTCAAGTGGTTACCTTTCGCTGAATGGTGGTATAACACTTCAGTCCATACTGCAGCAAAAATGACCCCATTTATGGCACTTTATGGATGTCATCCACTGTCCATCACATCATATTTAAGAGAAAATTCTAAGGTTCAAGCAGTGGAAGATCACATCGAGCATCAACAACAAGTTCTTCAACTCTTAAAGGATAACGTAAATTTGGCACAAAATTGAATGAAACAACATGAAAATCAACATCACAACGAGATAAGTTTTGATGTAGGAGACTGGGTATTTTTATGGCTACAACCATACAAACAAATGTCCCGCAAGCAAGCTAAGAAGGATAATAAATTATCACCAAAGTAATATGGTCCTTACAAGGTGTTGCAAAATATTTGTACTATGGCATGCAAATCGAAGCTTCCCGCTTCTTCTCGAGTGCACCCAATTTTCCATGTTTCATGCTTAAAGAAGGTTATAGGTGACAAGCTTCCAGTTCAAACAATATTTCCAGAACTTGATGAGGAAGGAAAAATCATATTGGAACCTGAAGCAGTCACCGAAACAAGAACTCGACAACTACGAAATCGATAAATTTCATAGTATCTCATCAAGTGGAAGAACTTACCCATTAGAGATTCCACATGGGAGGATGAAAATTTTATACAGAAGCATCCAAAGCTACTCAAGCGTTGAGGACAACACTTTTTTGAAGGAGAGGGGCATGTTATGTCCCTATATTACTAATGTAGTCCCTTATTGTTGTTAGTGTATCCCCCTTATTGTTATTTTTGTACCCCTGTAGTCACCATATTGTTATTAGTGTGCCCCATAAAAGCCCACAATTGTTATTTTTGTGCCTTTACATTATTATTGTTAGGTAGGTTAGGATAATATTGTGACCCCATGGACTCCTATATATAGAAAGGAGGATTTTCATTTAAATCATCCAAGAATTATTCATTTATGTGATGTAAAGGAGGTTTCCCCCTCGAAGTGGCTGATTTCTAAGGCGTTGATCTCTATTTTCTTCTATTTTGGGAGTTGTTTTCATAACAGGATGTGACATAAGATTCTCGTCATCCTTTTTTCCATTCCCTTTATGTGAAGACATTTTTTTATTTAAATGGAAAGTTTCAAATGGACAGTGTCACCAGGTCGGAATCAATCGATTGTAGAAGAGGAATTCTTTATAGAGAATGTTGGTGAACTTGGAAACCTTTGATACGAACCTGTGCGGATCAAAAAGTTGGAAAAGGGGATAATTCAGGCTTGATATATTGTTTTTAAAATGGAAAACAATGGTGATTAACATAATTATTACCGTTTTTGGAGCGTGTCATTTATGAATTTTATACGTTGGGGGGAGAAATTAATGGCCAACGACTACATGACTGTTGGCGGTATATTTGAAGGCTAACGATTATATGACATGGACTAAGAGATGGATGATGGGTGGCGTGAATGGATGGAGCAGGAGAAAATGAGCGGAAAATAATTTAATGGTAGTTTTTTTTTTTTTTTTTTTTGGGGGGGGGGGTAGGAGCGGTAAGCGGTGAAGGGAGGAGACCCCTTGAAATCAATGTGGAAGCACCACATTACTCTTGCGATTTTATTGTAAACCATATTCCACCCCCCCTTTCGTTAAGTCCCAAAAAAGCTAGGGGGGTCCGAACATCGTCCCCTGCCGTTGTTCTGGGCAGGGACTATCTCAACCATCCAAAAGTGACAACACTTTAATTCAAATGACAAAATGACATATCATGTTTTATTTCAAAATTTTTTCAAAACAAAATTTAATCTATTTCAGTGACATTTGAACTAGCGTTTAACATTCTTTTATTCTTTTTCTATTCTTCTTTTTCCATTTTTATTTTTAACATTTAAACAACTTAAAATGAAAAATAATTTACAACATCCACTGGGATAAATGACTAGATAATCATACCTTGATCACTATATTTATAGGACCCTAACACAAAGTATATTAGACTTGATTCTTTAATTCATGCTTCCTTAAGGTTTCAATTACACGCATTATTATTAAAAATATCAAATTTCCTTTTTCAAAACAACATTCCACATTTTGAAATTAGAGTACATTCTACAAGTAGACTAATTTTTCCTTTTTAAAAAAAAAATTAGGTTAGTGTTTTATTTCATGATATTCACTTCATTGCATCAGATCAATGAAATAAGGACACATTGCATGCTGCTCATATAGTGCCGACACCTCTTAAGTTTGTACGAACCCCGAGTTGATATTTTAAGTTGGTAGCCTTGAGAGTTGCAACATTCTTGTTGCAATACTGGGGCTCATCAACTTTTGGCGCCGTTGTCGGGGAGGTGTCAAAGTATGCGTTGTTTTCTTCCATAGTTGATTAATTTATTTTACTTTATGTAAGAACAAAAAATTCATTAGGAATATTTCATTTCAAAGACAAAAAATTAGCATTGCATTAGCATTATTATTCAAATTTTTTTATAAAAAAAATACTTCTCCAACATCAAACCCCCCCACTTGATCACGTGGTGTAGTAAGAGCAACGTCACCATCCACTTTTTCAGATAGTAGAAGAAGAGATGGCAGACAAGGTATAAGAAATGGATGTAGACTATGAAAATGAAGAATATCCTCTTGGATTTCCCATTCAAGATACTGATGTCAGTGTGCATATGAAGAATATCCTTCCATCTTTCCTTCCCAAATTCCATGGTATGAGGTCAGAGGATCCGAAAAACAAGATGAGAAAAAATAAGATGTCGCTATTTGTGTTTTCCATGCATAATTACATGCTATTAAATATTTCCCATCATTACCAAGGTTGAAGTGAGTTTACCAAGAGGACAATGGAGTAAGTCAATCACCAAAGAAACTATGTTATATAGCTCCAAGAAGACCATGGAAGCCTAGTCAACCTGATATGATGCAAGAACCTAATTCAAAATTTCAAGCTTATGCACATCCATCTCAAAATAATTGGAACACACTCTTTCCTTGGCAACCTTGGCCATCTCAACCCCAAAAAAAGTTCTTGGAAACAAGGTTGGTAAGGAACTTATGGAAGCAATCCATAATATCCTCAATATACTCCATACCCAACTCCATGTTATCCCTACCATCCACCTTCACTGCAACCACAACCCTAACCAAATCCATATCAAATATCCACTTCCACTCAACTATCTGTACCACCATTTCCAAACCCAAACAATGAAGTAACTCAACCCACTTACAATGCTGAGGTACAACACTTCTAAACAACTCCTCTTTATCTAAATGGTATTCATCTTAGATCATGAAAGGTATTGCAAAAAACATATTCTCTTGATGTGATTGAAGGAAAACATCAAGAAGAATAAGACTCAAATGAGGAGACCAAAGGATAATGGGCTGCACTTGATGGAGAGAAGACATCATAATTAGAGATTGAGGAAGTTCAATCATGTTCACCATAAAATCCTCTATGTGTTCAAGAGAATAATCAACAAAAAGAATAAGATCTTAATTTCACAGAAGAATAATACTTACATGATGATCCAAATTAGAAAATGGACCAGGAACATCACAAATATATTGAAATATGGTTCCAGACAATCATTAAGTTGCAACAACACACTCTTCTTCAACAATTCTTGACCTTATATCAGTCAAAGCAGCTGGTCTCTCACATTTAGGTACTTGTCAAAGAATATATTTTGAGCCTACACATGATTTTGTATATCATTATGATGTTCACATGGCTCCATTGGAAGTATTCCTATACTTGAAAAATATTTTTCTTTATTCAAGTAGAGTAGGATAGAAAAAAAATAAATAAAAAATGGAAAAAGAAAAATAAGAGGAAAAGAATAAGATCTCAAGTGAAAACTTATTTTGAGGCACCTGAGATTGGCTCAATGATTGAAAACCTCTTTGATGCAGTCAATGGGTTGGAAAGAAAAATAAAGGAGAAAAAGGAAAATATCCTAGGTTAAAACCTCTTTTGAGGCGTCTAGGCAGACCTAATAGTTGAAAACCTCGTTGAGGTAGCTAGCAGGCCTAGGAAAAAAAAAGAGAAAAAATGAAATGAAAAGGAAAAAAAATATTTTTCTCCATGTATATCTCTCTCATGAATGCAGGCTCTCTCCAACCTTTGCAAGCAACAATAACAGATTAGCACCAAAAAGAAAAAAATAATCAAAACCTAGTCAAAGGAAGTCAAACTTGGGCTTTCTGCTACTTTGCCCAGATGCTCCAACAAGACCAAGGCCATGTCAATCCATCACTATCATCCATTTCCAACATCCACCCATCATTTCCAAGCCTTTCCCATTCATTTCCATCGTTGTCCTAAAATGCTATAGGAAGGTTATGTTTTTCTATAAGAGGCCAAAATACACTGGGCAAAAAATTAATTTTTCCATATCTCGAAAATTGTGCATCCATTATCCTATCTATTTCATGGGGAGATGAATACGGATTATGGTAACAATCTCAAGTAATTTCAGGAAATTCTAGTGTACACTTTTTGAGAAATCAACCTCCATCACCTAGATCCATTTTTTTTCTTGCGATTTGTGCACCCATTGGCCAAGATTTTTTATGAGGAGGTGCATAAGGATGATGGAAACCTGCTCAAATTTTTTTAGGTCAATCTAGTCTACTGTTTGAGATATATGGATAAAACAATTCTACTACAGGAGATTGTCTTGAAATGCTACATGAGCAACCAAAACTGCAACAAGAGGACGATTTGATTGGAGAAAGAGGAAAAAAGGTCATGTGTTCTTTAGGAAATTTTGAGATAGGTCTACCAAGATCACTTTCATCACTGATTCACTCCATTTAGTGAAAATTTAGCTTCAATTTCCACTATGCCATACATGAAAAAAACATAGAAAAGCTATGATTTCAATTTTTCCACCACCTACTCCACTCCTTGATGATTTTAAGCCTATCCTTACACCTTTTATGACTTGAAGTCAATATTAGATGCAATATGAGGTCTCAAAAGAGGAATTAAGTGACTGCTACAGGAAGGATATTCCTCCAATACCAGCCTGTATAGTTACAACATAACTCAACATCAATTCCTTTTTCACCCACAGAGCAGAAGATCCAGCTACCTTGAGCATCATGAAGCCATTTATGAGGGTGAGAAGGGCAACACCCTCCTTAGGGAGTAGTCCATCCTCTCCACCAATAGCAAATTGGACACTAGGAAGAAACCTGCACACACAACAATTTCATCAATCAAAGAATCATCAATCTATGAAGACCTGTGTAAAATCAAGCAAAGGAAATCAAAACCTTGAATATCATCATGTTATGAGGATCAGATCTAACATGCATGCATCTCCAACAATTTGATATCACATGTAGGAACATGTATTCTTTGTTCTTCACCTCTCCATGGAGCATATTATGGTTAAAAAATATAGTTTTCAATGCAAACGAGAGAAGGTTTTATAGGCTGAAGGTGGCCAATAAACTTGGCCACCCTCGACTAGTAATACTATAGTTTACTCAAATAACCATGCAATGTGGAGATGTTAAAGTGGGGAAAGTGATAATTATGAGGAATGATGGCCAGATCACCAAGTGCACCGAGCCCACTATCAAAGAAAGAAATAAAAGAACAAGGCCTAACTTCATTTGTTTCAATGCTCATTCCCAAAAACAGTTAGAGAGGCTCATCAAGGCATCGAATATCAAACTAGATGCTACAAGGGGATACATAGGGTGCTACATAAGAGATACATAGTTGATTTGAAAGTGTTGCAGGATCGGGTATAACTGCTACAGGAGAGACATACTGTGTGCTACAGGAAAGTCCAGTGACTTGGAAAATACCCTGATTTTGAGCAGTTTCACCCCCAAATCCTAGGATTCGAAGGACAACATCTAAAGGAAAACCCAGTCAATAATTATTCCTTCAATAGTAATCTTGAGACTCTATATCTTGACTCAAACTTCCTCCACACCAAGTTAGCCTTCCTTTTGATCATGCCTCAATCTGGTAGCAACAAAAACATCAACAAAATTATGCAATAGTTTCTCCGACCTTGCTTCTGGAACTTTGATCTTAAATGAAATACTTCGATCTTGCTTCTAGGAGTTAGATTTTGACCCAATACCACTTCTAAAGGCAAAAACATCCAACAAAATAAAATTCGACCTATTCTTCTCTTGGTAGCAACAACATGGAGAAATTGGCAGCAACTGAAGCAACAAAATACAAAGAGACTTCAATCTTCCAAACTATAGCATGAGAGAGAGAGAGAGTAGCACCAAAATTTCGATTTTCTTCCAATCCTTTAGCTTTCCCAAAAACACACTTCAATTGACCCCTTCATTCACTTCACACTTTTCTCTAATGCAGCAAATGATATCGAATTTTTGTGTTTGAGAGAGATGTCTTCAAATGAATTCGATATCCCTACATTTATATGCTTTTGATGAGTTCAAATTACTGGACTTGAGGCCGACTTGATGTGGAGGCTCCATAAACCATATTTGACTCAATACTTGACCTAATTACATGATTCAAAAGCCCATAATGGGTCAATTTAAATATGTAATGACTAACCTAGAAGTCAACAATGGGGACCTTAATCTAAATATGGCGCAAGCATGAAACCCATGCTTTAATAAGTCATTTAATAATAAAATAAATTATTTTCTTTATTATTTTTACAAGTACAATAAATATTGAATCAAATACAATTTATGAAGACCGAACCTAGTTACAAACTTCAACATTCCCTCTTAACTAGGGAGGTATTCATAATACAATAGTACAAGGAATATAACAATATTAACCCACTTAGCTACAATAATATTAATAATATAGCAATATCTATAGCTATATTGAGCTGATATTGCTATATCATTGTATTTTCATATTATATGTTGCAGTGTCTCCTATAGACAGCGCTGTCATAGCTAGGGCATATTTATGTAGCAGTGTTTTGTCACATTTGGTGTACCTATCTTATTGAGGCTTTCATTGCCTAGCTTGAGTGAGTGATTCCTCAAAGCATTGTACTCTCTTGCTGCTATATTATACATTGATCAGCTATTTTCATCTTCATGTGTCATGGCTCATTAAAATAACGTTGTATATTCAATCCTTGCTCAATTATTGTTGCAGTCCCTTCACCGGGCACTTTTTGAGGAAATCCAAGTGTGGGAGATCTGTTTAACCACCTTAGAAGGATTTTTTTGGAGCCATTTCTTGGATTTAGGACTTAGATACATTGATCTAAGGGATCCAGGTCCTGGTTTCAATTCCTGTAGCAGCCATTACTAGAAAATGCATTTTCCAGTCATGCCTTGCTAGCTGTTCCAAATTTGGAATATTACAGTGGTATCAAAGCTTACATTGCTCCAATGACAAATGACAAATGATCAAATGAGCTATACATTTATGTATCCATGTATTGACATTATTTTGCAGCAGTTCTCCTTCATAGACTGTGCTGTCATAGCTTGGCTTATCATATGTAGTAGTGTATTTCATGATTATTGTACTTATGTCTTTGATGATGGATTTGCCTAAGCTTGAGTGATCATTTCCTCAAGATCTTGTACACTTTCTGCTACCATATTATTAATAAGATAGCTATGAGATCTTATTGCATTTTCTAAAGTTTATGTTATTCACTGCTATCTCCAGTCATGTTTATGTATTACTGGATCTCCACATTGGTAATATCTTGAGATATTACCAATAGTGTAGTTGTTCCTAATTTGGAATATTACAGTGGTATCAAAGCATGATCTCTAGCTCAGCCTGTTAGTCTCAGAAAAAGAAGATCAAGATGATGAAGAAGATGAGTTTCCTCTCATATATTTTCAGATCCAGAGGATACCTCTCCAAGGATGTCAAGAAGATTGAAGAAGGAGAAGAGGAAGGACCATGCACTTCCTACTCTCACAAAGAATCAGAACAGAAGCATGAAGAACACTTGGAATTTGAAATTCTAAGTGAGTACCTTGCTGAATACCAAGCTAAACCTAGAGCCTTCCAAGAGACTCTAGCTTTTCCACAATTTATTCAATAGAAATAAGAAAGAAGACCCCACAGCTATGGGATGATGAAAGGCAATATATTTCTATTGTCCACATTTTATGGATCACTCACATGTGCAGCAGAGGTTTGGGTGAAGAAGCTAGAGGATTTCTTCCTACTACATCTTGTAGTAGATAGAGAGGCTGTAGAAATTGTAGCGCTGCACCTTGAGGGTGAAGCAAAGAATTGGTGGATCAGCCATCTAAGCCATACAAGGGTTTCTACTCTTGTTGATTTTTCTCAAAGATTGATCAGAAGGTTTGGAAAAAGGAGGGAGGAGCCCTCACCACCAGCTAATGAGGCATGTACTAGTGCTGTTGAGTCCATGGAGGAGCAGCCTTCATCTTCAATAGTTTGGGAGGCCAACACTTATGAGGAGGAGACTCTTGCAACCCTGCAAGGAGCTTCCACATTTCACCAAGGTATGATAAAAAATCCATCTCTTTTCATTTCAGAAAACACCTTGGCTGGGTCTACATCATTGCATGTAGTTAAGCTAGAGCAACAAATTAGCATTGCACTGTACATGAGCAGTGATGCAGAGGAGATGAAACATTCCTCATGGGAGCATTCAAATGGCAGCTTCCTTCAGGAAGCCATGAGAGGAACAGAAAGAAGGAGTAGACATCTGGAGATAAGAAACTCTTTCTCCTCTCTAGATGACATTCTCTCAATAAGCATGCCACAACTCAAAGAGAGACTTCTACTGGCAGTAGATCCAAGGCCACTTGGGTTTTGGAGGACCATGTTTGAGGAGGTTCTTCCCTTCTCACAGGAGCATATAGAAGATGGAGGACATCTTCGGATGGATAACATCTCTCATGACTGTGTTGGACATTCCTTGAGCCATGCACATCATGATGGGATGTTTTTGCCTACCACCTATTTGGATCCTCATAGGGTCAAATTGATCCTCGGGAAGATTGCATTTCAAGATTCCATGAAATGCAGGAATCTAATTTGGGATGAGGGTAGCCCTCATGGGAGGAGTACCAAGAGGAAGGATGGAAGAAGGCATCTACAATTGGTTGAGTGGATGTGCATGCTGAGCAAGAAGCTGGTGGGCTACTTGCAGATTTATGATACCGGGCAGCAGGAGGCTTGGCTGCACTGGTTACTCTTGAAGGAGTTTGGCCATCACGTGGCATACACTCTTTCCAAGGGTATGAGGATGGAGAAGATGTGGCAGGATGCTGACATCATGAAGCAGCAAAGAGTATGGGTGCATAGTGATGATGCAACATTCATATCATACACTATGTCTTCATCACATATCTTGTATGATGAGAGCATGAGGAAGCAGCAAAAACATTTGTTGCTGGGGTTATTCTTTGGAGAGCAAGAGAAGATTTTCTCTCATTTCTTGTATGATGTTGCAGGAGTAGGAGATGGCACAATCATGGTGCAAAGGGGATACTCCTTGACCTTTGATGATCAGGAATTACTTCCACCTTAGGAAGGATTCCATATTTGCAGCAACATTATTAGAAGGTTGCCCATTTATGTTGAGGAAGCTGAGGGCAACAACGCTGTGCCATCTAGAGATTATCTAGTGCCTCATGTAGAGGAAGGAGGAGATCTTGCTCCAAGTAGAGGGATGCTTGCATCTTTGCAAGGAAGTCCCCAGGATCTCAAGTATGGAGATCAAGGCACAACTCATGTTTCACATGTGCCATTGTTGAGGAGGTGTGGAACCATGGAGACACAAGGAGAAGATAGGGAGGATGACCATCATGATGAAATTAGGAGCACACATCCCTATCTATTGTATGAGGTTGGTGCACCTAAGAAGGTGATTGGATTATGCAGTGGAAGCATGGACAGATTTGTTCGTTCATATATGCAGTCACCTCTTGATGATGATGTCTCATTGCATGGAGACATTTTTCCGGGGAGATTGCTGGACAAACAGAGGAGAATGGATGCTTCACATGTTGAGGCACCATTCATTGATTTCATAGGAGTGGAGTGCTCCTAGGATCATTTTTCTTGCATGGTATTGATAGATCATCACATGAGGAGATGCATAGATCATGTGCAGATGGAGGAGATACATAACTCTTTGGAAGAGTTAGCACAACCACCTCTTTTCTCTTTGAGGATGAGAGGAGACTCAATTTTGAGCCACTCCATTTGCATGAGTAGAACTTATGGTAAGGGTATTTTTTATTTGCATGATGATTTTTATATTCATCCCTTAACCATATATGTACAGGATGTTGCTCCAAGGAGGAGCATTCTTCTTTCTAGACCCCATGGTCTACTTGAGGCCATGAGCACTATTGGTGACCACTCCCTAGGAGGACTTGGGGAGGAAATGTATTTTGGAGGACCTACTCACCTTGCACCATACATCATTCACTTTCTCCATACATTTGAAGAGAGTAGGACAGCAAGCAGGTGGTTGAGAGGCCACACTTTTTGTCACACTCTTTTGCAGTTGAGGGTCAAACTGCATTGGTTACAATTGAGGTACCATTGTCCTTATCCCTTGCCACACATGACCGCAAGAATGGTTCTCATTATGGTTCATTATGTTGCTGTTGTCTTTGTATTTGTTGAGAGCATGATTAGGGGAATGGCACATTGGTTGGATGTGTCCCTTGGGGGAGAGATCTCCCACATTATTTGCATTGCATGTTCTAATGGGAGCATGAGAGGACATGTGGCCACTACAACAAAACATTTGTTTCCATTTGAGGTGATCCATATGATTGATTGGATGCCATATGAGCGTGACTTCCAACTCATCACATATGAGGTGATTTGGGACAACATTTTTCATAATGATGGGGAAGAGATCCTTGGAGGTCTAGTCTTCATCTTGCCACTGGAGGGCAACTTTATTGCAGCCCAATATCAGCATATACTCTACACTTATCCTAAGTGGAGAGGAGGACAGTGGGGGGTAGGCTATTTTGTCTACCAAGATCAGATTTTCAGCCCACCTATATTGCAGGAGCCAAAGGTGGAAGATGATTGTTAGGAGTTGCCATGTTGGGAGGTAACTCACTTTGTATGGATGATTGCTTGGGGGATGGAGGATCTACATGAGGAAGATGTTCCTCAACATATTTAAGACTCCATGCCTTGGGTGGAGATTCTTCAGTTCTATCCTTGCAGTTTCTTGAGGGCAAGAAACATTTGGGAGGGGAGGACTGTAATATTCCCATTTTAGCACATGGCTAAATGGAATATTAAAATTTTTCTTTTATCACCTACCAGCTAAATAAATGGGTAAGGGAACCCATTATTATTGAAGACATGAATAAAATCCCTCATAATGTGAAAGGGATCATCATAGTAGCTTAATTTTGCACCCTCAAGTGTGAAAAGGGGCAAATGCATGAAGCCCATGGAGAGAGAGCTTTCACTTGTTTAAAAGGAGGGCAAGGCAACCATTATTATTAATGCTTTGGATTATTGATTTCATTGTCTATTCAGACATTATGCATTCTTTTGCTGTTTAGGAAGAATTTCCGGGGAATTCCTGTTTAGGATTTCTTCACCTTCTTGAGAGGCCTATTGAGGGATTGTTCTTCATTCTCCACATTTCTTGGCTCAAGGCCAAAGCTACTCCTTTCAGTTACTTCATTATTTCTGCTCAAGTATGACGCAGTGTTGCTAGGTGTTGCAGTGGAGGACACGATACACCATTTCCTTGGCTCATCTGTCAGAGGAGGGAGCTTCTATTCCTCTGGGAGGTTAGTGAGGGAGATTCATGAGCATATTGCAGATTATTGGCATTAGGCCAAGAATTTCTCTTCACCAACAGTGTAGTCCCTTCTCTAGACTGCGTTATTTCAGTGCACACTTGCAGTGAGGGGTTGCACCATCATCTTGGAGGAAGAGATCTTCAGGGATAGGATCAGCCTATCACTTGAGAGATCTGTTGGATAGCTTCGATACCACTGTAATATTCCAAATTTGGAACAACTAGCAAGGCATGACTGGAAAATGCATTTTCCAGTAATGGCTACTACAGGATTTGAAACCAGGACCTGGATCCCTTAGAACAATGTGTCTAAGTGCTAAATCCAAGAGGAGGCTCCAAAGAAATCCTTCTAAATGGGTTAATAATAATATTTCTAAGTTGAAATAATATTAATAATACAATGATATAGCAATATTAGCTGTAATATTCCTACTTAGCTTAAGCTAAGAGGAATATTCAATTTTGTTTTACTTTCTGTTGCATGAATAAATGAATAAAAGAGGACATGTAAAACTCATAAGAAGACTGAATAAATCAATGCCCATGTGAAAACAGATAAATCAGGGCCATGTAAATAATCACTTGCAGGTGTGGAAGGGGTTTGAGCTGTGAGACTGGGTCAACCTTGACCAAATATACATCGCTGTCTAGGTTCAATGTATCTCCTAAAGGGACAGCGCAGTTCTAGAAGGAGGCCCTTCATGTGAAAAGAGATAACTCATCAAGATGGTTTAGGGTTCGCAAAGGCTCTCATATTATAAAAGGAAAGGGAAGGCAGCAAGAGAAGGTTGTTGATTGATCATATTTTTGAGTATCTTGTTTGCTTAGACAAATACTATTCTCTGTTGTTTAGTAGAGAATTGTGCTGCTTAGCACTTGGAGTTCCTATGCAGGGATTTCACCTCTTCCTTTGAATATTATTGGAGGAGTATTTGCTGATTTGATCCACTATTAGGCTTGAGGCCAAGCTCTACTTCCAATTGTAGCACAAATCCAGTGAGGGTTGGTCTGCTTTTGCAAGCTGCGACAAGTGGGATTCTAGATTTGCAGAGATCTAGCTTGTTTTGGGAGCCTCTTCTCATGGAGTGTGTCTTTTAATCTTCTAGAAGAGTGTCTATTCTATTTGTGCTTTAGATCTGTAACTTGGCAGTGGGCCATCTATGTCATTTGAGCTACAACGCTGTTTCCATTGATGGATTGCATTATTTTGATATGAGGTTCTTTATGGTGTTTTGATTCCAGTTTTGATCAGAGATCTCTGGTGCTGGGCTTTGCCTTTCACTTTGGTGATCCATGGAATAGCTTGTTGATCCATGTTTTGTTTATATCTGATATATTGTAATGTAATGTTATATTCAAAAATTACTGCAGCATTTTACAGATCTGCAACTTGTAACTCAGATCTACTCTTATTTATGCATGATTTGGTCAAAACCCCAAGGGGATCTTGTAAAGAAAAATATCTAGTTTCCAGATCTAAAATAGATCTGATGTTTTGTCCACGGATTTGTCCTAGATCTAAGTTGTAATATGCAGCTGCTACAGCTCCTGAAAATAACGCTGTTGAGCCATTTCTGCTGATATATATGTGTTGTAGCTCTCTTTTATGAAGATATCTTGCTCTATTGTCTCATGTATTCTACTGTATATTGAAAGAGCTTCACTTTACTTCTAATTTGATGCTGTAAATTCATTTTTTAATCATATTTTATGGCCTCCTACTCATATTGTCCAAGACTGCGTTATTCTTGAAGCAGTTTGTTGTGCATAGCTGCAACCCCTCTTGTAGGGTTTTTTCCAGCAAGACTAGGTTGTGGGAGATCTGTTTACCACATCTAGTTTGATTTGTTTTTGCTCCCCTTTTGGATTTAGACTCTAGATCTAATAATCTAAGGGATCCAAGGGATGCAAACTCATTTCTGTACATCAGTCTCCCAGGAGTGCGTTATTTCAGCAGGCTTGCTGTGCTATTCTAGATCTGGGATATTACAGTGGTATCGAAGCTCATTTATTGGCGAGAAGGAGAAGAGGTATCAAAACAGAAGTCACAAAAAGTTTGATTACACTACTGATGTTCCTGACAAGGGTCAAGACAAGGGTAAAGCCCCTGAAGCTGTAAATGATAAAGAAGCAGAAGAGTTTGCAAGAACTCTTTTGGGAGCCATGCAAGATATTTCCAAGGAGATCAAAGAGATGAGGGTGGATAGAATGAGGGAATCTCCTGGGAGATTCCATCAGGGAGAAAGCTCTGACATGTCCCATCATGGGATTGGTCAATCAGTGGATCTTCCACAAGCTTCACAAGCTACACAACGCTCCAATATGCCTACTTTCTTGTCTGTGGAGAATGAAGGGCCACAAGAGCAAGCTTCCCTTGAATATTAATTTGTGGAGTATGACTCTCAGAGTCAGAGATTCAAGGACCACTTGAGTTTCCAAGATTTTTGTCACCTCAAGGACAAAGGAAGACCAAGGCAGCAGTTTAGAGATGGTGGGTTCTTTCATCATCAGGATAAACACCACTCTATGGGCAGATTATTTTTGCCCAAGTTTCATGGATCATCCTCTAGCTTTTCCAAGGCATGGTTAGAAAAGCTGGATATCTACTTCCAGTTGAACAAAGTCCCTAAGACTGAAGCCATCAAGATTGCAGCACTGCACTTTGAAGGTGAAGCACACAATTGGTGGTTCCATGGGTTGTCTACATTGGGACACATCAATGTGACTACCTATTCTGAGTTTAATAGAAGACTGGTGGAGAGGTTGGACAAGAAGGATCCTGAAGCACCCTTCATAAGCATTGAAAATCTGAAGCAATCAGGAGATGCAAAAACTTATATTTTTGAGTTTATGAGATTATCAGTTATGGTCCCTGATCTATCTGTAGCAAGGAGAGTCTACATGTTCATCGATGGCTTGGAGAAACCTTTTCATGGGTTGGTTAAATCTACCAAGCCCATCACTTTGCATTATGCCATTGAGAGGGCTAGAGACCTCCAAGATGCCTTGCCAAAAGCAAAGGCAACTTTCCAAAGCAAGGCCCCTCACTTTTCTAAGGGGAAGGAAGGAAAAGCTGCTCCTCCCAAGGAGAGCTCTTTGAAGAAACCTCTTGATATTGATCTCAGGAGGGAATTGAGGAAGAAGAGACTGTTCTTCACTTGCCAAGAGTCATGGGCACCAGGACATAGATGTGCTGCTGGAAAAGCACACTACATAGAAGTCTTCTCAGATTTTGAGGAGGAAGATGAAGGTGATGAACCTAGGAGGGGTCACAACGCTGATGATGATGATGAGGGATATCAAACAACATCCAGAGATGGGAAGGGAGCCTTTTCTCCAACAAGTGGGACTCTTGCCTCTTTGAGAGGAGTGCCTAAGTACTTGACCCTAAGAGTACAAGGTTCAGTCATGAATCAAAGAGTATCTATCCTGATTGACAGTGGGGCAACCCACAACTTTATTGATGCTCACCTTATGCAAAGAAGAGGAATCCCCACTGATACTTTTGAGGGATTTTATGTTTTAGTCCTAGGAGATAGGACCATGCAATGCATGCAATATGTTCCATCACTCTTTGTCACTATGGGATCGTACACCTTGGTGGATCATTTCTTTATAGTTGACATACCAGACACGAACATCATCTTGGGTGTCCAATGGTTGATTACCTTGGGGAAGGTTACCACTGATTGGAAAGCTTTGCGAATGGAGTGGGTGGACTTGAAGAGTGGGAAACCAAAAATGATTCAAGGCATGCACACTTATCCTTCACCTAATGTTTCCACACAAACAACAGAGATGGATTTGCGCAGTGGAAGAAGGGATCTCACAGTTCCTTCTCTCATGTTCACGAGGATGCTGCAAGGGACATTCTTATCTCATGGCAAGCCACGTGGAATGCCATCATATTTAGATCTTGTGGGGAAAGCCTCACAAAGTGATGCTCCAAATATAGAGCCAGAAAGGGTTGGATCAATGGAAGACCAAGCTACAGTGCTGTGGGAGGAGAAGAATGGGAGGATCAACCTTCCAACAAATAGTTTTGGCATGTATAATGTCAAAGAGGGAATCAACAACATGACAAGCACTCCCATGGATGTATCAACAGTGTTATCATTGTTGAGTAGTGTGGATCTTTATTGGAAATCTCAACTGCTTGTAGAGTATTCCAAAGATCTCCACACAGGTATGATATTAGATGGCATGCAGCAAGAAGAGGGCTACTTAGTCCAAGGAGGAGTAATCTATTATCATGGTAAGGTCTTCTTGGCTAGGGCTTCCAAGCTCAAGCAGAAGATCCTACAAGGAGCATATGAAGAATTCTTCCTTAGCCATATGTATTCAATGAAGATCTATACCCTGATCATGAAGAGTTTTGATTGGGAAGGCATGGGAGAGGACTTACATCAGCACTTTCAAGAGTGCAATAGCTATGGAGGATTGGGGCAGCCAATGGAATCTTTGCAAGAGTCATCTCAGCCAGCTCTTCCTTTGCTTGAGAGGAAGGGAATGCTCATGCACAACTCCATGTGTGTGAAGGAATATGATGGTAGAGGATTTGATCATGACAAGCAAGTTGTATTTTCTGACCTATTACATTCCTTTTCCATGTTTTTGCAGGATATGACTCCTAAAGGGAGTGAGAGATCACGGATCTCGTAGTTTGTTGAGGGCCAATGGAAATTCTGAACTTGGCCACTCCCTTGATGTGCAAAGGGAGATTCCTTTTCATGATGGGTGCTTCCCAAAGGCACCAAACTTATGTAACACCTTCAGCCATGTTAAGGTGACTCATGCAGAAAAAGTGTGGTGGGAATGCCACCTGCCACACCTGAATCTAATGAAGACAAGAGGTGCACTGCGCTAGCACCACATGTGGGATTTTGACCCACCTCCTCAAGTGCAGATTTCAGTTTGCATACATGTAGTCTTGCTTCCATACTTGGATGACATAGTTGTATTGTTTATGGGGTTGTATGGACAGAGGATGGGCAGTGTATATGTACCACATGGTTTGGAACTTCTACCTGTACTTCATGATACATGTTTTAGATGTATCATTTCTCCAAACATGTTTATTTTTGTTGAGTTTTTCACTCCTGAAGGGATGGACTATGCACATATTACGTTGGCCTTGGAGGAACAATACATGATGTATTGGATTTCAGAGCATTTGGCTTATGATGAGGACTTGATCCTTGATGATTGCATCAATGGAGGAGGAGAAGGACTACAACTCTTACCTTATCAGTTGCTTGAGGACAAGCAACATTTTGGAGGGGAGGACTGTAATATTCCTACTTAGCTTAAGCTAAGAGGAATATTCAATTTTGTTTTACTTTCTGTTGCATGAATAAAAGAATAAAGGAGGACATGTAAAACTCATAAGAAGATTGAATAAATCAATGCCCATGTGAACACAGATAAATCAGGTCCATGTAAATAATCACTTGTAGGTGTGGAAGGGGTTTGAGCTGTGAGACTGGGTCAAACTTGACCAAATATATGGCGATGTCTAGGTTCAATGTATCTCCTAAAGGGACAATACAGTTCTAGAAGGAGGCCCTTCATGTGAAAAGAGCTAACTCATCAAGGTGGTTTAGGGTTTGCAGAGGCTCTCATATTATAAAAGGAAAGGGAAGGCAGGAAGAGAAGGTTGTTGATTGATCATATTTTTGAGTATCTTGTCTGCTTAGACAAATACTATTCTTTGCTATTTAGTAGAGAATTGTGCTGCTTAGCACTTGGAGTTCCTATGCAGGGATTTCACCTCTTCCTTTGTGGATTCTTGGAGGAGTATTTGCTGATTTGATCCACTATTAGGCTTGAGGCCAAGCTCTACTTCCAATTGCAGCGCAGATCTAGTGAGGGTTTGTCTGCTTTTGCAAGCTGCAACAAGTGGGATTCTAGATCTGCAGAGATCTAGCTTGTTTTGGAAGCCTCTTCTCATGGAGTATGTCTTTTAACCTCCTGGAAGAGTGTATCTTCTATTTTTACTTCAGATCTGTAACTTGGAAGTGGGCCATCTATGTCATTTGAGTTACAGCGTTGTTTCCATTGATGGACTGCGTTATTTTGATATGAGGTTCTTTATGGTGTTTTGATTCCAATTTTGATCAAAGATCTTTGGTGCTGGGCTTTGCCTTTCACTTTGGTGATCCATGGACTAGCTTGTTGATTCATGTTCTGTTTAGATCTGAAATATGTAATGTAATGTTATATTTAGAAATTACTGCAGCATTTTACAAATCTGCAACTTGTAACTTAGATCTACTCTTATTTATGCATGATTTGGTCAAAACACCAAGGGGATCTTGTAAAGAAAACTATCTAGTTTCCAGATCTGATATAGATCTGATGTTTTGTCCACATATCTATCCTAGATCTGAGTTGTAATATGCAGCTGCTAAAACTCCTGAAAATAACACGGTTGAGCCATTTCTGGTGATATATATGTGTTGTAGCTCTCTTTTATGAAGATATCTTGCTCTATCGTCTCATGTATTCTACTGTATATTGAAAGAGCTTCACTTTAATTCTGATTTGCTGCTGTACATTCATTTTTTAATCATATTTGATGGCCTCCTACTCATATTGTCCAAGACTGCGTTATTCTTGAAGCAGTTTGTTGTGCATAGCTGCAGCCCCTCTTGTAGGGTGTTTTCCAGCTAGACTAGGTTGTGGGAGATCTGTTTACCACACCTAGTTTGATTTGTTTTTTCTCCCCTTTTGGATTTAGACTCCAGATCTATTGATCTAATGGATCCAAGGGCTGCAAACTCACTTCTTCACATCAATCTCCCAAGAGTGCATTATTTCAGCAGGCTTGCTGTGCTATTCCAGATCTGGGATATTACAAAGGACGATCTCAACTATGTGAACTATGAAGAATTTTTAGGCACTTCAATGCCATGGATTAGATTCCTAACGAGGGAAATATATCCATTGGTCACTCAACAATTTAGGCACCACAATTCCATGGAATAGGTTCCTGACCACGGAAATCTATCCAAGTTGGACTAAGATGGACTAAAGCTTTTAACTTCTATAGGTACCATCAGGCTTACTTACTAACCATCAACCCAAGGAACTAGGTGAGCATCCCCTCGATGCCACCCTCCTGTTGAAAAGTGTAACTAGGATATGTCTTCATATTGACTATGTAATTATATATTTATGTAAATAATGAGACAAGATTATAATATATATTTGATATGCTTGACTCATGTGTTTCATGAGCAAGGTTTTAGGTCAAAGGAATTCTTCTTGATGTCCTCTAGGGATACGTCTTCTGGTTATAAATTGTATTAATTAAAGTAGCATGTTTATGAAGAGTGAAGTCTAATATGTATGCCTCCAGACTATCACATAAGCCTTGAATATTTCACTCAAAAGATGATCAAGAACAACATTGGAAAATCCTTCAAGTCAACCTTCATTACGCAGGAAGGTACTCTCTGTAAGTCGACTTATATTCAAGTATTCAAGTTGGCCTCAATACACATGGACATGTCGATTGAAATATAGGTTTGAAAAACCATATATACCTACCTATGCAACGCATAAAAGAACATATAACAGTCTGCATTACTCTGATTTTTTCAGACAAGATTGCAGGAAGAATGTCGGTCATCTCTGCAATAGTATATGCAGATCACAGTGCGGCAGTTCAAGGAAATATAAAAAAGGGTTCAGGGTTTAGTTGATGCATTGAAAGGAAGCCAAAATATCGAAATAAAGGAAGGATATTGTACCTCTATTTCAGGTCCAATATGCCATGTAAAAAATATAAGATTAAGTGTGAAGATACAAGACTATTATCAAGCCAACAAAGAGATGGATCAACGTGGAAGAAAATGATATAGTTTAGGTATATTGACAGCATAGAGAAGTATATATCAAGTGTTAAGGAGATTGTTATACTCTCAGATAAGCTCAATGTTGAGGAGGAATATACCAGCAAGTACAAGGACTATGTCTTGAGTATCAGATGTACAGATAGTAGATAGAGAAGGAGATTTTAAGAGAAGGCCAAGGAAGAAGGAGAAAATAGAAATACATCAGTTAGGAATCGAGTTCAGTACTGGTGCAGCATAGTGAAAATAAGGAGTGACAAAGTCTTGGAGGCATACATAGGTCAAAAGTCCTAGTCTTGGTCATGGTACTTGTCATTTGAAAATTTATAAGAAGAATTCCTTGCGGGTTTTCCTATCCAAGAGGGAGAGGTTTTTCCCTGGCTCGAAGAGCCTAATTTTGTGTCTCTTGTATTTTTAGTAATTGACTTGATGAAAGACTTAATAAGCTAAGAAGAAAAGACATAAGTAAAATAAGTAAGTTCACAAGTGATTATCAAGTAGATAATTTGAATTAATCTCCGACCATCCAAATTATCAACATTGTTTCAGAGCTAAGGTGCTGAAGACAAGGGCTACTTGACAAGGAGACATCCAAAGAAGCAAGAATCAAAGTCAAAGTCAAAGTTTGTATTGAAAATTCAAATCAGTTTGGAAGGAATATTCTCAAGCCATTTCAACAAGACCTTCAATCCCATTCAAAGGATCCACCCATCAAGAAGATAATCTTTGCCATCAAAGATTTATGACGTTGAGAGAATTGCTGGAAGACACATCATCAAGATATCCAAAAATATTCAACACCTTTGAATACATCATCATTCTGAAAACATCCTTTATCATCAAGGGTCCAAGGTCACCTTCATCTTCATCATCTTCAAGGAAGATGCTAGAAGAAGGAAGTCACCCTATTCAAGTAAGTATCTATGACCTCATCTAAATATGTCAAAATGACTTATTGCAAAGAGAGCAACAAATTGGTTGGGTCATCAAACCTTAGTGCATGAAAGAAGAGGACAAATTTGAATCTAATTGAAGATGAAGTTATGGACTGCATCGAAGGATCTACAATCTAACCCTCAAAAGAAGATGCTCCAGCTCATGCCAAGTACGTGAAAGGAGAAATTAGAGCCCAACGGATTCTCATAGAATCCATTAAGGACTCACTCATTCCCTATGTATCAAAACTAAAGTCTGCAAAAGATATATAAGAGAAACTGGTGGAGCTATTCTCTATGACTACTGCAGGAGAAGCATTCTCTGTGAGACAAGAACTATACAAAATGAAATTGTCAAGAGAATAAGGAATCACTTCATACTTTATGAGGATTTCTGAAATAAGAGACCAGCTGCAGGAATTGGGAGAAGTAATGTCTGATACTGAGATGACTACTGTGGTGCTGAATGCTCTAGCAGAAGAATGGGGAAGCTTCATTTCAAGCTTATACGGGAAGAAATAAGCAAAACCATTTCACGATTTATGGTCTCTATGTAAAATAGAGGAAACAAGATTAAAAGCCAAAGCTGATACAAGATAAAGTGAAGGGAATCAAGCCTTTGCAGCCATATCCAGGAAGAAAGAAAGATTTCGAAAAATTTGGTCCTCATAATAAAAGAATAAATATGGACAAAGTATGATGATTTGGATGTAATGAACTTGGGCATTATAAAAGATATTGTCCTAAATCTGGAAAGAATATGAGGAAAAAGGAAGAGGCCCATGTCACAGATATAAGGGAAGAACCTGATGCAAAGAAATCTAAGAAAGAAGAAGCGAGAGATCTCTATTATGATTGAGATCATCCTCCTCTTTAAGTGATTTCTATTGGTTGTAAAATAATATGATAGGAAGAAATGTATATTAATAGCATCATGATAGAAGCATGGTAGGAGATCTTGGTGAAACAACTCCTGGAAAACCTCACCGATAACAATACTAATGAAAGGAAGTCATCAAGATGAAGGGTCATCATGGAAATAGGTGCTGACATTTTCTAATGGAATTCTCTATGGATTCACTAATTAGAAAGAAATAAAAAAGGTTTCATCGAGAATTCTATGCTATAGAATTATGGGATTATGATGTGATTACATGTTGATGAAAGCAGGTCAATGGAGTGAAGTTCTTCATTCTAGTAAAAGTGATACAGGTTGACTCAAAGGAAAAAGGTATGAGGTATATTTATATGTTGACACTCGATATTGTGAAGTCATGTCATATGGTTGCATGTAATGAAGTTCTATCTTTAGAAGTATGATTAGAGAAAGGAGGATCTCTTCCATTACACATGCTACCATTATAAGATGAAATCAACATAATATGTCCTCATATGGAATATGAGGTGGTTGTATATAAACAAGGAAATGGAAATTGGAATTTCTCGGGAATGAAGATGTGTGGAGAAAGAAAGGAAGAGAACATGAAGTTCAACCATGTCAAGAGGCGGTTATCCTCTGAAAGCCAAGAACATGTGACTAGGAGATCTCTTGGAAGGATATGTAGACTCTGATAGAAGTCTGGTAAAGAAGAAGACCCTTGACAAGACATATCTTTAGGAGATGTGTCAATATGAATAGAGGATGTCGATGCCTACAAGAAGATGTCATGGTGAAAGATAATCATTAAGGTAAATTTTGATTTAAAAGTTCATATGTATATGTTTATCTGGATAAGTTTATGCAAGGCTTCCAAACATGTAGAAGGATGTAATATCCTTGAGATATGGTTCGAAATAAAGCAACATGGCATAAAGGTGGACCAAATAAGGAATTCTGATGAATCACTTTCTGACAGTTGACATGACTCGTGGACGAAAGTGATGGATGATATATTCCCTATGGAGCCAAAATGTTGAAGATTCCTCAATATCGAAATCCATGACATCGAGGGGAGAAATTCTTCATGAGTAGCGGGGTGTCTCACCATTTCTTCTATAGGTCCCTGGTTGAGAGGGAGTCTGGTGATAAGTTTTTTGCTTGGAAGAAACTT
Source organism: Pinus albicaulis (assembly GCA_034641835.2). NCBI lineage: Eukaryota > Viridiplantae > Streptophyta > Pinopsida > Pinales > Pinaceae > Pinus > Pinus albicaulis. The sequence goes on from CM076581.1 coordinate 1,477,720,654, forward strand.
GAAGTATGTCCTTCCTGAGTTAAGAGGGAGTGACATATATGATTCTTTAATGCATGATTTATGCACTCGACTAGGACTAAAAACCATAAGTCTCAGTGTAGGCAATGTGGAGAAAATGGATAGACACATCATTTTGGTCTTCACTTGGGAAGACAGAATGGAGGATTGGGTAATCATCTGGCATTCGATACTCTTTGACAATGTGATAGGGCATTCAAGATAAGAGTAGTCGAGGACAAATCTTCTTTGAGGGCTAGCTACCCGAGAGAAGAATAGTCCAAGAAGGTCATACTTTGGGAACACTTGGGTGGAGTATGTACCTTAGAGAACAATGACTATGGTGTCTATAAGTCAAGTGTCTCACCAACATTGTAGCCCATTGTCTCGTTGAGAGATTGGGCTGTTAGTCTAGGCATTTTACTAGGACAATGCTGGTTGATATGATGTTATAGAGATGTGATTACCAATCCGATTCTTCTTATGAGATTATTCAGTTTGAAAGCGATCATGTACCTGTGTGAATACCTCCCTAGTGAAGAGTGAGTGTTGAAAAGTGTAACTAGTATCGGTCTTCATATTGACTATGTAATTATGTATTTATGTAAAGAAGAAGACGAGATTATAATATATATTTAATATTCTTGACTCATGGGTTTCATGAGCAAGGTTTTAGGTCAAAGGACTTCTTCTTGATGTCCTTTAGGGATATGTCTTCTGGTCATAAATTATATTAATTAAAGTGTCATGTTTATGAAGAGTCAAAGTCTAATTTGTATGCCTCCAGACTATCACATAAGCCTTGAATATTTCACTCCAAATATGATCAATAACAACATTGGAAAATCCTTAAAGTCAACATTCATTACGTAGGAATATACTCTCTATAAGTCAACTTATATTCAAGTATTCAAGTTGGCCTTAGTACACATGGATAGGTAGGCTCAAATACAGGTTGGAACAACTATATATACCTACCTATGCTGCACAGAAAAGAACAGAAAACAATTCACATTACTCTGAGTTTTTCGGACAATATTGCAGGAAAAATCTCGGTCATCTCTGCAACAGTATATGTGGATCACAGTGCAGAAGTTCCAAGAAATATAATGAAGGGTTCAGGGTTCAATTGATGTGTTGAAAGGAATCTAGAACAATGAAAGAAAGGAAGGATATTGTACCTCTATTTCTGTTCCAATCTTCCATGTCACAAATATGAGATTAAGTGTGAAGATACAGGACTGTTATCAAGCCAACAAAGAGATGGATCAGCGTAGAAGAAAATGATATAGTTCAGGTATATTGACAGCGTAGAGAAGTATATCTCAAGTGTTAAGGAGAACATTATACTCTCGGATAAGCTCAATGCTGAGGAGGAATATACCATCAAGTACAAGGAGTATGTCTTGAGTATCAAAGGTACAAATAGTAGATAGAGAAGGAGATTCTAAGAGAATTCCAAGGAAGAAGGAGCAAACAGAAATACATCAGTTAGGAACCGAGTTCAGCACTGGTGCAATATAGTGCAAAGAAGGAGTGACAAGGTCCTGGAGGCATACATAGGTCAAGGGTCTGAGTCTTGGTCATGGTACTTGTCATTTGAAAGTCTATAAGAAGAATTCCCTTTGGGTTTTCTCTCCAAGAGGGAGAGGTTTTTCCCTGGCTCGAAGAGACTAATTTTGTGTCTCTTGTATTTTTGGTAATTGAATTGATGAAAGACTTAATAAGCTAACGAGAAAATACATAAGTAAAAGAAGTAAGTTCACAAGTGATTATCATGTAGAGAATTTGAATTAATCTCCGACCATCCAAATTCTCAACAACCAAACATCAACACAAAGTGTCGACCCAATGTCTTTCCATGCAATGCTTCACTCGCAAAGCCTCAAAATCCCTTGATCCAACAGATCAAGGATAACCAATATCTCCCAATCAAACTGATTGGTAACCAAGATGCTATCAAATACTTCGAGAGATTCACCTGTAAAAACATAGGCCCAATCATAAATACACTTTCAAATACATAATCAAAGAAAACCTTTAGGGTTTTGATGTTGCCCTTCAACTTATGTAAGTAGGACTATCAGTTGAATATTTGAGGGAAGATTCCTTTCCCTAATTCACATGTACCAATATTTCTTTAATCAGATCCTGCTTTCCTTATTATAACAACACCTCAACAAAGTATTCTCCAATCATGACTATGATTCTTACTCATGGCCTTCACTAAGATTTACGACTGCTAGTCTTGGTCTAGTACATGCCACATGAAGTAGAGAAACATAACCATCACTTCTTCTTTTATCTAAGCTCCCTCTTAATCTAGGGAGATTACATTCTTCTTTCGGTGTTGGAGAATCTTTCATGGCTTCCATCCTTTTCATCACATTAACTTATCTTACGGACTTCTTCACCAATATGATGTACATACATAACTTAGATAGAAATTACAACAATTCTGTAGCAGCATGAACTTATTCATAAAAAAAAAAATACAGTAATGAAAGCATTTAGACTTTACATAATTAATAAGAGACTATAATTCAATACTTCAACTTCTAGCCTAGGTTTGATACAAAGCCTAAATCACATCAACAATTCAATCAAGATGACAAAATATTACTTTTGTCATATAGCGATCCCTGGAAATAAGTCAAAATAAAAATAAAGGTATCTAATAACTTTCAAAATCCATATGATAGACCATCTACTATAGTTTTATGTAAACCATAGATTTCAATCAAAACAAACACATCATAAATAACTTCTACTAGGGTTCGATGTAAGCCCTAAATTTTCCATCCATAAATTCTTATCAAACATTATATAGATTCAGATGAGTACACATAGTAGAGAATTTAATCACTATTAGGGTTTAGTTTTAAACCCTATACTTTTCAATCATCATCGTATAACTTCAAAATTTGACTAGAGCTTGCTTCCAAACCCTAGAACTTATGACCACTATAAATTTGGTCAACACATATTTCTAGGAGATTATCATCATGCATAAGCATATCATATGATTAGAAAATATTTAATATATCATACATACACCGACCTAGACGAAGCTAGGGATTCAATCAAAGGAATCTATACCTAGGATTCCATTCCTAGGACTTTCATAACAAGGATTTTTCTTGTATACCTAACCAAAACCTAGGGTTTCGGTTCATGTCAAAGAAAACCCTTATTCTATCAAAACTTCAGAGGTTCGAGACTTCGAACAACATCACTTCAACCCTAATAATTTAGAGCTTTCATGATCATATCAAAATCCCAAACATGACATCATCGATATATCAATTAGTATAGTAATTTCTTCATTGATAACCCTAAGTAGGTTTCAGGTTTCAGACATTATCAACATACCCTAAGGTTAGGGTTTCCCATGCAACCTTTTTAGGGTTGTTTTTATGCAAACAATTAGAGGTATATGAGGTGGGTAGATTCATTAGATGATTAACCATCCCAAACAAGAATATTTTAAGGTTCAAGAGAGATAGTCGCAACAATAGTTAGTAATGTATAATGGATATACCAAAGAGAATACCAAGACTTTATAATTTAAGACATACCTTTTTTATTTTGACAAAAAATTTGATTTCAATGCTTTGTCTATTGAGGCCTTACTTATTAATTTTTGAGGCATTCTCCCATGATTCTTGAGCATGCAACAGGTTAATTCCTAGACAAGGAAATATAGGTAGGTAGGTGATTAGTATTTAATATATTCAAAACCTTAAATAAGTATGTGAAACTAAATTGAGAGGGAATGAGATACTTATATTGAGGACTTGTTGTGGGATCCATCCAAATATTTGAGGGATACCTAAAAACTTATAAAACAAGAAAATGTATTTCCAAAATGATGTTAAACCTATAACTAATCATAAAAAACATACAAATGAAATATTTAAAATTAGGAGCAAGGGGCTTAGTAATGTAAGTCCCTTATGTCATTTTATTTGGACTTTCTCTCTTGGGAGAGGATACTTATTCAACCACATTTGCACAATCTCTATCTCTTTTCTTTCTTCTTGGATTGGTGGGACACTCACTTCTATAGTGCCCCATTTTATGACAATGATATCATTTAATCTTGGACATGTCAAACTTCCTCCTTGGCCCTTTTTTATTGAAGTTTCCCTTGTGATGAGAAACACAAGAATTTGAGAATTCTTCATTGTTGGATACCATTGATATTATTAACTATTCTTGACTGCAGGTTTTACATAGTTCCTCAAAAGTGGGAGTTTATTTCCAGCTGTTAAGACCTGAAGAAAATTCACTCCAAGTAGGTGGTAGCCCTAGTATGGCTGTGATCACAAGTTCTTTATCTGCCACCATTTCATCAATAGCAAGAAGGTCATCTCTTATTCTTGCTATCTTCACAAATAAAGTGGATACAATATCCCCCTTGGTCATTTTATTAGTCCTTAGTTCATTTTTCAATATTTCCAGTTTTCCAATATTCTTGATGGTGAATAATTTTTACAAGGCTTCATACATTTCCTGGGCATGATCAATGTTTTCTATGAAGGGGATAAGGTTGTCCTTTATGCATTCAACCATCAAATTCATAGCCATTATTCCAAATTCTTTGAATTTTACCTTATCTACATCACTTGAGTGTTCTATGGGCTTCTTCACTTTTCCCTTTATGAAATCTAAGACCTTGTTATTTTCAAGTATGAGGTCAATCCTCCTTTTCCAAGATATATAATTTGAAGCTCCTTCAAGCTTGTTCTATCCCTTGATAGTGTTAGCCATATTCCTTGAAGGTAGTGAAGATTTATTTCATTAAAAAGTTTCCTCTAATGAACTTCTTATGTCTCCTTGATCAAATCCTTGATACTGCCTTTTCATTCTTTCTTCACCAAAGCTCTGACACCATGTTAGAGAATCAGAAAGGCAGAAATATTCCATTTTTCTTGATTACTTACTTGTGGTATTCTTTAGTTCTTATTTTGTTCTTCTTATCTTCTTTCTTCTTAGTTCATCAAGCAAATATCAAAGAAAATTCACATAGATCAAGGACAATAGATGTCGGCCAACAACCAGGGAAAAACCCTACTTGAGGGGAAAACCCAGTTAATAATTTTTCCTTCAATAGTAATCTTGAGACTCTAGACCTTGACTCGGACTTCCTCCACACCAAGTCAAACTTCCTTTCGATCCTTAATATGGTAGCAACAACAAAAACAACAACACTATGCAATAGTTTCTTCGACCTTGCTTCTGGAACTTTGATCTTGAAGGAAATACTTCGATCTTGCTTTTAGGAGTTTGATTTTGACCCAGTACAACTTCTCAAGGCAACATCATCTAACAAAATCAACTTCGTCATATTATTCTCTTGGCATAAGCAACATGCAGCAACTGGAAACAACTAAATTATCAAAATACTAAGAAACTTCAATCTTCCAAACTATAGCATGTGAGAGAGAGAGAGAGAATATAACCAAATTTTCTATTTTATTCCTATTGTTTACCTTGTCCAAAACCACACTTCAATTGACCCCTTCCTTCACTTCACATTTTTCTCTGATGCAACAAATGATATCGAATTTATGTGTGTGAGAGAGATGTTTTCAAATGAATTCGATCTCCCTATATTTATAGGCTTCTGATGAGTCAAATTACTGGACTTGAGGCCAACTTGATCACTTGAAGGCCGACTTGATGTGGAGGCTTCATAAACCATATTTGACTCAATACTTGACCTAATTACAAGATTCAAAAGCCCAGAATGGGTCAATTTAAATCTATAATGACTAACCTAGAAGTCCACAATGGGGCCTTAATTTAAATATGACCCAAGCATGAAACCCATTCTTTAATAAGTCATTTATTAATAAAATAAATTCTTTTCTTTATTCTTTTGACAAGTACAATAAATATTGAATCAAATACAATTTATGAAGACTGAACCTAGTTACAATCTTCAACAAATTTTTCCCCATCAATTTGTATAAGTATAAATTCGAATTTTCCTTTAGGAGCATGTATTTCTTAGTATTATTGTGGAGAAAACTTGTTTTCTAGTAGCTCCACTTTCATTTCTAGCAGGGATGTACTTGGATTGATTCAAATAATGAAGTTTGGTGCCATTTTTAGCTTCTAAATCTTGGTTTCCTTCATAGTACTTTGATTTTTCTCGGACTTGGCCATCCCAAGAGCCTTAGAACCTTCTTTTACAATTTCTTGATTTCCTTTGAATGTCTTTTTCACTTGCATCTCATAATTATGCATTTGTTATTCATGCTTCTTTTGTTGTAGGTTACATTAGTTAAATGATTCAAGTGAGATGTTTTGCAGGTAATTTAAAAATTCACAAGCATGATTCATCCTTAGAATATATTTGGAAATTTATATTCATCATTGAGCTACTTGGGATGGTTTACTAGTTCACAAATCTAGAATTTCTGGAAGTCCCTTGTAGCAAAATAGTAGTAATTTTCTGTTATTTCTTAGAACGCGTTAATGAGCTTCATTTTAGTTGATTCAACTTGAATTGGGTAATAAAATCATTCAAGTTAATAACAAAACTTACCCCATAGTATTTTCACTTTATTAGGTTAGGAATTTGGCAGGTTAACTAGCTCAATAATTCTTGAATTTCCAGTTTTTAGAGTAACAATTTTTTGCTATTTTTTAACACGTGTTAACAAGGGTATTTTGGAGTGATTCCACTTGAAATGGACTCTTAATAAATCCCAATTAATAGAAATTTATTTCCCATCTCATTTTCATTTGATTTTCTTGGGAATTTGACAAGTTATCTCCTTTTGTAGCTAAACATAGTCTCATGTAGCACCTCCTGTAGCACGTGTAAAATTGACCAGATTTGCTCCAAAATCTTGGTTTTTGTCTCTTAGGCTTGAATCATAACACCTAGGCTTTGAATCCATGATTTAGGAAGACCAAATACCACTCTAGACCCACCTTTCCTTCACTACAAGTACAAATTTGCAATCAAAATTAGAAGAAAAATTTCCACATTTGAATAATAATGAATGTTTTCTTATGAAATGTATATGGATTATGTTACTAAAGCTAAGTTTCCTTGAAAAGAATGATAAAAAAGGCGATTCATCAATGCAAAGTATATTAGAATTGATCCTTGAATTCATGCTTCCTTAAGGTTTCATTTACAAGCATTATTATTTAAAAGATTAATTTCCTTTTACAAAACAACATTCCACATTATGCAATTAGAGTACATTCTACAAGTAGACTAATGTTTCCATTTTGCAATTAGGTTAGTGTTTTATTTCATGATATTCACTTCGTTGCATAATATCAATGAAAGAGGGAGACATTGCATGCTACACATATAGTGCCAAGACCTCTTAAGTTTGTACGAACCCCAGGTTGATAATTTAAGTTGGTAGCCTTGGGAGTTGTAAAATTCTTGTTCCAATACTGGGGCTCATCACTATCAGGCTTCAAAACTCTGTTCATATGATTTATTTGATCCAGATTCATCTCATTGATTCTATCAAACTATTAAATCCACTTTCCTTTTGATATATTCAACTTTAATTAACTTCTGGAGGTCCCAAAACTTTTTTGACCATAAACCAAAAAATTCCAATCATAAGCTTCGCCACAATACAAAAATTAGCTAATCATAATGATAAATCCAGAGAAAAAATTGTGAAAATTCTTGGTCGCATGAATGACACTGGCTCCATGCGATTGGAACATCACAATCACTCTCATAGGCCTGTCTTCTAGCAAATCGAGCTTTTTATCTGCTCCAATAGGATTTTCTCCATGCAACTGAGGATAAAGATGAAGAAAACCAATGGATCTTCAATCTCAAACCTCTGAAAACTGATGGAACTTCTTCATCAACTCTTGATGACACCTCCAAACCTCAGTGTCAAGTCCACAACTAATGAAGTAGGCTAAGAACAAGTAAATGACATCCAAGACTAATTCTTCCAATCTTAGTACCAAGAATAACACCTCCAACTCCTCAAGCAATAACCACAACCTGTCTAAACATCTCCAACACTTGTAGTAGAATTTATAACCCTTGTAGCAACATCATAATGTCATCTAAAATGCTTCCAACACTAATAGAGGCACCTCCAATGTTAGTGTGAATTCTAATCACGAGTGTATGGAAAAACCTCACTTTAGCTGTGCATAACAAACAACCCTAATGTTATCACCCAAAAATTTTCAAAACATCATTGTGTCACCTCTGTTTTTGATCACGGTCTCAAAATGGGTTTGAAAGTCATTTTAGGTTTTGGTTAAGGGTAGGTTAGAGTTTTTATAAGTTTAAAGGTCACCATTGAATTCAAATAAAGTCTTTAGAGGTCCATTCCATCTCACATTTTCCATTTAGGGGTCATTCCATAAGGTTTCGGGTTAAATTTCTGCAATAAGCCAAGAATCCTCCGTTTCGTAGTGCCGCTAGTTCAAAAAAGAGGATTTGCGCTATGAAAGTGCTGATACTTTCGTAGTGCAAACTGTGAAAAATACACTGTGGGCACTACGAAAGCGCGGTTTCTTAACCGTCTTGTCAATTAAGCCAAAATCTGCCAGAATCCATTGGGGAATGATAGGATAGGGGTATGGTGAGTCATTTAGTTATAAAATTAATTGTAATTACCTGTCTCACATTCATCATCATCATGATAGGGCATGAGGGAAGCATCATTCAGTTATGAGATGACATCTTAAATTCAAAATTTTGCCTAATTTGGTCATTATCGTTTTCATTTGCTTCCATACAAGTGTCTAAGCTCTGAAGCAGTCAAGCTAAGCCTGTGGTTGTTCTATAAAAAGGCTATCTTCACCATAATCAAGTGAGGATATTCCAATATTCTCAAGTGAGGCTGTTCATATCTAATCAAGCGAGGCTGTTTAACAAATTCAAGAGAAGCTGACAGGTTTTTTTCTAAGAAACATGGTAGAGGAGAAGAAAGTCCACAGAGGGGGACATTGCTTAAGACATGAGCCTGAAAATGTGAAGGCTATAATTGAATATCAAACAGTGATGGAGGCTTTTAGCAAAGTAGGTTGTCTCCGATTTTGCGAAAAGCTGCAGGGTTTCCACATACATGTGTCTAAATAATTTGCATTAAACTTCAGTGGATCAACTACCAAAGTTGGGATGTTAAATGTGCCAATCACACCCGAGATTATTGCTTCTATGACAGAAATACCAAAGGGGCAAGAGACTTGGTTTAAAGGTTTTAAGTTTGACATGGAACCATGCAAGGAATTCATGAAACCTGAGTATGCATATATGGACCTGAACAATGCAATACCTAGAAGCTGTATCAAAGACACCTATGCCAAGCTGCTGTTCAACATTCAAAGATACTTTACATGTGAAGGCAGGTAACATAAATTTTATACTTATCATTTCAAGCTGTTTCTGCATTTCACAGGTATGATATCACTAGATTTTCCCTTTTTACTTGCATAGGGGCCTTGCCAAAATGGCTGATAAAGTACAAGCCAAGTCCGATGGTTGTGAAACATCTTTGTTTCACCATGGTTTGATAAAGTTATTGGTGTTGAATGAACTTCATAAAATAAGCAGGGATTGGTCTTTTTTTTTTTTATGAATGGTTTTGAATTGGAAAACCTAACCCCAGCTAAAAACCCTAAACCTAAAAGAACTCCTTCAATACCAGTAGCAGAGTCTAGTAAGCCTGTGGTTGTAAAGTCAAAGAGGTTTGTAAAGTTGAAACCAAGGAAACAAGTTGAGGAAAGGATAGAGAAGACATAAGTTCTTGTTGCAGCAACTCCATCACCCGCAAAACAGAGGTCAAAAAGTGTCAAAGAGGCAAAACAGAAACAAGTTGCCAGCAAGCAGGAAATTAAGAAAATGACAAGAAGCCAACTAGTGGCATCAAAGGGAAAAACAGTTGTTTCAGGTACAAAGGACAACCCAATAATTAAAGGAAATTTAAATGAAATTATTCATGCAATTGATATAGAAGAGACACCCATCGTGCAAGCTGATTTCATTGGAGTAGATGAACACAAACAAAAAAAGGCTAAGTTAGCTAAGAAACTTGAATTTGAGGGTGAAAATGCAGCCTTTATCTTTCAAGCAAGGAAGCCTTTAACTAGGCATGCTAAGAAGCTTAAGGAAGGCAACAAGGAGGTCCAAGAAACTGTTGAAACAACCAGATTCCCTGAAGAGGTGGTTGATCTCTCATCACCAATAGTGGAGCATGCAGCCAACAAGACAATGAAGGGAAAAGAACACATGACAAAGTGTCAACATCTTGAGGAGAGATTGAAGCTAGAAAAATAAGAGATTGCAATGATGAGAAAGAGGGCCAGAAAGCATAGTATTGAAAAAACAGAGTTCAAAAGAATGAAGGCACTTTGGGAAGGTCAAACCGTTTCTAGGTTTGAAATTCCAAGCAATGCAGAACAATTTTTTACATGGACAGTTCCAACCATCAAGGAAGAAAATTTTGTCAGAGTAATCAATACTCACTTAAGATCCAGTAATATAAGATTAAGAGATCAAGTGGAGGATTTGGAGCTGCAGCTAAAACTGACTCAGGATGAGCTAAAAAACAAAGGTGCAGAATGACAAATTATTAAAAGGTCAAAAGCTAAATCAAATGGAAAATGAAGAACAAACCTCATGAAAATTGTGTTTTTAGTTCATATGGCTGTTTTTTTTGATGAAACCAGTGGTATTCTGAAGTTTTGGCACATTTTTGGTTTGAATTTTGAAGAAATCTAGACAAAACTGCTCACTCAGCAGTTTCGTAGCACAAACAATGCAACAAGAGTGAAAAGCACTACGAAACTGCTTTAGCAGCTTTTTTCACCCTTTTTTATAAATTTTTGAAAGGAAAATATGTGTATTATGACCTGAAATTTCTAGGGAAGTTGTGTTAAGTGAATATAAAGATAAATCTGGAAGAAATAAGCCAAATTTTTGAAGGTAAAAGGGTTAAAAGGCTGCGCTACGAAACTGTGTTGTTTTCGTAGCGCAGGCCTACTTCTGTTATTTTAAAGAGTTAGATGGTGTTTTTGGACAGCTGAGACTTGGTAAGGTTTTTTACAGGTGTTACTTCAGTTCCTAACATCAAATAAGCTCGAAGTAATGGGTTCATGACAGTCAAAGTGTCTCAAGAGAACAAAGAATATTATGCCTAGAAAACAGGGGATAGTTTCCTAGTTTAATGGAGATCAGCATTGACGTCATAAAGTGTTGGAGCTTATCATCTGGATTTGAACTTATGGGAATAAAGTTGGAAAATTATGTAATCTAGTTTAGAAAAGGTTGTTATTAGTAGAGTTAAGGAGTTTGAATCCTATTTGTAATAGGACTGTTCATTAGGTTTGCAGCTGTCATTTTGTAATAAATACCATGTTATATGGTTAGGAAAGGTGTCAAACAGTAGGAATTCGATGTATCTACCTGAGGATAAGGTTATCCTATATTGTAAATGATCTATAAAATATCAAGAAGTCGAATGTGCATGGGTTTGACATTTTTAGCAAAAAGACCGTGTTTATTGTAAGTGACTGGTTTTCAGCTTAATACAGAGTTTTCTACTTAGCCAACTCAAGATTCATAAAGAGTTCTAGTGGGTTCTTGTTCTAATGGCATATTTTTACAATCCTATTGTAGTGGTGTTTGCTTATGTTACTCAGAATTCATCATTGATGCTCTGACTTCCTTCATAGACAAACTAACTGAGTGTTTTACAGTTTCACATGTGTATCTCTAGACTAGAACTCTGATATGCCTTGACTTACATGCTAAGTAGATTGTTTTGTTTTACTGAAGCTATTTTGACTCCATAAGCCCAAAGTGCACTTGATAATGTGATTTACAACCAATATCTATCATTTATCTGCTTATTTCTCCACATAGAGTTAGCCATCTATATTTATATGAAAAATCATTAACCCTTGAGAGAGCCCTCTCAGGTCGAGGAGGCTAAGCCTCAATAAAAAAATTGGTTTGAAAAAGTTACATGAGATTGATTTGATTGGCAGCCTATCAGGTTTAATTTTGTGATAACACCTAACATCAAATGTGGCTGTCAATTTCCTTAGATCTGCAATAGGTGATCAAAATAAATGCTACAAAAATCCAGATCGATGCAGTTAAAGACATTAAACAACAAAAATAAACAAGATTTGCTCCATACATCTAATGGAAAAGACAATAATTTATAAAGAATTTTTTTATTATGGAACCTGGCAAGGGAACATAGAAAGATATTACCAATCCCCCTCAATGGGATGGGTTATTGTATGTCCTCAGTGCTTCAGATCCAAGATCTCTCTCTCTTGATGGTGCAGAAAACCTAGACAAAATGGAACTCAAAGGGAGCTCACAAGCAAAAGTAAAAAATATGACAATGATGGAGGATCAAAGTCAGACCAAAAGGTGATCTCAAGGCAACAAAAGGTAGAGAATGAATGGAAAACCCTTCTATTTATAACAAAATATCAAGTTAGTCTAGGTATTGGTGCATAATTAAAATATTATTAACCAAATCAAGATCCAACTTACACGGAATATTTTATTATTTTTGGTGGAGGGAAAAGGAATTTAGAATTAGTCAAATCCCTTTATTTAGAAATAATAAATAAATAAATGGTTTATTTATTATTTCAAGGATGAGGTTAAGGAATAATTAAATAAATAATGATTTATTCAATTATTTATAAATGATTTAGTCAAATTTAAAAAAGGAATATTATTAAATAATGATTTAAATAATTATTCCTAGAAAATAATAAGAAAAATAATGATTTATCTAATTAATTTTCCTGTTTTGGGTTAAATATGGTCAAGAATATTAATTAAACAATGTTTAGTTAATTATCCCTAGAGGAAAATCAAACAAATAAGGATTTATTTTATTATTCCTCACGGGTTTTCCCGTTTAGACTAGAAATAACTTAATAAACTATAGGTTATTAAATTATTTCTCATAGTGAAAGAAATTTTACTATGGTAAAATTGGTCATACATGGTGCACTTTAGTCCATCTAATAGTAACAAGTTACATGACCAAAAATTGGTGTAACAGATTTCCCCCCAACGTGCGAGCATTAGGAGCTAATCGTATGATTGAAGTACGTTGTAAGAACACAATCACTAGACGCCGAAGGGGAGTCAGAGAGAGAGGAATATAAGACAGACTAAAGCGAGAGAGGACATGACCCCGAGGAGGTGAGACTTACAAGTGTGACAAGTATCTTTTATGAGTGAGTACCTGATCTGAATGAGGCAGGGGAGGCACACCTATGCCCACCGAGATGACAAAGTACAAAGAATAATGGTGCGCTCAACAAACAAGAGAGTGAGCTATATAGTATGCTAGCATAAACATGGGCTAGATAAAAAAAATAATGGATCCCGCATATATACTGTGCCTGGGACAGTAACCATGACTCGTACAATAATATCTGAGTACATGAGATATAGTAACAACCAAAGAGGCCCTGTAAAACAAGAAAGGGCTCTGAAAATATGAATGATACATGCAAACTAAAAATGGTGTTGCAAGTGGCTGAGGCCGGAACCATCAAAACTGTAGAGCTGCATCCAAGGCTGTAAAGAGGTCATCCAGTATGTGGGGGCCTACCTGAAGGATCACCCCCTCATGAGGTCTGAAACATCTTATACACACCCGGGAATCACTGGTACAATTTGTTGCATCACTGAACCATTAAGCATACGGATCTCGATCATGCCATAAGGATCTGGAACGAAGAAACAATCAAGTTAAAGGGAAATAAAGGATCCCTTTTCTTAATCCGAGGCACCAAACAAGAGTGGAAGCTGGAACCAAGGTACACCGCCCTCTAGACCTGTCTTCTGGAATGAATAAGCTGATGTCGACAGAAGGAGGTCTGCCATAGGTGAGGCAATAAAGAATCCTCAACTAAGGCATGAGGGTTAATAATAGAGTGATTGATAGACTGACACCATGGATGATGGTGGAATGGGGGGTACTGAGTAGTGGGTTGACGACTTCCCTTGTTAGAGCATAAAGGGCATGAATGACCTGGCAGCTACTGAATCAACTCCGAAGGGGATAGGGGATAGTATGAATGGGGGCCAAAGTGTGTGACACGAGAGAGGTACAAAGCAATGAAGGATGGAAGAATGTGATGGGAGACAAAAGGAACTTGGGACAGACTCCTTGGATGCGATGATGACTCAACTAGGATGCTCTAAACAAGCGCGACTCGATGATGCTACCAAAAAAAAGAGGCATGGTGGTGACCATAAAAAAATGAGTACAAGATGGTTACTCATGAAAAAAATCGACACGAGCATCGACAAGTATGAAGGAAAAGTGGTGCCCCAAGTACAAGTGTTGCAAGTGAAGAAATTCGATTTTGAGAAGTGGCGAAGTGACCCTTATTGGAAAAAAGGGTTTTGGGTGAAGTATCAAATCACCAAAAATGAAAGGATACCCATTTTATTTCTCGGTGAGAGCATTCCAATGGTGTTGACGGTTTGTCAAATTGAGCTATGGTTTGGTTGTAATTGGTGAAAGAAAAATTTGGGGTTTTTCTTTTAATAAGGCAATTTCCCTCCAATTTGATTCATTTTCAAGTGTAGCTGTGGTGAATGCGGAGAGGAGGAAAATGCCATAAATCTTGCAGAAATCGTAGTAAAAAAACCAACCATCGGAATCAAGATCCGCGACTTTTATTTAGGTGACCTTTCTTGTCTAAAAGTGGCCTTAATGCTTCTTGGAATGATGGTCCTGGTGAAGAATCAAGGTAAGAAAAGAATACGAGAATGAACTGTTAGAGAAGGTCCATAATCATCCCTGCCCACCAAGTCAAATGGAGGGACCAAGTGGTAAGTATGGCATCACACAAAGTAGAGTATTTGAAGATAAGGTATCAAGCATCTACGATATATGGCTCGCCAGAGAGGCCGGTATCCCACTATCCAAGGAATGGGAGGATAATCAACCATACATAGATCAGGTGTGTCTAGGCCGAGACTTTGGTTAATCAAGTGAGAAGGTGGCTAGGGGTGCCATCATGCCCCCAAGAATATGTGATGGAGGGGACTGATCTGGTATGAAAAGGTGGGAATGATGCCCCTAGCTAGAGGATTTTGTGGAGCGCCATGGTGTTCCAAGTGATGAAATAATGGATTCAAGCCTTTGGTATCATAGGCACTAAATCCTCAAGA
Organism: Pinus albicaulis; assembly: GCA_034641835.2. Classification (NCBI taxonomy): domain Eukaryota; kingdom Viridiplantae; phylum Streptophyta; class Pinopsida; order Pinales; family Pinaceae; genus Pinus; species Pinus albicaulis. The sequence goes on from CM076581.1 coordinate 1,477,735,835, forward strand.
GGGTGATGAGAAGGTATAGGGGAATAGGTGCCCCCAAGCATTTTGTGACCATGCCAAATGTGTTTATAAAAGTGGAATCTAAACACATTTTTATGATGTGGTTCGCCATTTGTTTACGTTATGGTTATCTTATGTGGGAAGAATGGATAGACGCAGTTGGAGAAAGGAATGGAGGATTACCAATCTCTTTTGGTACTGCATATATGAAGCAAATGGACTAATTTCTGGGTTCTCATACATGGTGTCACTATCCCAAAGAGTGTCATTGGAGATAATGAACTGGTGCTCATTGAGAAAATATAGAGGTTGGTCAACAATGTCTAAGGGACTGGGTTGTTGATGTAAGATGAAGGAATGATGAGGGGGATCATCCCTATAGTGATCTTAAGTGATATGGAAATCTAGATGTTATTCTAAATGGGGAAGAATAATGCTACTAGATTTGACACTACCAGATGCACTAGGAGGGTTGTGGAGAATCGCTTCTCCTAGACTCTTAAATATGGGTGCCCCCTTACCAAAACATTGGCTGTCAATGTAATGACCACAAGGTGTATGCAGTTCAAATGCATGATTTCGATGTAAGGGGGGATAGATAAATTCAGGGGTGGTAAATTCTTCCATAATGTCGTCATCACAATAGAATACATGGTGAATGGTGGAAGAAAGACCATGTGGTGAGACGAATCTACCTGAATCATCATTATGAGAAGTGAAGTTCACATGCACATCGTCACGAAGGGTGACAAAAGAACAAGTAGATGAAGAATCTACCGATGTTGAGCCCAAGGTGATCGTTGAAGGGAGGTGGGACGAAACAGAAGGGGATGCCCCAGAGGGGTCTTCCACCGTGGATATCATAGATGATGACAGGTAGAGGATAGTGGCCAATGACTCCGTCATCTCGACATCGAGAGGGGGTATTGTTGGAAATACTGAGAGTGGAGTGAATCAATATTCCTTTCAATTAGGGCATTAGTTAATATTAAATTATTATCAGTGTTTGTACAATGATATAAATAAACAAAAGGAACACAAATGTACACAGTTTTTAAGGTGGAAACCCACTCCCAGACAAAAACCACCTAATGATTTTCTAATAATTCTTTAATATTCAACTCCAATCGAAAATAAAGCTCCAAATTCCTAGAATCTAGAAAAACATTCTTCTCTAGCTCCCACTGGATGGACGCTCCAACGCTCGAGATTCTTTAGTAGTCAACTGAACAGATGCCCCAACACCCAATGAGCTACAACTCACCCTAGCACCACCCTAGCACCCTATAGAAGAATAAAACAAGAATGGACTCCTGTACCAGGGAAAATGGTCCACTTTACATGATATAGAATGATGTAGAAGAAGAAGAAAAACTAGACCATAACCCCAACTGTGACACAACCACATAATGATGATCCTAGTGGTAGATAGACACTTGTACAATTTTTACAATGATGCATTTACAATGACTTAGTACAATGATACCTTTACAATGACTGTATGTAGTGTTGCCCACTTGAAGACTTCATGTGGTGAACTTCTTACTGCTGTTCTGCACCTTGGTTTATGCTCTTGTCATGCTACCCTCTGCTGCACCTTTCTTTTCTTTGCTTCCCTAGAAATTCTGATCCTTTGAAACCCTTGACAACACATGATCTAGCTTTTTCTTACCTTCTAGGAGCTCAATATTGAATCTGGTGTATTTCTGTTATTTAACATCCACAATATGTGATTTTCAGTCCTATAGTAGTCCTCTGAGTCTTCTTTCCAATTCCACAGGTTTGACCCAATTTGGATTCTTCAAGGGAGAGTTATGTCCAATCTCTCACAATTCCCTGGTTATGTAGTGTTTCAGTAGAGTGAACTTGTATGGCGTGCCATGTGTCACTGTTTCTTCATTAGGCTTTGAAATTGATACAACGAAAACTAAAGCCCATGCACTATCTGCCACTTTTTACAAAATTCCAATCCGATACTTAGAGAGAGAGTTATGACTATTTTCCCAAGGTCACTTCTTTGAGATGAATTTCAGGAGCCTACAAAAACACTGACTTCCACAGATCATATCGCCGAAAATATTGCGCACCTTGATCTGAAATTTATACAGGGGCTTCCTCAAGATTTCGGCTTCACCTCATAAATATTTTAGCTTCGCCTCATAAAGATTTCAGCTTCTGAACCTTCGTAGAAAAAAAATTCGAGCGAAAATTCCATGATGACCTGTTTCAGATAGCAAAATCCCCACATAAGGAGGATATGAGGATCACAATTTATATAAATGATTAGGTTGAGAGGGGCTTAAACAAGTGAACGTGGGAGGGATTTTAGGAGCTTAAAAATTATTAATTATTGACTTTTCAATGACCCATGCCACAACCCCATGGGGTTTTAGCCCATTAACTGGGGTTACAAAATTCAAACATGAATATCTCTCAAACTGTGAAGAATTACGCGGCGTGCCATATCTCAACAAAAACATCTCGAAAAGTAGAAACCATCAAAAGAATTCTTGACCTAGAATATATTAATTTGGTAGGTAAAAATTCCCATGCAATATTGGGGTAGTCTCTGGTGCTGCTTGGGTTGACATCAATGATAACCGCTGATCAACAATCTCTCCCATTGGCATTGATGGAAACAAAAGTACTCCCCCTGTGATCATGACACCTCTTCCTACAACATTCTCTCCCCCTTTGACATCAATGGCAAAGGGTAACTCCCCCTGACACACAACCATCATGCGGACCTGTACACACTTCCACTCCCCCTGACACACAACCATCCTGCGGACTTGTACACACTTCCACTCCCCCTTTATATTATAAATAAGGAAAATCTAATGAGAACTTGGGAGAATCACAAGCTTCTAGCGAATGTATTCCAATGCTTCACGAGTACTCTCATGATCATCAATGCTTCCTACCCAATCTGCATCTGTAAAGGCATGAATAATGAGATTGTTATCCTTGGGATACCACAAGCCATATTCTGCTGTTCCCTTTAGATATCAAAGAATTATTTTGATGGCAATAATATGTGATTCTTTTGGTGCTTCTTGGAATCTTGCTACTTGTCCAACTGCGTGCATAACATTTGGCCGCTATTACATATAGAAGACTACCAATCATAGATTTGTACAAATTTTGATCCAAATCCTTAGATGAGTAGTCTATGCTCAATTTGCAACTTGTTACCATCGGAGTAAGGATTGGTTTGCAATATTCCATTTTGAATTTCTTAAGCATTTCCTTGATGTACTTGGCTTGACATATAAATATTCCGTTCTCTTGCTGAGATATTTGAAGCCCTAAGAAATATGTCAGCTCACCAAGTAAAGACATCTCGAAATCACTTTGCATATTTGTAACAAAATTCTTACTTAGTCGATCATCATTGCTACCAAATATTATATCCTCCTCTTTAGCTATTAGATGTGCTTTATTTGCTTCATCTAGAACATATATGTCGTTTGGAGCTCGACTTGTTGTAGCCACAATTTCACCATACCTGCCTTTCCTGATTTCACATTTTGTGGAGTTGAATAGTATTGTGTGTCCTTGATCACACATTTTTCCATGGCACATCGAGCGTATTGTGATTCCTGTTTTCAACCAATATAAAATTCTTGGCTAGAGCATATTTGCTTCTGAGAGTGACAAAACCCGATCCTATAACATTTGAAGATCCATCATTTCCAAAGGACACAGTTCCATCCTTCTTCTCTTTCAGAGATACAAATTTATTTCTATCTCCAGTCATATGCGTTGAGCAACCGCTATCAACATACCACACATCTTTGCTCTTTTGAGCCTTGAAAGCGAGAGCACAATTATCATTCTTCTTCTTCTTCCATGTTTGTTCATTCTGTGGCTTTGAAGATTCTTCTGGAGGATTTTCAAGTCTGCAGTCTTTGGCTATGTGTCCAAAGTTTCGACATTTGTAACATTCAATATTATTTCTTAAATGTTCAAATCTATTAATGTTTTTCTGTTCAGCCCAGATGTTCATATTGATGAGTGATCTCCAATTGTATTAGTGCCTAGGTAATGTACAATATTCTTTTAAATCTCTAGACCAAATTTTCCACATGAATAATAATAAATATGGTGTATGTTGAATGTGGATTGAAATCTTCTGTCATAAATTGTCTTCCAAGGATGTTCTTGCGAATATTGTCCAATGAAGTCTACATTAATGTTAGATCTCATAGGTTCATTGTATTTTGTTGCAGAAGGTCCTGCTTATTCTTCTTTGTAACCGATGCCAGTTTTGTCATTGTAAGATCTTTGATTGTTGATGAGTTCTTCCAATGCCCTTGAGTTGTTGGCATAGTTTTGGATAGTTTTTCCTTTCTTCACTTCCTCACGCAGCGAGACTACTTCGGCTTCTAATTCTTCCCTTTCTTGGTTGCTTTCTTCCAACTTCTTTTGAAGTGACTTTTCAATGCATTTGTGTTCTTCAACTTCAATTTTTAGACCTTGAACTTGTTCTTTTAAGAGGTTGAAATCCAACTTCAAGTTTCTGAGATTCTTTATAATCTTTGACTGCTTCCTTAGAAAATTCTTCTATGGTCAACCCTATTCTTCGTTGTTTGAGCACATCACATTTTCTGTGTCTTTTATCAAGGGTTACTACAAATGTTGCTCTTCATTATTTTCTGTCACGCTGTCTTCATCGGATGATGAGCTATCTTCTTTAGAGATAAAGTTCATTTTGGATCCTTGCTTGTTGAATTTATAAAAGCCTTTCTTTCCTTTTGATTTTCCATCACTTATGTTCAGACATTTTGATGTGAAATTCCCAACCTCACCACAGCTGAAACATATCAATGGAAGTTCACCTTTGAATTTTCACTTAGAAATTTTTAGTTTTCTCATAAAGTAAGCATATTCTTCATCTAAAAGACCTTCTTCATCGTCTCCCTTTTCTTCACACTTGCAGGTGCATGTATTTTCAATTGAAGGTTGTTTTTCCTTATGGGTTTTCTTAGATGAAATGAACACAGTTTCTAGATGCGAAGTATCCTCTTCTTCATCAAGTCTCATTTCATATGCTATGAGAACTCCATGTAATTCCTCTTTGCTGAGTTTGTCCAGATTTGCACTGTATTCTAAGACCGATACCCTAAGCTGAATCTCCGGTAATTTTCACAATCTTTCTGGAGCAATAGTCTTCTCTCGTCAACAAAAATCCCAATCCTTCCGTAGAAATAAAAGTATTGGTTATTTCATCAACGTATTGGAAGTATGCAGTAATGTTGCAATCTTCTTTCATTCTGAGTTGCTCAATTTTTTCTCTATAGATTTGAAGCTTTTCTTCTTTGACATTTGAGTCACCTGCATATATATTCTCAACTTTGTCCCATACATTTTTGGCAGTTTTACAACCCAACACCTTATGATAAGCAAATTCAATAAGTCCACTGATAATAATATTCTTTGCTTTTGCATCATTTACCAAATTCTTCTTACCTTGTTCATCCGCGGTTGATGTAAATCCATTTTGAATAGTGACCCATACTTCATAACCTTGCGCCAAGAGATAGACCTCCATTCTTCCTTTCTAGAGTGAATAATTATTTTCATTGAATAGAGGTATACCATTCTTAGTATGCTCCATGACCTCCTTCCAGCTATTAAACTACTATTGAAGGAACCAAGCTCTGATACCAATTGTTGGAAATACTGGGGGGGGGGTGAATCAATATTCCTTTCAATTAGGGCATTAGTTAATCTTCAATTATTATCAGTGTTTGTACAATGATAGCAGTAAACAAAAGGAACAAAAATGCACATAGTTTTTAAGGTGGAAACCCACTCCGGGACAAAAACCACCTAATGCTTTTCTAATAATTCTTTAATATTCAACTCCAATTGAAGATAAAGCTCCAACTTCCTAGAATTTAGAAAAGAATTCTTCTCCAGCTCTCACTGGATGGACGCTCTTACGCCCGATATTCTTCAGTAGTCAACTGAATGGATGCCCCAACACCTAATGAGCTACAACTCACCCTAGCACCACCCTACCACCCTATAGAAGAATAAAACAAGAATGGACTCCCATACCAGGGAAAATGGTCCACTTTACAATGATATAGAATGATGTAGTAGAAGAAGAAAGACTAGACCATAACCCCAACTATGACACAACCACCTAATGATGATCTTAGACCTGCCGACACTGCCTCTTCAACTCTTGGTAGATAGACACTTGTACAATTTTTACAATGATGCATTTACAATGACTTAGTACAATGATACCTTTACAATGATTGTATGCAGTACTGCCCACTTGAAGACTTCATGTGGTGAACTTCTTGCTGCTATTCTGCACCTTGGTTGCTGCTCTTGTCATGCTACACTCTGTTGCACCTTGCTTTTCTTTGCTGCCCCATAAAGTCTGATCCTTTGCAGCCCTTGACAACACATGATCTAGCTTTTTCTTGCCTTCTAGGAGCTCGATATTTAATCTGGTGTATCTCTGTTATTTAACATACAAAATATGTGATTTTTGGCCCTGTAGTAGTACTCTAAGTCTTCTTTCCAATGCCATAGGTCTGACCCAATATGGATTCTTCAAGAGAGAGTTATGCCCAATCTCTCATAATGCCCTAATTATGGACTGTTTCAGTAGAGCGAACTTGTACGGCATGCCACGTGTCACTGTTTCTTCATTAAACTCTGAAATTGATACAAAAAAAACTAAAGCCCATGCACTATCTACCAATTTTTACATAATTCCAATCTGATACTTAGAGAGAGATTTATGACGATTTTCCCAAGGTCACTTCTTTGAGATGAATTTCAGGATCCTACAAAAACAATGACTTCCACAAATCATATCGCCTAAAATGTTGTGCACCTTGATCTGAAATTTTTACAGGAGCTTCCTTAGGATTTTGGGTTTGGCTCATAAAAATTTCATCTTCTGAACCTTCGTAGAAAAAAAGTTAGAGCGACAATTCCATGATGACCTGTTTCAGATAGAAAAATCCCTACATAAGGAGGATATGAGGATCACAATTTATATAAATGCTTAGGTTGAGAGGGGATTCAACAAGTGAACATGGGAGGGATTTTAGGAGCTTAAATATTATTAATTATTGACTTTTTAATGACCCATGCCACAACCCCATCATGTTTTAGCCCACTAACTGGGGTTACATACTTCAAACATGAATATCTCTCAAATTGTGAAGAATTATGTGGCGTGCCATATATCAACGGAAACATCTCGACAAGTAGAAATCATCAAAAGACTTCTTGACCCAGAATATAGTAATTTGGTAGGTCAAAATTCCCATGAAATATTATGGTAGCCCTTGGTGTTGCTTGGGTTGACATCAATGACAACCGCTGATCAACAATCTCCCCATTTGGCATTGATGGCAACACAAGTACTCCCCTTGTGATCATGACGCCTATTCCTACAACATTCTCTCCCCGTTTGACATCAATGGAAAAGGGTAACTCCCCTTGACACACAACCATCTTGCGGACCTGTACACACTTCCACTCCCCCTGACACACAACCATCCTGCGTACACACTTCCACTCCCCCTTTATATTCTAAATAAGGAAAATATAACGAGAACTTGGGAGAATCCCAAGATTCTGGCAAAGATATTCCAATGCTTTACGAGTACTCTCACGATCATCAACGCTTCCTACTCAATCTGCATCTGTAAAGGCATGAATAATGAGATTGTTACCCTTGGGATACCACAAGCCATATTATGCTATTCCCTTTAGATATCAAAGAATTCTTTTGATGGCAATAATATGTGATTCTTTTGGAGCTGCTTGGAATCTTTCTACTTGTCCAACTGCTTGCATAACATTTGGCCGCTATTACATATAGAAGACTACCAATCATAGATCTGTACAACCTTTGATCCACATCCTTAGATGAGTCATCTATGCTCAATTTGCAACCTATTAGCATCAGAGTAAGGATGGGTTCGCAATCTTCCATTTTGAATTTCTTGAGCATTTCCTTGATGTACTTGGCTTGAAATATAAATATTCCTTTCTGTCAGAGATATTGAAGTTCTAAGAAGTATGTCACCACCAAGTAAAGACATCTCGAATAATTTGCATAAATGTAGCAAACTATTACTAATATACATCATTGCTACCAAATATTATATCATCTTCTTTAGCTAGTAGACATGCTTTAGTTGCTTCATCTAGAACATATATGTCATTTGGAGCTCGACTTGATGTAGCCACAATTTTACCATACCTGCCTTTCCTGATTTCACATTTTGTGGAGTTGAATAGCATTGTGTGTCCTTGATCACACATTTGTCCAACACTGAGAAGATTTTGAATCATGTTTTCAACCAATAGAAAATTCTTGGTTATAACATCTTTGCTTCCGAGAGTGACGCTACCTGATTCTATAAGATTTGAAGATCCATCATTTCCAAAGGATATGGTTCCATCCTTCTTCTCTTTCAGAGATACAAATTTCCTTCTATCTCCAGTCATATGCGTTGAGCAACTGTTGTCAACATACCACACATATTTGTTGTTTTGAGCCTTGAGAGTTTATAATAAATTACTTCTCTTCTTCCATGTTCGCTCGTTCTCAGGGCTTCAAAGATTTTTCTGAGGATTTCTTGGGAAACAGCCTTCAAGTCTGCAGTCTCTGGCTATGTGTCCAAAGTTTTGACATTTGTAACATTCAATATTATTTCTTAAATGTTCAAATCTATTGATGTTTCGCTAAGCCCTGGTAGGTTCATATTTGACAGATATCCTGGAATTTTATTGGTTCCTAGGGTACGTGCGGCATTCTACAGCTTTATGACCAAATTTTCCACATGAATAATAATAGCCATAAAAAATATGTTGATATGTATGCATCCTCGCTGAGGAAAGTGTTTCCATGTCGTTTCTTGTATCTTCGTCCCAATGAAGTCTGTTATGTTTATTCATAGGTTCATTGTATTTTGTTGTAGAAGATCCGTTTCTTTCTCTTTTTGTAACCGTAGGCTGCCTTCATTATTGTAAGATCATGATTGTTGATGAGTTCTTCTGAATTCCCTTGAGCTATCGTGACAGTTTTGATATTTTTTCCTTCTTCCTTACGCAATGAGACTACTTCAGCTTCTAATTCTTCCCTTTCTTGGTTGCTTTCTTCCAACTTCTTTTGAAGTGACTCTTCAATGCATTTGTGTTCTTCAACTTCAATTTTGAGACCTTGAACTTGTTCTTCAAGAGTATTGGAAGGGATCTTCTCAGGCTTGAACTCTTTTATAAGCTTGATTGCTTCATTAGAAAATTATTCTATGGTCAACCCTTCTTCTTCGTTGTTTGATACCTCTTGTTTATTGTGCTTGGCCATAAACAATACTCTCTCATTGGCTTCTTCTTCGCTGTCATTGTCTTCATCGGATAATGAGCTATCTTCTTTAGAGAGAAAGTTCCTTTTGGATCCTTGCTTGTTGAATTTATTAAAGCCTTTTTTTCCTTTTGAGTTGCCATCACTTCTATTCAGACATTTTTATGCGAAATGCCCAACCTCACCACAACCAAAACATATCAATGGAAATTTACCTTTGAATTTTCCCTTACCAATTTTTAGTTTTCTCGTAAAGTAAGCATATTCTTCATCTGAAAGAACTTCTTTAAATAAACTACTTTAAATATTCAAGGCAACACCTCGTCCAAGGTAGTGGGCCCAACTTTCCAAGACTCAGTTCTACCTTGAGAAGAAACTTAGATCAGATTACAAGTAACTGATGTAGAACTTAATGGATAACTCCCTTCATTAAAATATATGAGAGAAATAATTCCATCAGAATGAAGCTCTTGGCTTTTTCTCAAGTTCAAAAATTATTCATCTCATATTTAGCAATTGTTCATCTGTTCATCCAACAATTATTCATCTGTTTCCCTCTCTTTGATCTTTGTTTTCATTTAAATACATAGAGAGTAAAGGGAAATTACAACTAACTTGATTACAAAATGATTTACCATTACAATTGGAGATTGTCTACAACAAATTTATCAGCAAGATCAGATTTGAAATATCATGGCTTAGCTGGAACTAGTCGAATTTGGTATTGCAATTGGAAGAATTTAGAAAATGGCTACAACAACAAATCTAAGAAAATTTCCTTCAGAGAACCTTCTGTTTCTCTCAATCCAAACCAAATTTTGGAAAAATTCTCATTGGAAATATAAATTGGTCCGTTCTACACAAAACCCATGTCTCGGATTTTCAGGAATCATATTCATTTGTTCAAAATAGCCAATGCAAAACTGTCACTTTTTATCCCAGTGAATTTCTGAGTTGGAATAGTTGGAGATTGAATTTGCAATATGGAAAAGATCTTGGAGGCTAAAAATGTGAGTGATGTTATAACAGATTAATAAACCATATTTGACAAAATCATGCATAATAATTATCAATTTATTAGAAAAAAATGAGAATACATATTACTTATCCATAAGAGCATAAATTATTATAAAATGGAATTAAATGATAAATTATAATAAAGAATGTGATAAAGAAAGGTAGAAATGGATGAAATATACGTTAGAAAGTGGTAATAATAATGACATATTTCCGACCCAACATACCCCCAAACTAAATATCTTGCATGTCCTCATGTAACCAAAAACCTCTGTATTAACCAAATTGTAATACAATAATCAAAATCTTCACCCCAAGTCATTATATTGATGGAGCAAATGAATTCTTCCTCAATATATATATATATATATATATATATTCAATTTTAGTGTTGTTGGTGAATGCACAACAATTTTCACATTGACTTTCAACCATATGTTAATGCTTCTCTAATTAAAAAATCGGATTGTTTTGATGGCATGGATCATGAGATATAAGAAAAATGGCTGTAGGTGATAATGCATGATTTCTGAAATTTTACAGACTAATTTAGCTTGAAATTTTCTAGGTTTATGTAGTTTAAAGATACTTCTTTGCTGTGAAAAATCACAAGAATTTACTTCATAGTTTTGAAGATATGCACAAATCCATTTCTGCACTATATAAAAATGAAATTGCATGCCTTAAATGAGAAAGAAAGTAGAAAACATCCAACATGTGTAGCAACTCCTACCCCCAAACTGGAGAATTAGCATGCCCTCATGCTATACTAGAAAACAGATGGAGGTAGTTTCTACAATCATTATGCTTGGTATAAAACAACATGGAATAAGGGAGGTTTTGAGAATGAATAAGGAGATCGATGGGTGATGGCATGGTCATAATAAAGAAATTAAAGAAAGTAACACTTCCCCAAACTGAAAGCTTTTGTGTCTCTGAAAAATGGGAAGTGGTAAAGAAGTGGAACAAATGAAGATAAATAAATCTCAATGGATTTTCATGAAATTATCCTAAATTCTTAATAAATTAGAAACTTATGCTATTTTACCTCAAGTTTTACCTCCGTAAAAATGTGGAATGGCATGTAGGTACTGGCATTTGTTGAAGCTGATGTAGGCTAAGATGATGCTAAAAGTGATTCAAAAAGGTGGAAGCCATGCAAGCTGAAAGCAAGTACAAAGTGTGGCAGGGTTTTTCTTCCCCCAGGTGTCCACGACCAGAAATCACGAAAAAAGATGAAAGGACGTTGAAAATAATTAATGCAGCGGAATAATAACCAGAACAACATCTATTGCGGCATAAATCAATCAAATCAGCTCAAATCATAAGGAGGATGGGGAAATGATTAAAAAGGACAAACAAAGAAGTAAAGTTTATGAAAAATATATTTTTTTTGATGGAAAGTTGTGACAGATCATGATAGATAAAGAGTGGTAACATGCTGGGATTAAATGATCAGACATAATTAGGTTAATTCATATGTAGTTTTACCATGCATACTGGTTTTTATAAAGATAAAATTATTCAAATGGTAAGTTCTCCTTTGGGAATGGATTGGTAAAAATAAGAGAATATAAAATGATTGGATGTTATCATAAAACTCCAATGCCACAAGCAGAGCCACTGCTGCCAGCAGGCGTCCATAGCCTCGACAGGGTTGCTTTTTAACCCAAAAATGTGCCAGAATCCTCTATTTAGTATTTAGATAATTTATTTGCTCTTATAGAAATACCACCATGCTGGCATGGTAACCATATAGCCACAGTGCCATTCAGTAGGATTTAACAAAGAAAACAGGATGGCTCGTGATGAGACCTCCTGTCCTTTAGGCAATTTTTACTTTGGCTACAAGATCATTGCCCTGGTATGGTAGCCATTGTGGGAATTTTACTTGTTATCTCCCTATGATCATGGTAGGCTGACTCATGATGAGACCCCCTATCCTTTCTCAGAAATATTGCATATTATTTTCATTTTTGTATATATATATATTTTAATCATAAATAGAGGGAGGCTCATTAACTCCTTAAGAGTTAGGGATGGTGTGAGGAGTGAAAAGAAATGCCAGTAAAAGTTATACACTTATTCCTAAGTCACCCTACTCTAGAAGATTAGCCATTTATAGTGTAAAAATATAGCCCAACATGGTATTAAGATAATGAATTCTTTATAATATATCTGAAGAAAAAATATCCAGCAAGCCATTACATAGTTAGGTAATATCAATGTCTGAAAACAAAAATATACATCAAAGTTAAAAAGATCATAATTGTTATTAGTGTACTATTTTTCCCCTTCTTAGATGCACATTCCCTATTCACAAGATGATTTTCATAAGAAAATACATAAAAAATGGTTATATTGCCATAAAATTGGCAAAAATTCATTTAGACAACTATTTATTGAAAAAAGCATGGCTATTAAGTTGATTGAACAACAACTGTTCAATCGATTGAACAACAAAAAAGACACAAAAATAAAATTTGCTGTTCATTTGACAGAATAATAACTGTTCAGTCGATTTAACATGAGTTATTCAGTCATTTGAACAACAACTATTCAATCGATTGAACATCAGCTGTTCAATCTTTTGAACAACAAAAACACACAAAATAAAATCCGCTGTTCATTTGACCGAACAACGGGTGTTCAGTCAATTGGACAATAGTTGTTCAATTGATTGAACAACAAAAACACACGAAATAAAACCCGTTGTTCATATGACCGAACAATGGCTGTTCAGTCAATTGAACAACAAATGTTCAATCATTTGAACAACAAACATACAAAATGAAATCCGATGTTCATTTGACTGAACAAAAATTTATTATACACACCAAAGGAAAAGAAAAAACAGTCGTTCGTTTGATTGAACAATAGCTGTTCAATTGATTGAACAATAGTCATCCAATTGATTGAACAACAGTTTTTAAACACACCCAAAAGAAACGCGTTTGTTCATTTGATAGAACAACAACTGTTTGTTGGACGGAAAAACAGTTGTTCATTTAATATAGCAACTGTGCATTTTCCAACAGAGTGGCATCCAAAACTTTGAAGGAAGCAACACCTAAAGCAAAAAAACATAAGAGAAATCAGAAAAGAAACAACACTTTAAAAAAGAGTAAATAAATAAATAAATTAAGTTACAGCAACTGTGATTTCAGTTGCAGCAATGTTGTTTCCTAAGGGAACATCAATCTGTTTATAGGAACAACAACCTGTCAATGGTGAATGAATGTAAAAAGAATGATCTTTTGGAAAAATTCTTTGGTGGAAATGACTTGAATGTTCAATTCTTGATTTTTCCTATTATGAATCCCTTAGGTAATGAAAAAGTCTTCATGTTGTTTTCTTCATGTTGGTGATGAATATTGGGGAAAATTTTGCAACAAGCTCTTACAACACCTAGAAAGACTCAAAATCACATGAAATCAGATTTATTAATAGATGATTGGATGAAAATATCTTATGTCATTATTATTTCCTTCAAGAATCACTCGGTCATGAATTGACCTCCTTTATTCTCCCGGGACCTGTAAAAACGAGTGTCTACCTGCAATAAGACATGAAATCATAGAAGAAGAGAGGTGATTGAGCTCTCCTAATCCAAGAAATATGAAAAAAAAATAACAAGTAGTTACTCTATAAAACAAATCCACTGAAAGATAAACAAAGCAAAATTTATATGTCACCTGTGGGAGAGCATTGGTCGACCATACTGACCAGCAGTGTTTTAATCATAAATTCTTTGTTTTTCGTCCAATTTCAGTGATTCCAAAGCCAAATGAAATATTTTCAAAGAGATATCACCAATAGAAACAGGTTATAATAATTACATGATATGATATGTCAAATTTACTTAGATCTACCTGCATAACAAAGTCATTTTCAATTTCCCAACTTATACCAAGAATTGGTATTTTAAGCGTAACTTTTTCGTTTGATGACGGATTAAAATGATTCAGATTTGAGATTAAACTAAATTCATTTATATATCTCTAATAGAAACATATTTTTAAGAAAATAATAATTGATATGTCAAATACGCAAGTGAACATCCAGAAAAACAGAGTTTTAAAAGTGTAGATTTACGATAGACAGTTAGTATTTTCGTCATAAATTTCTCATACTATATCGAAATAGAGTGATTCAAATTGAATTGTAAATTATATTCATAGGGGAATATACCATAGAAATATGTTTACAATATCTAGTCATTTATGCCTCCAAAATCTGACTGTCCCAACTCTGTCCCTGAGCTGCCAACTAGACACCTCGTCAATGTTTTGGTTATAATTTTTTCGTTTCAAATCCAAATTAAGTGATTGAAATTGGGTTGGAATGTATACATAAAGGGATAATAATTATAGAAACAGGTTTTAAAAATATTCCCTTTTGGTCCCTCAAAACATGACTGTCCCGATTGTGTTTGTAGAAATTTTATCAAGCTCGCAAGCCAAAAAAATATGATATTCAAGCAATTTTTCCAAATTGGTGAAAAAAATGAATATGAGTGTCTTTAGAAGAATTATCTTCAATATAATACATCACCATGCATAAACAAATTCAAACATTTATCACCGATGTTGATTTCCACAACGTGTTGCAACAAAAATAATTTATTTATTTATTTTTTTACAAATAAAGATTTTTTATTTATTTATGTTCTTATTTACTCTATTTTCGACACTAACCTACTTTACTTTGAAAAATAAAATATAATTACGTGTAAGAGTACTTCCAATGGAACCATTTCTGAAATTACTTTGAAAAATAAAATATAATTACGTGTAAGAGTACTTCCAATGGAACCATTTCTGAAATAAAGCCTCAAGTATGTACATACCCAAATTTGAAAAATACATGTTAATAAATAATAGAGTATGAGAGACCAAATTCCCTTGAAAGGACAGTGCCAAAAATTGCTGAAGTATGGAGAGATGCTGCAAACAAATGATGGAGTGAAACCTATCTTCAATACAACCTTGACTCTCTTGATTTCTCATGGTTTTCATATCATGAATTTCTTCCATGAATTCTGCAATTTCTGGATTTGAAGGCTTCCCAATCTCAATATAAGTTTTCTGTAATGGTGCATGTGAGATAGAAGGGGTAGGAAGGGTAGATAAATTTTGTAGTTCAACAATGTAAACATGTTGTACTGGTTTATTATTGTGAGGGTGTGGAAGGGATTGAGCAAGAAATTGTGTAGGGCATGGAGGATTTTGATGATGTAGCTAATCGGGTTGTGTGGATGATTTTGATAGGCGAGCAAGATGTTGTTGAAGAGCTGGTAAAGAATATGGATGATTTGCTTGTGCTACAAGATGAGGGAGAGTAGTCATGTAATCATAAGATGAACCATGCAAACTTGTCGACAAGATTGGTGGTGGTTATATTGAGATTGACATGGATGCCCTAACAAAGGAGTATTCCATAATGGATTATGCAAGTAAGAAAATGGAGATGAAGTGCTTTGAACCATATATGTAGGCCATGGTTTCTATGGTTGTGAGCTTGTAGCTTCTTGATCTATTTGATATGTTGCTTTCATCCTAGGTAAGAAAGAGAAACTATGCATGGGATTCTCCTTTTGGAAATGAGGGAAAAACACTTCAATTTTTTCCTGATTTTTCTTTACCTGCAAAACATGCAATTGTGAATTTAGAGAGCTAATAGAATCAATTTTGAAATATTGAAATAAACCATTGATTTCAGCTCTTATATCTCTTGTTCTTGTAGATTTGGAAATTAAAGAAGGAAATTATCTAGAATTATTACCAGCCTTGGATATTCCTCTTGAATACCTTATGCATAAATCACAAACATCATCATATGATAGCTAAAAAACATCACCTTTTCCTATCAGATTTACTATTTTTAAAAGTTCATCTTTGATTCCTTTGAGAAGGAGTGTTTTGAAGATCTCTTTTTCTAAATGCTTATACTTTGATTTTTGAAGGTTGTATTTAAATCGCTCCACATAGTCCTCCAAGCTTTCATCTTCCCCCTGTATCATACTGAAAATGTCTTCAATGGACTTGCAATAGTTTTGGTACTTCTTCAAGAATACATTCTTCATGTCCTCCCATGTTTGAATGCAGTTCCCACCAAGGCTCATGAACCATCGAAGAGTTGCTTTTTTTAGAGTAAGAGGAAACACTTTCAACCTTTGATCATTAGTACAATAATAATATCCTCTACAAAGTACTTCAAACTCAAATAAGAATGTATCTAGATCCTCATTTTCCAAACCATGAAAATTTGGTAGAGAAGATGGGGGAATTATGTGCATTTGTGTCACTCCTCCTAGATCTCTGATAGGGAATTCAAAAGTAGTAATGTGAGCTATTTGTTACCATTATAGAAGATGTTCTTCATATGTTGCTTTAAGGCTCCTCCTTCAGATGTTCCTGTCAATTGGTTAATGGAATGGGTGGTGCTTACATCACCACTTAAGTGAAATGATAAGATTTCTTCAAATTTCTACCTTTTTCTACTTAGTCATTCATAAAAAGCCCTATTCCTATTTAACCTCTATGCATTTACCGAAAAGCGGGCTATTGAGCAAGCGTTTTTCTTGCTTGCTATGTAGGTTCTTACCTCCCGTTTTTAATATCCAATTATTTTACATCAAGAAGATAAAAAGAAATTACTTTTAAACACTCTCCTTGGAATGAGGAATGTATCTACAACCAGATATTAGTGTGGTAATGCTATTTTACTGCCTTGCCCGACAACGACACCAAAATGTTGGGTAAAATTAATTGCTTAATAAAAACAACTAATCACCTATTCATTAATTATCAACGAAGGAACGTCTTTTTATTTCAAGGAAATCGACAAAATATATGCATAGAAAACACCAATATCTAACATTGGTTATACATGATTGTGTTCTACACTATGAATCTCATTCGAAAAGAAATGAAATGTAAAACTTGAAAAGAAATACTAAATCTCAAAACCATAAAGTAAATGACAGGAAAATAATTATGCTAATCAAACGACTTGAAACAATACTAAATTAAACCACACATTGTTGAATTATAGGTTTAACCTATTACACTCAACATAATTCAAATGTTAATATAGGAAAATGAATTAAATGAAATATGGAAATTGAGAGAAATAACAAATCTGGGAAATGCAACAAACCACAAATTACTTTTAAAGAAATGAAATCTACTTTAAGGAATGAGAATTGAAATTCAAATAAACAAGCACGTAAATAAACTAATTTAAATGTTCATGGCAGCACCTCGTCCAAGGTAGTGGGCCCAACTTCCCAAGACTCAGTTCTGCCTTGAGAAGAAACTCAGATTAGATTACAAGTAATAGATGTAGAACTCAATGGGTAACTCCCTTCATTAAAATATATGAGAGAAATAATTACATCAGAATGAAGCTCTTGGCTTTGTCTCAAGTTCAACAATTATTCATATCGTATTCAACAATTTTTCATTCGTTCATCCAATAATTGTTCATTTGTTCATTCCGCAAGTGTTCATCTATTCATCCAGCAATTTTTCATTTGTTCCCCTCTCTTTGATCTCTTTTTTCATTTAAATACACAGAGAGCAAAGGGAAATTACAAATAAATTGATTACAAAATGATTTACCATTACAATTGGAGATTGTCTACAACAAATTGATCAACAAGATCAAATCTGAAATATCATGACTCAACTGGAACAAGTCGAATATGGTATTACAATTGAAAGAATTTGGAAAATGGCCACAACAACAAATCTAAGAAAATCGCCTTTAGAGAACCTTCCGTTTCTCTTAATCCAAACCAAATTTTGGAAAAATACTTATTGGAAAAGTGAATTGGTTCGTTCTGCACAAAACCCATGTATCAGATTTTCAGGATTCATCTTCATTTGTTAGAAATAGCCAATGAAAAACTGTCACTTTTTATCCCAACGAATTTCTGAGTTGGAATAGTTGGAGATTGAATTTCCAATCTGGAAGAGATCTTGGAGGCTAAAATCGTGAGTGATGTTATAACAGATTAGTAAATCGTATTTGACAAAATCATGCATAATAATTATCGATTTATTAGAAATAAACGAGAATACATATTACTTATCCATAAGAGCATACATTATTATAAAATGGAATTAAATGATAAATTATGATAAAGAATGTGATAAAGAGTGGTAGAAATGGATGAAATAGACGTTAGAAAGTGGTAACAATAATGACATATTTGCGGCCCAACAATAGCGACCGGTTGGACTGGGGTCAAAGCAGTGTAAGGTTTGAGATGACCAGGAGGGGTATTGGCTGGGGGATCAATGTACCAGACTAGGATCCCTAGGGTTCTGTTGGGAAGGGTCAAGGTAGCCATAACAGGTACCGAAAATACTCCAGAAGGGGGAGAAAGAAACGATATCTAACCGAAGGGGTAATGGCCAGGCAAAATAGCTCCCAAATAATTAAGGCTAGGGGGAACTGTTCCATGAGGAAAAAGAGGATTAGGGACACCAGCTACTAATAGAAAGCCTGGAGGAGGAGGTCTTGAAGGCTGAGTCGAAGTACTAGGAGCAGGTTGCAAAGGGTGAGGCTGCTGACTAGTCGAACCCGACCGTTTGAGGTTGGACCGAGACAATTGCATCATGCAAACATTCGACGAGCTAGGGTCAGAGATGAGAGGGGGGAGACTAGGGAATGAACCAAGAAAAAAGGAATCTTTATAGAATCCGAGTGAGACACTGGTCAGAGGTTCAACTGCTTATTTATTGGTCACCGAAGAAATAATGGACTCTAGAGAGGTCTGAGACTTCGGTTTGTAATATGTTAGCTGATCTATAGTGATGATCTTTCCTGTTGAGAGGAAATCACATATTACAGTGAACTGCAGATGGGACAATAGGCATCTCATAAGTATAGCTATGACCCAATAGAATTTTGTAGTCTAAGGGGGCATCAATGACTTTAATGTGAACAAAATTTTTTTTGCCCGCAAGAGTAATAGGACAATTGCGGAACATGCAAAGGAGCTGGGAAGAGTGGCCACCCCACGCACGGAGGGTGATAGTGGAAGGGGCTAAATCGGGTGATTCGAGTTGTTTCCAAAAAGAAGCGAACATCACGTAGGTGGATGCCCCCTCGTCAATGATACATCGAGAGACGTTGGCATTCCAGATCTTGACAGGGATTTGGAAGGAAACGAAAGCAGGAAGGGGTGGATGCTCTGACTTGTTAACATCAAAGACAATCAAATGATCATTTGAAGGATTCACATTGCCCATAGCTGTTAGTAGAGATTTTCATTGTGAAGGGCACGATTGGAGGACTTCCAGCATTGACATGGTGGCAAGGGTGCGCCAAGTTCTACTATACTGTAGGTGTGGGCGTCTTTACCGGAAGTAGCGTTTCATCGTAACATTCCTTTGAGGGTCTTGGTATGTACCTCTACCTTAGGATGAGGGATATGTAAAGGACCATTAGGTGTCGAAATTGGCTTTGTGGGACTTGAAGACGGGGGTTTGGTTGTGGACGGAGTGGGAGGCTTGGTGTACTGGCGCGACCGAGTTTGAAGGTTGATATCGACGATATTGTCTTGGTCAGAGTTCATCATGAGAATATGGTAATCATAGGTACCAAATGGGGGAGGTTGAGTGGCCGCCTGACCTTCAGGGGGTTGGGCAACCACATATCCTTGCCGGTGGAAAGGATTGGTAAACACAGCCGGTTGAGTAGGTGCAAAATTAGGTGGAACCGAAGAAGTGGCTTGCTGTCCTCGAGATGATGCTAATTGAGCTTCCCAAATTTGATGCATCTGAGGTAAAAGGGGACAATCATGGGTATAGTGACCATGGGCACCGTAACAAGAACAAGGCTTATTCATGCGAAGAGGCCTGTCTACTTGGCCTGAGCACCCTGTTGCTGGGTTGCAGTGTTAGATGTATTCCCTTGGGGATTTTTTCTTGGATTACCTAGAGTGGTTTGGTTTTGGTTGGATTTCCTCTTCTTTTTAGAAGTGGGAGGATTAGTCACACTCTGCTACGCATACACCTGACCCTGAGGGGGGGGGGGGGGTGGTTGCTGCTGTGGAGCTTGAGAAGGCATGGGAGGCGAAGGTGCTTGTGCTGTCGGAGCTGGAGCACCGGGCTGTGGATACAAATAGTAAGGAGGTTAAGAAACATTGGGGTAAATAGGTTGGGAAAAAGCAGGCCCTGGCATCAGAGGATTCGGTTGGGCAAAGGTGTGAGGCATGCCGTGTCTTGGATACATGCTGCCGGGAGGGGGAAAAGTGTTAGAGGAGATGGCCTCTTCTTGAGGGAAACCATAACCCATAGGAGGATGAGTGTACAGATGTGAAAGGGATCCAACGATACCGTGGGTGGCATGAGATGCCCCCAGTGTGTTGGCACTACCAGGTTTAGGGAGATCATAACTAGGTTGTGCATAGATCAAGTCACATTTCAACGCAACTTGGAGGGCTTCTTCCTTAGTATGAAGAAAGTGAGACGCGGCATCTTTACCAATAGAGGGAAAAATAGATCTGAGAAACCAGTCCATGTAGACACAGTCTTCAAAAATAGGGGCTCGACATAGGATCTTCCTTCAGCGCCATTCTTGAACATAGTTAGATAGGCGGGTGGCAGAAGTTTGATGGAAGGAGGTCAAAATTTTGGTACCAGTGTCACAGCGAAGGGGAAGCTGGAAGTAGGACAAAAAAACCTTTGCGAGAGTTGCAAACGTAGTATGAGAGGCAACGGCCTGGTCAACATACCACTTGGAAGCTTCTGCATTAAGTGTACGCTGGAATAACCGAAGACAGACAGAGTCATCAGTGATAGAGTTGGATGACCACCACATGTTAAAATAACGAGCATAGTTGGTAGGATCCTCTCCAACATTTCTTTCAAACTTAGGGATGTCTGAAGGAAGCTTGGTTGGCATAGGAGGCCAACTTGGATCATGCTGTATAGGGTCATTAATCAATTGACTAAAATTGGGAAGGCTTAGGCCTACCATATAAAGAAGAAAGGGAGCAACTGGAATTGTTCTTGTTGCGGCTCCACTAGTAGCGGTTCCATCATTAGAGCCAGGGCCACCACCAAAGGTAGGTCCTGCACCAGACATGTTGAAGGTGAAAGGTGGAGGAAAACCAGGGATAGAAACATAAGGGGAACCCGATGAACCCGAATCAAAGTCAGAATGGGGACTCGTCAGAGGACAAACTCAGACCCTACGCAGTGGAGTAAGTCTTCCTAATGGAAACCGAGGATGAAGGACTTATAGTCTTCGGGATAAACGCCTTGGGGGTGAAATGATGGAAAATATACACGGAATCTAATAAGGAAGAGAGGTAAACAAGGGCACGGAGGGGCAGATAAATTAATTACAATATTTAAGTCTTGGCCTGACAGTGTAAACCAGGTGCTCTTTACTTTAGGTGTGCGTGTGTGTGATAAGTGTGTTAATTTTACTTAAGCGCAGACGTGTGTAGAGAAAAAAGAAAAAAAATGTTGTATAACTGTAAATAAAACTGAAAGCAACAGTAAAATAAACAGCTAAAGATGCATAAATTTAAACCCAAGGAGGAGGGCTTCTCCAAAACTAGTCTAAGGGTGGGAAAAATCTACTCAAAACACACAAATGGCCGATGGATCTAAGGTCAAGAGGGACAGGGATCTAAAGGTTAGATCTGCTCAAAAGAGGTGCAAAAAACAACAAGAAACCAGAGGGGAAAATGCTGAAAAATAGGTGGCAAAAGGCTTCAACCTAAAGGGAAACAGAGGGGATCCTAAAGGAAGACCAAAAATAACTGAAAAGAGGTGTTTTGGATGGACAAATAACTGATCTAAAATGGATCTGAAAGTGAAGGTTCAGATATGAAAAAATGGCTTGAAAAATATTGAAATATCAGAAGACCTGCTTCAGATAAACTCCTCCTAAAAAGGTGGAAGCATACCAAAGCCATAAAGGGATTGGTTCTTACTTCTATGAGTAAAACTAAGCAAGTAAAGGTCCAAGACGGGTAAATACAGAGGTCAGACAACCCTAAACAGTGCCCTCAGAAAACCCTGAAAATTTCAGAAAAAGTCCCGCAAGAAAGTACAGGTCGCAGGTTCTGACCTGATTTCTGCTGAAGTCGTAGTTTTTGGGCACTTATCTGCTACCTGAGAGCTGAGGTCATAGGTTTTGGGTCAAAAAGTGCGATCTGCACTTTTGGATGTCTTGAGGGAAGATTTTAGAAAAAAATGCTGTCTCTGTTGCGACTGATACTTGTTACCTGTGTAAAAGGCCTAGAAACACACATAACTTAGAATTTTTATTGTTTTAGGGTAAAAAAGGTTAAAAACGACATCAAGGAATGAAGAATAAGAAGCTGAAGTAAAAACCTAGGGGCTAAATCCACTGGTCATGCAGGGATCTAAAAACGACAACGGTCGTCATTAAAAACCCTTGTGGAGTCGCTAGTTGTTAGTGTGAATTCTAATCGCAAGCGTACAAAAAAAGCTCACTTTAGCTGTGAATTACAAAAAACCATAACATCAAATGGGCTATCAATTTCCTTAGATCTGCAATATGTGATTAGACTAAATGCTACAAAAATCCAGATCTATGCAGTTAAAGACATTAAACAACAAAAAAATAAAATAAGGGCTGCTCCATACATCCAATGGACAAGACAAGTATTTATAAAGAATTTTTATATTTTGACACCTCAAAGGAACATAGAAAGATGTTACCAGTCCCCCTCAATGGGATGGGTTCTTGTATGTCCTCAGTGCTTCAGATCCAAGATTCTCTCTTGATGGTGCATAAAACCCAGACAAAATGGAACTCAAAGGGAGCTCACAAGCAAAAGTAAAAAATATGACAATGATGGAGGATCAAATTCAGACCAAAAGTATAGATCAAAATGTGATCTCAAGGCAACAAAAGGTAGAGAATGAGTGGAAAACCCTTCTATTTATAACAAAATATTGAGTTAGTCTAGATATTGGTGCATAATTAAAATATTATTAGCCATATCTAGATCCAACTTACATGGAATATTTTATTATTTTTGGTGGAGGGAACAAGAATTTAGAATTAGTCAAATCCATTTTTTTAGAAATAAAATAAAATAAATGGTTTATTTATTATTTCAAGGATGAGGTTAAGGAATAATTAAATAAATAATGATTTATTCAATTATTTATAAATTATTTAGTCAAATTTAAAAAGGAATATTATTAAATAATGATTTAAATAATTATTCCTAGAAAATAATAAGATAAATAATGATTTATCTAATTAATTTTCATGTTTTGGGTTAAATATGACTAGGAATATTAATTAAACAGTGGTTTAGTTAATTATCCCTAGAGGAAAATCAAACAAATAAGGATTTATTTAATTATTCCTCATGGGGTTTCCTGTTTAAACTAGAAATAACTTAATAAACTACGGGTTATTAAATTATTTCTCATAGTGAAAGCAATTTTAATATGGTAAAATTGGTCCTACATGGTGTACTTTAGTCCATCTAATAGTAACAGGTTAGATGACCAAAAATTGGTGTAACATCCGATAAAATCAATCACAACTCAACACATGTAGTAGCATATCCAATGTCTCCAAGACATATAGAGACATATGTAACAACTAGAGGAGCAATACAACCACCTGCAACAACAACACCTCCAATAAACACAACATGCCAACCTAAAACCAATCACACATGCAGAATCCATCTCTACTAAGCCCCCAAATTGTTAATTTTTCAATATTTCTCTATGTTGTATTAGTTACTTAAGCCCAAATCATATTTTCATTAACAATGTATTCAAATCTATGCAATATAAATAACCATAAAATATAACTGAAGATAGAATAATGTATGCAACGACAGAGAAGACAATATCACAACCATGAGACACAGAGATTGGTCAAAGACGAGGGAAAAACCCCACTGTGGGGGAAACCCTTTCAAATCTTCTTCTTCTATAAATTGTCTTCAAAATATTTCAGCAGAGAGTAAAATGAGCCCAATACATGTATACAACAGAAATAAATAGATTTGATCTATGGATCAATAGATCTACATTAGCAAAACACAAAACCATTGTATCACCAATACCAAGTGATCTCAACTACCCAATTCTAGATTCGGATCTAGAATACTGTCAATGACTATTCTGATGCGACAATGACTGTGTGACGGATGAGTGATGATGTTACGCAAGCAACTGACAGAGAACCAAAATCAATATGCCCAATAATTCTTTGAGCTGTGGCTTTAACACGCCCAACCCACGAGTTTGGCGCTTTGAGCCACTGCCATAGAGTTCTGAGCCTGTGGTTTAGGGTATGAACACCCTAGAACCCTAGCCGCACCCTTAAGTTGTTCAGCTAGTGACCTTACCAGCTGATCCTTGATCTCAACAAGCCTAGCCCGTGGCTTTACCCCAGCAGAGCCACTACCTCAACTCTTCCTGCCTGTGGCTTTGGCCTAATAGACCCAGATATGAAATGTGCCTCTATCTGTGATCCCGATCCACTGTGAAAGCCTCTTGTGGCGTACTTGTGCGAGCTAAAAACAGAAAATAAAACCAGAAACAAAAACAACATGAAGAAGATCTCATGAGCAAATGTGTGCAAATGAACTTGGGGTTGCTTCTATTATAACTTTGTGAGGGACTGCTTGGGGCTTTGACCAAATAAACATGCGGTTAGGCCGACCCATAAAATAATAAAATAAACCATAACTTAACTTCCTTTTAACAGATTGGGACAATCTATAGGTCGATTTTGATTCTCTCAAAAAGAGGAATCTAATTAGCTTATTATCTTAATAATCTGAGCTGTCTAATGTGGAATTTTACCCTAGTTGAAAAAATTAACACAAATTACCTACACTATGTCTAGTCATAAGTATGTTGACATGAATGCCAACTAACAAGACCATCAAGCCAAACATCCATCACATGAAAAGATACACCATGAACTTGTTGACATTAATTCCAACACTATAATTCCACACCTGGGTCGCAAGAGAGATGACGCAGGGGAAAGTAGAGATGGATGGAGTGGGAATTGATGTCGACAATCCTTCTAACCACATTAGAGTGGTATCGTTCTTGAGTGAGGAGGTGGCGGGTGGGGAGAATACAAAGAACACAAAGGGAATTCCCCCCACGAAGAACCTCCTCTGCTTCTAGTTCAGTCACCCTGTGGTGGATGTGGGCATGGATATTGATGTCAGATTCCACTGCAGGGTGGGGGGAATCCTCACCCCTGTCCACGACCACAACAGTGAACTTGAACTCGTTCATAGATCATGGGATCGAATTGGAGGGAAGTTTTTTTTTACAGGAGTCATAGGGGCCGCGAGAGCTACACAAGTGGTATTGCAAGATTGAGCATGAAGCGAGACAAACAGAGAAGAAGGAGGGATACTCCACATCACTAACATGGCATTCAAAATTAATGTATACAATATGGAAGTCAGGAGTTTTATGGCCCATAGCATGCGAGGACGTAGAGTAAGATTGTAGTTAAAGAAGCGCAAGAGCATGGATGATCGCGCTAAGGGGAGGGCGAATTCACTCTGAGAGTAGAAAAGTCATTGGGTTGTTATGAATAGCCGAATATCTAAGAAATGTGTATATATTCTTATCGATTGTAGTTTTAGTTGGTTTTTGTGGTTATGTGATTACAGTTATCCAGAAAAATGTTTGGCCCAAATTATTGTAGAGAATACAGGTATAATTAGTGGTGATTTTACAAACATACTAAATGAGTATATATAGATATTACTAGTTATTGCTAGGTTTTTGATTTTTTCAAAAAGTTACTAACAATAATTTACACCTATCATCTTGAAAAATACTTAAATTGTATTGGAACTTTCAGTTCTTTTAAAGAATTATGAATCATTTTAATGATACGATTTATGTTCTCTCTTTGTAAAAATAATATCGACAAATATTCTTCCCAGAATCGCTTTAGTTGAATGCATGTTTTAATCTCTTTTGATATTTAAAAATTTGGAATGATTTTCATAATTTAATTGAAGATTTAATGAAATAAATTAATTTAAAAAATTAATCAAATTTGAGCTAAAATTATTTAATGATATGAAATGTAATATGTTATCATGCTTTGGAATATTAATATCAACAACACTTATTGAGTATCTCACTTTAGTTGAATGCCTTTTTTTTTATTAAAATTAATTTTATGATCTAACGTAATATTTAACTAGCAATTGCATCAAATGTTCCAAAGGAAACCCCATAAGTCTGTAGCATATAAAAAAATCACAGATGAAGAGTTATGTGATATGTTATGCAATCTAAATGTAGCCCAATTTGAGTAAAAGAGAAATATTAATGTTGTTGCCACTGTGTAACTTTTTATAATTGGGAGCACTATCTTTCCTTTATCATGTGAAGATTTAAAATTTTTAGACATCTGAATGATGGGTAATTGGAAGTGCAAATGTTAGCTTATGCTATTGTTAAATTAATTTCTAGGCTTGAATTCAAAAATGTTTCTTATATGTGCATGGGGTTTTGTATAGACGGTGATAAGGTGCTCTGTTAAGGAACTCTTTGATGTGAAGTCACTAGTTCAATTCCCTGCCTTGATCAGGGTGATATATTGGACATGATGAAGATGAAGTCCCGCCAAGCTTACAAAAAAAAAGTTTCTTATATTAATGTACAAACACAAATCTACTTTTAAAAATATAAGGAAAATTCATCAACGATTTATTCCTTTGCTCATGTTTATGGAACTACTTCGACAATTAGGAGTTACATTGTCACTTAGAAAGGATCAACGATATGTTCCATACACATTTTATAAACCTATAAAGTTCAAAAAAAACCTAGCACTTCTAGGTGTTGAGTAAGTTGCCAATGTACAAGAATTTTTTTTAAAACACTTTCCGTACCACATGAAACCATGCTTCTTGGAACTATACAAATACCGTATCATTATTATACACATTTGACATTAAAACAATTTAAAAAAATATGTATTAAATAAAATAAATAATTTTAAATTAAAATTTTAGAAACTATGATAACAATATATCATCTAAAGTGTGCTATCTTATTATATGTGTCTATCAGTAATGATGGTCACAAGATGTTCATGAGCATGCATAATCGATTTTATGTTAGCATTAATTTTAATAAATGTTAAAATTGCAACATGCAATTCCAACATGGGAAATCAATAATGCTTGGGTTAAATTTGAATTTAGACATCAAATTGACAAGGTAAGATAAATATTAATGGTTCTCTATAGAATTTGAAATGATTTATTATAAAAGGAATTTTAGGTTGAAGGTCTTATAGATCGTTATAAACACATACAACATAACACATTGTAATACACATTCATTTATCAGAATTACGTTAGTAGATTGTTAGGAATGTACTTGTTACACATTCAAGGTAAGGAGGTGTTTTGTGTTAGATTGTTACCACTGTACTTGTTTTGTTGTTCATCACCTCTATTTAATTCACACTTATACCCTCAAATTATTAGTAGGATCAATTTATGCACAACCTTAAATATGAATGCAACCGTAGTCTATACATTATAAAATTCTTGGTGTCAAACAATTATCTTCAAACACAAGTTTCTCAGTTTTGATGAAATTTAATATGTGTTGGTGCATTTGAATCTTGTTGGGCTGTGTACATGTTTTTTAATAAGAAATGAATAATAAAATTTAGTTTATCTATAACACATAATGCATTGCATTAATCAGGGGCCATCTATCTTTAAATAAATTTAGAAAGCAGTTGATGTCAAGATGAGGGGATTGCGAGTTTGAATCTCTCACTTTCTGCTAAATAAAGCAACTGTGCAGCCCATTTTGTGCATATATTCTATGAAAAATGTTGTTCATGCATTCAAATTTTATTGCTACACCTACGGTCTCAAGCCCAAAATACATCTATAGTATGTTGTTAATGAATGCAACCTCAGTCTATGAATTTTTTTATGAATAATCTTGTTCATGCATTCAAATTGTTTTACTCCACCTACAATCTCAAGCCCAAAATAACATCTCTACTATGTTCTTGATGAATGCAACCCCAATGTACACATTATACAATTTTTGGTGTCAAAAAATTATCTTCAAACATAATTTTTCTCAATTTTGATGAAATATAAGATGTGGTGGTGCATTTGAATCTTGTTGGACTATGTACATGTTTTTAAATAGGAAATGAACAATAACATTCAATTTATCTATAACACATTGCATTAATTAGGGGACATCTAGCTTTAGACAAATTTAGAAATAAGTTGATGTCAAGATGAGGGGATCATGAGTATGAATATCTTGCTTTGTGCTAAGAAAAGCAACTGTGCAACCCCTTATGTGCATATTCTACGAACAATATTGTTCATGCATTTTAACTGTATTACTCCACCTACATTCTCAAGCCCCAAATAACATCTCTGCTCTATTCCTGATACTTCCAATGACTCTCTACCCACCAAGAAGGTAAATATTAATAAATATCATGCACATAGGATGCCATATCACCAAGCTTGATACTTTTAAAGAGCGGTTCCAAAAATAAAACATCAAAATTGCATAAAAAATGTTTTCTATGCTTTTTCCTCTTTATAAGAGTACCACCAATGTGCGTGCTCTTAAGTCTCAACACCACCTGCAAAGCATCAAGAAACTATTTAAATATACATAAAATAAATGTGGGGTTTTCTCAGAGAAGAATGACTTGCTTACCTAGCCATTTTTAATGTACACAAAAAGCAATTTCCAGTGCAGGTCACCAGCTATACATCCAACAATTGGGCATGGCCAAAGGAGGGATTAGTCAGAGCTAGAGGAAATTCATTCCCTAATGTAAACATGACTAGGCTAATTATAAAATGTTTCATGTCTATTTCAAAAGCTCAAATCCTCTTACTTAAGTCCAGGCTAGAAAGTTTTGAATTAATTGAAAGCAACTCTAACACTACTAATTTTTTTAAAGGAGCTAATGACCTTGAATAGGAATTTTTTTTGACTTCCATGATAACTTTTCAATTAATGATGCCTTTGGATTCGGCCATCATATTAATAATAATTTTTATTTTTTTTATTTTTTTGTTATTTTTTAACAAAACATTTTATGTATATTTCTTTTTTATAATCAATGAGACATCATAATGTATCACACACATATATATTTTTCCTTTAATATAAATATGGGATATTGTTTTTCTTTTTCCGTTGTATATTGCTTGGCATATTGGTATATGGTACTTTATTAAAACATAGACTATGCTCGATGGCATTATTTCATTGACTATTGGCATGTCTCCTTTCCATGAAGAGAGAATATTTTAAGTGGCATGTACTGTATAGTGTTTGCGCTATCCTTGAGCTATGGTTTTAAATGGTAAATCATGAAATTATATTTACTTAATGTTTCTGCTAGGGATGTCTCATACGATGATTCAATTTTGAGGTAAGGGTTAACTTATATTTATACATACATTAGCTTGGCATTAATTCAAGGTATAAATTTATGGATAAACAACTGTAATGCACAACTTGCCTTGGTGGTGCTTGACATGTCATTCCTTGATGACTTATCCAATTAGGGTATGGGAATAAGTGGATGAGAAAATTTAGAGGTAAGGGTTAACTTATATATATACATACATTAGCTTGGCATTAATTCAAGGTAGAAATTTATGGATACAGTTTGACAACTATAATGCACAACTTCCCTTGGTTATGGTGCTTGATGTGTCTTTCATCAGTGATTTCTCTGATTAGGGTATGGGAATCAACAAATGAGATAATTCTAGATGGTTATTGAGTAACCACCTTGTGCCCTCCAGTGACATTGGTCTCATTCAATCTCATTCTGATTCTTCACCTCTCTGGAGTTTGGCTCTGCAACACTAAGGGTTTTGTCCCAAGAATGTTTCTTTTCACTTTGAAAATTTTCCTACTTGCAGCCCTAACTTTGTTCAATACTCATGATGGAGGAGCATATGGATGGAGAAACATTCTTCTTTACACAACTATGAGGTAGGGTATTTTCCTTGGTTTTTCTCAAGAGTGTATCTGTTTTTTTTTTGTAATTCCTCCTCCCAGTGCTTATTTTCTGGAAGAATTACAATAACATACTGATATGCTTGGAGGTTTTCAGAACCTAGTGTCTATCTAAGTCCAGCTTAACTTATATCACTAGCTGACCTGAACACCATTGGTTCGAGGTAACTTCCCCTACCATTTCGGTTCTAGGAAAATTAGCTTTAATTTTTTAGTTTCCTTCCGACCATAAGATATCGAAATCAATCCCAAGAAATATTAAATTTTAACCCCTGTTGCAGTTTTTCCCTTCCGCAAAATCTTATTGCAAGTTCACAATGACTTATAGGTACGATATTATTTTACAAGATCTCCAGTATTCAAATTCAAGGACTTCTATTTCATTCTATTAATATATTGTATTTTTTATAATAATTTACTTCCTACTCTTTTGTAAGGTGTGATAAATTCTATGAGAGGTTACAGCTGCAAGTCGATTATTTTCAAATATTCTACCTTTCCTTTTGAGAGCAATACCCATGCCAGAGCAAGTTCTCATTGAAAATTTTTGCCTCTTTATTCCAGGTTCTTACTTGGCCTAGAGCCAAGGCTCTGGTTTAAGAATTAAGATTTTATATCTACAAATCTTATGATTGCCTTTATATTCAAGGGTTATCTCATTATAGTTCCATTTAGTTTATTTGGTTGTAATAGATGTTGGTTGAGTCTAGACATTTAGTCCAAGAGACAAAGTTTTTCTTAAAAGACATAATTTATCATGTACTTCAGAAGGTTTTTCTTTGTTCCAAAAAGAAATAATATCAGTCAATTTATACTTCATAATTCAATATTCTCCCTAATCTTCAGGTTTATATTCCATTCATGTCAATGCTGTAGAGATTTTGCATGAATTGTTCCCTTATTTCACCACAAGGGTCAATATTCTTGTAAGGTTTTATTAAATTAATTTCTATTCTAGTTGGGAATGTGGCACAAGAACCTTATTTATAATACTTGACCTTACATGGGTTTTCATTCTTGCAGTTATTGTTTTAAAAATTTATTTTAATTATGTGCACAAATAGAATACGAAATTCTCGCAAGGTTTTCTTTCACTTATTTGTTTCCATATAGAGAATCAAAAGAAGTGTGTTTATCCATATTTTACTTTCATTCTCTTACCTAGAATTTTTATTTTTAATATCATTACAGGGGTTAGTAATTTATTATAATACCTAGTGCAAGTTTTCATGTTTTTCTTTCTACTGTATACATAATAGTTATGACTGAACCAGTGTCCATCATTTGTTTTTCATAGTTATTAAATACATGACATGGTGTGTATCTTTTTCTTTCGATGCTTAATTAGGTTATAGGGTATCAAGTAAGACTAACTTAGGTTTCACCCTCTCCTTTTTCCGTGTAATTTTAATACTCATTTTCTAATATTCTAGAACAAGTATCCTCGCGGTATCATTGTTTTAACATCAAATCGGTCCAAAGGAAAGAGACTCGTTTTTCTCTTATGAACAACATACAATTATTAGATTTTTCGTTTGTTACCTGTACCTTAGTTTATATTTTCACTGTATTACATTCAACTATACCTATTATTTTCTTGCATAGTTAACAAATATAAGAATATAATTATTAAAGAAATCATAATTTAGGACATACCAAATAAAAGAAGTAGAACTCACACCTCGATAACGAGATAGTCCAATACTGCAACAAGGTATAACAGAGCACAATTCTAACCCTCATTATATATATTACCTTTTTAAGGTATCTCGCCAACCTCCCCACAGGAAATTGCAAGCCTGCCGTTCTGGTTTTGAAGACACGATCCTTCTTTGCTACTTTGCCTCCACCACCTTATGTTGTAGGCTCCATGGCTACCTACATAATATTAGAGAAAGCTTCTCACAAGATGGGAATTGAGCAACCTCTTGGTATTCATATGGGTTTCAAGGAGGGAAGATCCACATTGTTTAAAAATGTAGTTATTAAAAGATCTTTTCTTATATTTAGTTAAGGCTGTGTAAATGAAGAAGTCGGGTAACAATTTAGATAGGCGATGGATCCAATGGTGGAAAACATTTGAATCGTCTAACATCATAACAAAAGGAGAATAGTGAAGACAACGAATACGGGAGGGAAGTTCCTCCCAAAGGAACGCCTTAAGGCATAATAAAACAATTTGATTAAAAAAATTAATCAAATTTATTTGATCCTGGGCCTTGTTTAGGAAAACTCTCACCAGTTACTGATTATCCTAGATTTAAATTTAAAAAAAAAAAAAAAAAAAAAAGAAGAAAAAGAAAAAGAAAAAAAGGTCAAATTTGATTTTAAATTGTTTTCATGATTTAAATGCAATATATTATCACTATTTATAAGTTTGAAATTAATGATTAATATTGTCTAAGTCACTTTAATTGAAGGTATTTTTTATTTTTTTGCCAAGTATTTAATACAAAAATTTATAATTATTTTCATGTTTCAATAAAATACTTAAATAAAAATTGTTTTGATTTATAATTGTTTTTTATGATTCAAAATGTATTATGCTATAAAATTAGTATTATGAACTATTATTGTTTAGGTCATGTTACCCAACACTTTGTGGGTGATATCCCTAGGAGAAAGTTTTCTCCATGATGGACCTCTACCGGCAATCAACAGCCCCTTGCAGCCTCCTTCTAGCTCGTTGTGCCATTTCTTCGCCACCTGAGCCAGCCATGTGGTCCCTTACCCATCTATATTAATCATATGTTTGAAGATGGGCCTCCTAAATCTAAATGCATGTCTTGTAATTTGGTAATTGAGTATTGGGTTTACTTATCATGGATACTTTTTGGCATGGATTAATGATGAGGGGATTCGGGGGAAAGAGTGGGCTTATTTTGTGCTCCTGTCCCCTTGATCTCTTTTGGGTGTTACCCTTGCATCTTAGTCCCGTAGGATATCCTTTACTGACCATTTGGTTCTATGGTGCAGCTACTTGGGAAACCCCAACTTTGGGTGCATGGTCCCGCTCCTTTATTTGCACATATTGCTCTCCTTCCACTCATTATACCCCATTCATCATTTCTCCCACCTGGGTTCGGTCTTCATAAATTGTACTTGAGTAAATACTTATTGAACTTGTCAAAATAATAAATAAATGAATTTTATATTATTATTAAATGACTTATTAAAGCACATGTTTCATTCTTGGGTCATATTAATTTAGGTCAAAATCCGTATTTTGGACTTCTAGGTTTTATTATGAGTCTATAGGATTATTGCAGATTTAAATTGATCCATACTGGGCTTTTGAATCATGAAAATAAGTCAAGTATTGAGTAAAATATTATTTATGAAGCCTCCACACCAAATTGGCCTCAAGGTGATCAAGTCGGCTTCAAGCCCAGGAATTCGAGCTCAGCTCAAGCCCATATATACAGTGGAATCAAACTCACTTGGAACCATCTTACCGCAACAAAAAAATTCGATTTGGAAGCTGCAACAAGAGAAATGTGCAAAGTGAAGAAGAAGGAATTTATGGATTCGGTTTTGGGTACACTTATAGAGTTGAGGAAAATTGAAATTTTGGAACCACTCTCTCTGCATTTCGAGCTATAGTTTGGGAGATCGAAGTTCTCAAAGTTTTACAGCAACAATTGTTGCATTAGGTGCTTCCAAGAGAAGAGGAAGTCGAAGTTTGTTTTGATGAATGTTTTTGTTTGGATAAGTTGTATTGGGCCTAAATCAAAGTCTTTAAAGTTATATTGAAGTATCTACCTCAATATTTAAGTCTCAAGAAGCAAGGTTGAAGTTCCAGGTCAAAGAAACTACATCATAGTGCTGGTACTACTGCCAGATTCAAGAAGGATCCCAAGTAAGGCTGAATTGGCATGGAGGAAGTCTGGGTCAAGGTCTAGAGTCTAAAGAATCACTATTGAAGGAATAATCACTGTCTGGGTTTTCCCCGAGAGCGGGTTTTTTCCCTAGCTGCTGGCATACATTTGGTTTGCTTGATCTGTGTGTATTTTCTTTGATATTTTCTTGATGAACTAATAAGAATAAATATAAGAAGAACATAATAATAAATAAAGAAGATCACAAGTACATAATCAAGAACAAGATGATCTTTCTGCCTTTCAGATTCTCTAATATGGTATTAGAGCTTTGGTGAAAGAAGAAGGAAAAATTCAGTTTCAAGGACTTGATCAATGAAGTTATAAGAAGTTAACTAGAGAAAAGAAGTCTTCACCGTCTTCAAGAAATATGTCTAACACTATAATGGAGAGAAAAATCTTGAAGGAGCTACAAATTATAGGTCTCGAAAGAAAAGGATTGACATTATCCTTGAAAAGAACAAGGTCTTAGATTTAGTCAAAGGAAATTGGAAAAAGGCCTACAGAAGAATCAAGTGATGCTGATAGGGTGAAGTACAAAGAACTAGAATTAGTAGCTATGCCTTTGATGGTTGAAGGCATACAGGTAAATATTGTACCCTTCATAGAAAATATTGATCATTCTCAGGAAATGTATGAGGCTTTGTCAAACTATTCACCATCAAGAACATTGGAAAACTGGAAAGTCTGAATAATGAACGAAGAAATACTAAGATGAAAAAGGAGGATGCAATTTACTCTTTCTTTGTGAGGATAGCAAGGATAAGGGATGAGATTCTTTCCATTGATGAAATAGTACCAGATAAATAACTAGTGATTACAACCATTCTGGGACTATCACTTTCTTGGGGTTCCCTTGCTTCAACTCTCAACAACTGGAAAGAAACACCCACCTTTGAGGATCTATGTACACCATGAAGTTAAGAAGATTAATATTCTTCATGGTAACCAACAATGAAGAAGTTTCAAATTCTTATGTTGCTCATCATAAAGGAATATTCAAGAAGAAGGAACCAAAGAAGAAGGTTGATATGTCCAAATTGCATGTTATCATTGTCACAAGATGGGAAACTATAGGAGTGATTTCCCTGAAAAACATAGGAGAAAGAGAAGAAACAGAGATCATGCTAACATGGCTGAAGAAAAATCATCCCCCATTAAAGAAAATCTCGAAGAATATTTAAGGGACTTGCACTTTTGAGCCCTTCTCTCTTATATTTCATTTGTATATTTTATATAGTATATGTTTAACATCTTCTTGGAAATATGTTTATTTGTTTTATAAGTTTTAGGTTTTCCCTCAAGCTTGGGAGGGAGCCCACAACAACTCCTCAAGATAAGTATCTCATTCCCTCTTTTTGTCTTCATATACTTATTTAAGATTTTGATTATATTAAATACTAATCACATGTCTACCTATATTCCTTGTCTAGCAATCAATCTGTTGGATGTTTAGGAATCATGGAGAAGGCTTCAAGGATCAAATAAGAAGGCCACACAAGTCAAAATGTTTTGCAAATAATTAAAGGTATGTATTAAAATATTAAGTATTTTTACTCTTTTTGAAATATCCATCTCTATGTTACTAATTGTTGCTATGTCTAGCTCTATTGAATCCTAAAAGGATTCTTGTTTGTGGTGATTAATCGCCTGATGAATCTACCCACCTTATACACCTATTATTTCTTACATAAATAGAACCTTAAAGAGGTTATGTAGAAAACCATAACCTAAGGGAACGTTGATAATGCGTGAAACCCTAAACCTATTTAGGGATATTTATGAAAAAGTTGCTATTTGATATTGTCGAGTTTGGTATTTTGATATGATCATGGAAGCTCTAGACCTGCTTGAATTAAAATGATGTTGTTCAAATTCTAAAACCTATGAAGTATGATATAATAAGGATTTTATTTGACAATGAACCGAAACCCTAGGTTTTGGTTAGGTCTAACATGTAAAATCATTGTTATGAAAAGTCCTAGGAATGAAACCCTAAGTATATGTTCTCTTGATTGAATCCCTAGGTATATTAATGTTGAATAAAATATGATGTTCTTATAATGGTGATCTCCTAGATATGTGTGTTGACCTATTTTCTAATGGTCCTAAGAATCTATGGTTTGGAAAAAAACCTTAGTCAAAGTTTGAAATATATAGGATTATGATTGAAAAGTCTAGGGTCTACAAAAAAATCCATGTAGTAATTAAATTCTCTAGTATCTATATAATTTATGCTGAGAATTTATAAATGGAAAATATAGGGTTTACATCGAAGCCTAGTAGAAGTTACTCACGATGTGTTTACTGAATTCTAGGCTTTACATTAAACCCTAGTATAATCTCTTCATGATATGTTTTGATAATTTATTTGAAATCTAAGGTATGCAACTAACTCTAGTGAAAGACAATTTCTGAGCTTTAATCAATATTGTTTGACTCTTTTCTATGAAATATAGGATTTCTATGAATCCCTAGTGGAAAGTATAACATGTGAATTCTAAAGGTTGTTAGATATCGTGTAAATCTATATTGGTTCTATGGTTTACTAAATGTTGTATCAAGGTATATTATACCTTTGAAAGAAACATTGAAACCCTAGATAGAATAAAATACATTGTGAAGTAGTCTAGGGTTTATGATAAAAGTATCTACTAAAAATGTTGAAGAGTATATGTCTCCTGTTTGTGTATCTAATATGTATAAAGTTGAAAAATCTTCCGTGATTTTGATATGGCTAACTTTTTGCTTCTATATTTTTGTTGTGCTTGCTGTATAAAGTTGTGCATGTACATCATAAATATGAGAAGCTGATAAGTATGATGAGAAGTCTAGAAGCCATGAAAGATTCTCCAACACCTGAAAGAATAAGTTCATCTCCCTAGATTAAGAGGGAGCCTAGATAAAAGAAGAAATGATTATGGTTCTCTACCTCATGTGTCATGCACTAGACAAAGACTAACAACCGTATGTCTTAGTAAAGATCATGAGTAAGAATCATAGTCATGATTGGAGAATGCTTTGGTACTGCTATAAGATGGAAAGTAGGATCCAATTGAATAATATGTTGCTACATGAAAAGTAGGAAAGGAAAGTGTATGGGGAATATTCTCTCAAAGATTCAACTGATAGTCCTACTAAAATTAGTTGAAGAGAAACATTGAAATCCTGTAGGTTTGCTTTGATTATATACTTGAATATGTATTGCTGATTGAGGTTGTGTTTGTATAGGTGAATCTCTTGAAGGTTTTGATAGCATGCTGGTTACCAATCAATCTGATTGGGAGAGATTGGTTATTATTGATATGTTGGATCAAGGTGTGATGAGGCTTCATGAGTGAAGCATTTCCTGGAAAGACACCGGGTCATCACTTTGTGTTGATTTTTGGTTGGAGGGTGGCATTGAGTGGGTGTGCACCTAGTTCCCTGGGTTTATGGCTAGTAAGTAAGCTTTATGATACATATAGAGGCTGAAAGAATTAGTCCATATTAGTCCCACTTGGATAGATTTCCTTGGTTAGGAATATAGTCCATGCCATTATGGTGCATAAACTGTTGAGTGACCAATGGATAGAATTCCCTAGTCAGGAATCCAGTCCATGGCATTTAAGTGTCTAAATATTCTTCATAGTTTATATAGTTGAGATCTACCTTGTACTATTGAGTTATGAATACCTGCCTAGTTAAGAGGGAGTGTAGAAGAATGTAACTAGGTCCAGTCTTCAAAAATTGTACTTGAGTCAATACTTATTGTACTTGTCAAAAGAATAAATAAAATAATTTTATATTATTATTAAATGAATTATTAAAGCATGGGTTTCATGCTTGGGTCATATTTATTTTAGGTCAAAGACCTATTGTGGACTTCTAGGTTTTATTATGAGCCTATAGTATTATTGCAGATTTAAATTGATCCATATTGAGCTTTTGAATCATGCGAATAGGTCAAGTATTGAGTAAAATATGATTTATGAAGCCTCCACACCAAGTCAGCCTTAAGGTGATCAAGTTGGTCTCAAGCCCAGGAATTCAAGCTCATCTCAAGCCTATATATATAGTGGAATCGAACTCACTTGAAACCATATTATTGCAATAAAAAAATTCGATCTGGAAGCTGCAACAAGAGAAATTTGCTAAGTGAAGGAGAAGGACTTTCCAGATTTTGTTTTGGGTACACTTATAAAGTTGAAGAAAATTGAAATTTTGGAACCACTCTCTCTGCATTTCGAGATATAGTTTTGGAGATCGAAGTTCTCAAAGTTTTACTGCAACGGTTTCTCCATCAGGTGTTGCCAAGAGAAGAGGAAGTCAAAGTTTGTTTTGTTGAATGTTGTTACTTGGAGAAGTTGTATTGGGCCTAAATCGAAGTATTTGAAGCTAGATCAAAGTCTCTACCTCAAGATAGGAGTCTCAAGAAGCAAGGTCGAAGTTCCAGGTAAAAGAAACTACATCATAGCGCTGCTACAACCACCAGATTCATGAAGGATCACAAGGAAGGCTGACTTGGTGTGGAGGAAGTCTGGGTCAAGGTCTAGAGTCTCAAAAATCACCATTGAAGGAAGAATTACTGTCTGGGTTTTCCCTAAAAATGGGGTTTTTCCCTGGTTGCTAGCCTACATCTGGTGTCTTTGATCTATGTGTATTTTCTTTGATATTTTCTTGATGAACTAATAAGAAGAAAGATAATAAAATAAGGACTAAAGAATATCACAAGTAAATAATCAAGAATAAGAGGATCTTTTTGCCTTTCTGATTCTCTAACACATATCCCCCATGGGTCCACATAGGCCCAGCCTCCCTATCCACTTTCCCCCACCTTGGGTTAGGCTTGGAATGATGCCTCAAAGGTTGAAGCAACTAAAAGAAAAAGGAAAAGCATAATTGGCCACACT
Organism: Pinus albicaulis; assembly: GCA_034641835.2. Classification (NCBI taxonomy): domain Eukaryota; kingdom Viridiplantae; phylum Streptophyta; class Pinopsida; order Pinales; family Pinaceae; genus Pinus; species Pinus albicaulis. The sequence goes on from CM076581.1 coordinate 1,477,775,025, forward strand.
TAACAGGAAATTGTACCACAAAATGCAAAGATGGTCGGGACAAAAAATAATTAGCACATGGGAAAAATCCAATACATGAGATTTGCCCCATACCCATGGCCATCACCCTGGTTCCATAGGCCCTAGACGATCCTCCTTTGTCATTCAGGAACCCATGATTGTCCCAACCCCTGGAGGGCGACGAACCACCCTACCTTAAAGGGGTAATCATTACTATATTTGACATATCATGCTCCTATCCTTGAGCCCCAAGAAATTAATTAAAAAAAATTCATAAAATGCAAAATGAATATAAAGAAGGGTGGAAAAATCAAGGTCGGGACACCTCATGTACCATGATTTCTCTCTCCTATACATTATATACCCTTGTGTGGGCTTCCCATTATCTAGCTGCCCCTATGCCCTAGTATGTGGCCCAAGATTGCCCCTCTAATTCTCTATTTCATTTCACTTATTTATCACTTACCACCCCCATTCAAAAGGATGTACCTTGGACCTACTATCCCCTTTAAGGGATGAAATCACTTAATAAGCTATGTGGATAACCCCCATTAGAATATGGAGACACTAACACATGCCAAAACCCACTACGGAAGGGCATGCAATTGTGAAGTTCCCACTTTGTTATCCATGATTTGTAAGCTCTTTTACATGATTAATCTAATGACTATTTGTACCGGAAGCCTAGGGGATGCATTAGATATTATACATGATTGTAGGTGGTTTCCATTTTTGGTCTCCCTATATGGTGTCCTAGCCCCATAGGGCTACATTGGCACATATAGGGTGTGCGTATAGAGCCATGGGCCTCCACATCAGAGGACAACACTCGACAGATCCAAATCGATGTTCAGAGTGTACTATCGATCCACTTTTGGGATGATGATGATGTGCTTGGTACACTATGCCCACCAGGCCCCACAATATCCCCACACTCTTGGAAGGTGTTCTAAGAGTTGTACGATGTCATGCCAATGTTCATTCCATCACTTGAGACCTTGCAGAGGATCTACAAGCATCTTCGATTCATATGGAGACCCATGGGGTTATTTATGTGCCCCCACACCCACTAGGAGCACCACAGGTCTACTACTTGGAGAACAAGGGGACATCCCCTTGTCCATCATATTTTGAGGAGTTTATTCCTCATTGTGTCACTTTAGGATATTATTAGGCCTTTGGAGGGCCCCACGAGAGGTTTATGTTTCCATTTTTGAGCTAGTTTGGTGGGCTTGTCACCAATAGGGGTCTTATCTGCACATTATTTTATTAGTAGGGGATAATGTAGGATCATAGGTTAATTCAAACTCCTAAAAGGGGTATAAATTGGAGTTAGATACATTCATTTGTATCATCACTTCACTTGGGATCTCTCTATCTTTAGAGAAATTGACATTTCTTCTTGTAGGATTATTTTGGATAATGGATGAATTTTGATGTATGGATTTGGGCCATTTTTAACTTGGAGCTTAGTTTTTTGAAAATATGATACTGGTTGGATATACTCTCTAACAATGCAATGAATTTTGATGATATATTTTTGTTGCTGCATACTGTTTAATCTCGCTATATATAGGGCTAATTGCTGCATGATTGGAATGTGGAATTAAGTATCTATTTAGCTCGTTTAATGTATGGGCCATTGTTAGACGAATGAAATGTGATAGAGACTGTTTTGTATCGATAAAATTGCACCATTTGTATGAAGTATAAATGCTTGAAGGTCACTTTTCTTTTCTTTCCCTCAACATTGGATGATGTTGACTTTCCAAGCCTCCTTGATCAAGAAACCAATTTCTCAATCATTATAATACTTGACTCCATATCCCCAAGGGAATTAGGCACTAGCCCCTCAAAAGGGTGGTCATTTTCCCCTTATTTCTTACCCTTTTCCTTTTTTTCCTGGGTCTATCCCTAATAGGTTATCTAGGGCATCAATTTCCTGGGAATTCATCCATAGGAAAACTTTGATCTCCCATAGGCTACTGGGCTGGTGGGTCACCTCAATCTCCTCCAAATTTGAGGCAATTCCGACAGTGGAATCTCTGGGAACCTCAAGCCCCAGATCTAGGACTAGGTTTTGCCTAGGTATCCCCAAGGATAAAACCTAGTAGGATCAACTTGAAATTTGAAGAAAATTTTCCTAATTGATCCTTTCCCCTCACCTTGTCTGGGATAGGAACATCATTGGGTGCTATATTCCATCCCCAAACCTGGGCTGGGTCCACTTGGTCCCGCTTGGTCCCGTTTCCTATCAGAGATTAATCATCAAGGGATATTTGGGAAACCAATTTCTTATAGGATTTTAGCGATTGGGGATTAACTCCACAAGTCATACCCCTCATCCTTCTCCCTTCTCCTTAGAAGATCAAGCCCCTTGCTTTAAGAGCAAGCAAGCCCCACTCTTTGTATCTTCCTTGGGAAAGGGTTTTTGGGATCACTTCACACCTATTCATTGATTTATCCTTTATGAGTGGCTTCCCAAAAGGATCAAGACTCATCCCATCAGTGAAAGTTCATAAAGAGCAGGGAGTCTTAGCCGTGGTGACAGTGGGCTAAGCCTCCACCGTTGCCCTTAGCCTGACAGTGGCCCTTGTAGGAACCCCTTTAGGTCCCCTGCTGGTTTGAGTGGTAACAAGTCACTTTAATTGAAAGTAGTTTGTTATTTCTCTTTTATATTCAATATAGAAATCTAGTGTTATTTGCATAATTTAATAGTAGATTTAATCAAACCAATTGATTTAATGGGAAGAATGATTCTCTTATTTTAATAACAACAATTTTAATTTTATCAATGTTAATAATAAGTATAATAAATGTATTCAAGCATAAATTTAAACTATATGATTTAATCATAAAAAACTTATTTAAAAAAACCAATCAAATCACATAAAATCATTGATTAAATCATTTAATCAATTAATTTTTCCAGAAAAAAATCTATGCATATTATAATGTTCATTAGTTGTCAAAATTTGTTTAGCCTAGACTCAATGGCATATTATAATGTTCCTTCAATAAGAAATTATCCTCACTAGGATCTCGAAGATCACACACAAACTTAACATCTTTTGGTGACAACACATAATATAATTGACTTGACTAGGATATACACTAGTATGAAAAAATAAAACCTAAAAACAATCAAAAGAGTGAATTAACATTCTCACAAAAAAGGTTTTTTTACCCTAAATTCATTTTCAACTTGAGCATATTCCTACAATGGAATAACTTCTTTAGAAAAGATATATGCTTTTGAATTGAGTTCCCTAGATATGTGGGTGAAGGAAACTTCTTTGAAATGATACTTTACATCCAAGGAATTTTACATCACGAGTCTTAAAGCCATATTTGAAACGAGCGTAAGGGAAATCTCTTTGAACTGATAATTTACCTTCAAGGATTTTTACATCATGGGCCCTAAAGCCATATTTTAAATTTGGCTTCTATTACCTGGCCAATCCTTCAAAATATTTGAGTTCTCTAATACTTGCAACCTACTTAGTCGATCTTTTTCAATAACTACTTTTAATAATTAAATCTACATGGCACAAAATTCGACTCGGTTGCTTATTCCTTGACTTCGTCTATAATTTAAAATAAAATGATAAGCATTATTTACAAATAAAATGGCCCTTGTACCATGCATACCTAGGTTACCTTGACATGTATGATCGAAGAAACCCTAGGGATTTTAGAAATCAATAGCATGTTCATTCAATATTCTTGAAACGTTATGCTTTAGAGACTTCTAACCTTATCCATAAGAAATACTTATTTTATGTGAAACCATACTTGGGCTCACTTCCTTTCCTTGAAATATCATCTTATTTATAACTAACTACACCCCCACTGAACCGGTAGAAAGGTAATGATTTATAAGAAAAAAATGATTTGTTCAATATCCATGGTTGGAAACATTATAGTAGGGATATTCTATCCCAAATATTTTTACTATTAATGCCCCGCAAGACTTCCTTCAAAACATATTTTGTAAATGGATAATTAATAGAGAGGTGATCCATTGATTCATTTGTTTCCCTACATATAATACACCAATTAGTTCCTCTCCAATTCCTTTTTTGAACCTTATCCCAAGTTAAGATCTTGTTAGTTAGGGCTAACCATAGGAAAATACTAACTTTGAGAGGAATTTTTAGCTTCCATACAAATTTCCATCACCAAAACCTCTCTTCACTTATATCCTTTGTCCAAATAGTCTAAGGGATATTACTAGTCTAAAAATCATTGAAAATGAGAGTGTTTCTAAGGGTTAGACCTCCAATATTCCTAATGATAAATTTATAGAAGTAGCTATGCTTTTACTAGTGTAAGGCATAAATAAAAATAATAATAATCTAGTAATTTGAAGGATTATGCATATGGAGATTTGATTTTCTTATATGGGGTTAATCCATTGATTTGTAAATTGTTGTGAATATTCCACCAGACAATTCGTCACAATGGATATACTAAAATAGATTATAAAACCCAAAATCTACACTATGAAAGTTTATTTCTCCTTAGATTTATGGTAATGTTAATTATTCTTTATTGCATGTGCATGCGAATTATAATTATGAAAAAAATAGAGAAAAAAAATTTAAAAAACTCACAAACCACAATTGACACAAGATATATCTCAAGAAACCCTTTCAGGAGAAAACCTAGTCGGAAGGTGAGGTTACTTTACTCTCTTTCTCTAAATGGAAAATGGATGCAAGTACAAAGAAGTGAGGCTTGTGGCCCATGGGATGCTATAGTGGAAAAATCCTCTATGTTTGATCTCTCCTTATCCCTCTCAAATAATTTTCTCATACGTTGAATAAAATGCACTCAAATAGAATGGAACCCATTTTCCTCCTAGTGGCTCAGTGATAACAGAACCTGATAGCCTCCTAGTGGTTAAGTTTAACTCCCTCAACCCTTAACTAGAGTTAAAATATGGACTCTTCTAGAGTATTATTCATCATGATGTCATGGATATCCCTTATTCCATGAATAATGGGGGCTAATGCAACATCCTCTCAGATTATCATGGTCAAAATAGGAAGGCCAACTTCTGAGTTGCATAACTTTTACATATGGACTCTGAATTAGGAAATTTTTGCACCGTTGGAAAGTTCTCTGTGTAAAATATAAAATAAAGTTGTGGAGATTAAGTGAAAAAGTTTAAAATCCCCCCCCCCCCCCCCCAAAAAAAAAAAAATGCTGTTTGATACCTCAAACTGCTCCCACAAGGTTTCAAACCCCAATTTTTCAAACTGGGTCCCACTAGTAAAAATGGTCCTGTGAGCTGATTCCGCTACTTTTTCCACTATTAAAGCATTGGTATGGATGAAACATCATCCATATACATTCTTAGGCTCATCGCATCCATGAATTGGAGCCTTCATAGCTAGAGACATTACATTTATGTCAACATCCTTGATCTATTGTTGCAATGCATTTAGACATAACAAAATCTCCTAATCGTGTTGGGAATAATGTTTTCATTGATGATAACCAATGCCATGTCAGATTTCAAAGGAGGTATGTTGGTATGATGTCTTGGATTTTAAAGGAGTTGGGTACCTCTATCATAAGTTGGTGCCTCAATCATGTTGGAGCCTACAACAAGTTGGTGTTTGCAAATTTCAAGGGTTGGTGCCTCAATCATGTTGGAACCTACAACAAGTTAATGCTTACAAATTTCATAGGTTGGTGCCTCGATTGAGTTGGAGCCTACAACAAGTTGGTGCTTGCAGATTTCAAAGGTTGGTTCCTCAATTAGGTTGGAGCCTATAAAAATTTGGTCCTTACATATTTGAAAAGTTGGTGCCTCAAACAAGTTGGAGCCTACAACGAGTTGGTGAATGTAGATTTCAGAGGTTGGTGCCTCAACTAGGTTTGAGCCTATAACAAGATGGTGCTTTCATATTTCAAAGGTTGGTGCCTTAATTAGATTGAATCATACAACAAATTGGTTCTTTCATATCTTTGGGGGTTGGTGTCTCCAACAGGTTGGTTCTTGCATATCTTTGGGGGTTGGTGTCTCCAACAGGTTCCTACAAATTATTTTGGGGGTTGGCGCCTACAAATTCATGAAATTAAAGATTAAATAAGATAAGAAGATTTGTGGTTTTCTCCCATAAGGGTTTACATGTATATATGGTGTTCATTTATATTGATGTGATTATTGATTGCATTATTATGTTTTCAGTTTTGATGAATTTTGAAATTGTTTAAACTGGTTAAATTAGCCATTACACTAATTCACCCCCCCTCCTAGTGTAATCATAATTCTAACAATTGGGCATAATTTTTTCATTGATCACAACCAATGTCATGTCATTGATGTCAAAGGAGGTATGATGCATTGGAATATCATTGATAATTTGTTGACACTTTAGTGATGTTAAGGAGGTATGATGTCCTAAAGATCATTGAGATTTTGTTGAAGTATAATGATCAAATGAGTATGGAGATGATCTGGTTGGATACTCCTATTTGAGATATTTTCAATGGTATACTACACATGTCAAAATCCTATGGAATGAGAATATAAGTCTGTTTGAAAGTGACATTGGTGAAAAGGGACCAAACTCCAAATTCGTTAAAGCCCATGCATCTCTAGGGAAGATATGTGTACACATGTGCAGTAGGTAGTTATCGGCACATAAATATTTGCACTATTTATTTGCTTTAACCACTATGCATCTCTAGGCGGATTTTGTTGTTATGGATGGTCCGTGGTTGATACATGGTGGATGGAGTGCATACTTGCATGATAGTTAACAAAGGTCCCGCTCCCACCCCCCCATGCCTTGCGACTTATGTCACATGGAACCTATCTAACAATGTAAAATTGACATGTCACTTCCAGGTGGATAACGTGGACCCTTCAATGGAAAGTTAAATAATCATGTGGACGAATGCCATATTGACACATTAACAAGATGACATGTGTTACATGGATGAAGTAGCAAGCTCACCCAATGGTAGGTTGATAGGTGATGGCATGATATGACATGGAGGATGATGTAATAATATAGTAGTAATTACATGGTAGTACAATGTATGATGTGGTAGCATGATAGAGTTCCACATGGCATGTTTAGTTAGAATTTTTGGGTTACCAATCATGCCAAATTTGAGTGACACATGGAACCACTCAGAGAGTTCCACATCGCATGATGACCTCATGCTGACATCAACATATGATTAAATATGGACCCATAAGGACTAGGTCACATAGTAGGGTCATATGGATGAAAAGGGTGAGCCTAAGGGGCTACCCTGGTCATGAACTACGCGCTCAAAATAGTCATATGTAAGTTTGAATGTCATCCCCATTTGTATCAGTGTTGGCTCCGTTAGCATCAACATGTATGTAGTTGTTAGGTTGAGGCTTTTTGTTGTCATGGTTTTTGGTTTGAGGCACATGTAGTTTGGCACTTGGTCGCGAGGTCAAGTTTTGGCTTATTGTTGGCATGGTTTTCGATCAGAGACAAAACAAGTAGTGTGGAAATATGTTACGAGGTCGAGTCTTAGCTTTGGCACTCGGTGTCATTTGATTCACGTTAAAACAATTTTGTACAAATGGAATAAACAAGGAACATGATAGTAGAGCTGATATTAAGTCTTATTGCATCATGGGTGGTCATGAGTTTGGGTCCTATTAAGTTCACCAATTTTTTGTGGGGAAATGGAAGTGAATTATGCCAAACCTATTGTCAAACCATCGAGGTGAATTTTGTCGAGCAACACTAGGAAATTTCATTATGTAGACCATGAATCAGAAAGGTAATTTTTATTGAATTGTTAATATTTATAATGTTTTTTGGCTCATTTTGAGGCCTAAATTGATATTTGAAAAGGGGAAAATGGAAATATATATATATATATTTTTTAAATTTGAAAGGGGGACATGAAAATTCATGGAGACAAGTTTTTGAGGGCAAGAGGCTATATTCTTTTATTGTTGTCAAAATTTTCTATGAATTATGAACACGTTTACTCTTGGTACAAAAATTGGAAGAAGAAATTGTTCTTTTAAGAAAAGAATTAGAAAAAACCTCATACCAACTTAATCAAAACTTGAATCTCATTAAAGGTTTTGAGTCATTAGATCACATGCTCGGCCTTCAAAGATCACCATTTTTAAAAAAAAGTTTGGGTTATGAATTAAGCTCAAGGAAATCAAATGGATAAAAACTCAAGAGCAGTGTTGAGGCAATTCAAGACTCCAACAAAAAGGGCACCAATCAAGTAAAGGACCAACTTAAGCATGTTTAGTTCAACAAATTAGGAAACAATCATGAGGGAACAAAGAATAATAAAGAGACAACTAGCCAAAGCAAGGGAAGAAACTAGGATAAGGGTATGTGAGCCACTACATCAATTTATCTTAAGGTATCCACAAGTAGAGGTGGAGTTGTTGACAAGGATGAACAAAGAGATGAATCTTTTCCAAGGAGGATCAACTTCAGGAGAAATGATTCAAGACAACCCTACTCAACCAAGGATCAAATTAATTTTTTGGTCATTTTTTCATGTACAAGTTTTGGAAATAAATCAAGGGATTGCAAGAACTATGCCATAATGATTATGTCAGAGATAAAGGTTATAATCATACTTCCAAGAACACATATATGGGAAATCAAATCAAAATATCCAACGACAGATCTTATGGGAAATTCCTGACAATATTCAAGCTCAATAAAAAATGTTACAAATGCCACAATGAAAGGACTATAGCCTGTGATTGCAATATTAACATGATATGGTTGAAGGAATAAGGTTTCTATGTTAGGTCAAGGAAATAGGAAGATCCAAGGATATATTTGACCACTCAGATCTAATCCATTTGTTAAAGATTATTCAAGTATATGTATGTTTGAAATGAAGCTTGAAGAAGAAAGAGTTTGAAATATAGATGAAGATTTGAAGAAAGAAGGGAACCCATGAATAGGGAGAGCATTTCTCATAAAGTGAAGTTGAGCAGTATAGGGAAGTTGTGCAGTGATACAAAAAATTTAATGTTGATGCTTGTGAATTTGTGATCACTTGATGACATATTAGATAGGGCTGACTTCAAGGGGGAGTATGATTATAGCCACTTGATAGGAAGCATTTATAGGAGGAAAAATCATCCATAAGGGGAGAGCTCATTCACAGGGGGAGTCAGTCTGTAAATAGATACATGAGCATTTGTGCAATAATATCTTGATATTAAGAATTCACTAGATGGGAAACCATTTTAAATGGGTCCCTTTTCCAATGATGTAAAAGGGGGAGAGAAATTAGACATTGAATAATAAGGGAGAAAGTAGATTTTGGATCAGGATTTCAATCCATTTCCATCAATGACCATTAATGTCTGGGGCTGTTGCCATCAATGAAAAAGGGGGAGATTGTTGGGAATATTTTTGTCATTTATTACAACCAATTTCATCTCATTGATGTCAAAGGAGGTATGATGTATTAGATGTCAAAGGAGGTACAATGGTATGATGTTATTAATATCAAAGGAGGTAGGTTCCTTTATCAGTGGGTGGTGTCTCAATCGAGTTGGATCTTATAAGAAGTTGGTGCTTGTAGATTCTAGAGTTCGGTGCCTCAATTAGGTTGGAGCCTACAACAACTTGGTGCTCACAAATTTTAGAGGTTGCTGCCTCAATTAGGTTGGAGCCTACAACAAGTTGGTGCTTGCAGATTTAGAGGTTTGTAACTCAATTAGGTCTGAGCCTACAATAGTTTCATGCTTGTAGACTTCAAAGGTTGGTGCCTCAATCAGGTTGGAGCCCACAACAATATGGTATTTGAAAATTTCAGAGGTTGGCACTTCAATAAAGTCAAATCCTACAATAAATTGGTGCTTAAAAATTATTTTTGGGGGTTGGTTCCTCTAGTAGGTTAGTGCCTGCAAATTGATGTAGTTAAAGATTGAAGAATGTAAAAATATTTTTGGTTTTCTCTTAGAGGGGTTTCCACCTATATCTAGTGTTCATGTCCATTGATGTGATGATTGATTGCACTATTATGTTTTTAGATTTGATGAATTGTGTAATTTTTTAACTTTTTTAAATTGGCCATTACAACGATTCACCCCCCCTCTCTATTGAATCATAATTCTAAGAAATATAAGTCATTGCATTCTAGTAGGAAAGAACAAGAAATTTACCTTCACATGTGAAACCATATTCGAAATAATGAGTTGGGTTTCCACATTCAAGGCCATGTTAAGGAGCATGCAATGAACAAAGTGATGCTTCTCCATATGTTCCCTAGAAGCTTAAACAAGATGGAAATGATTACATGGATTAGTTATCATGGTGGGTTGGTATTATACCTAACACCCCATTCGGGGAAGTTAGATAAGCTTTGGTGAGGGAAATGTAGCTCTACATTAGGGGATATTCACTATAGGGATACATTTTCTATCCAACATTTCTTAACTATGGGAGATTTCTATATTGGCAAGTGTGACTACTATATTGTTGGTAGATATTTTGATGTAGGAAGGGACTATTATTGTAATCTTTGTGAAAATAGTTTTTATTTATTTTGAACCATCGTCAAAAGGATTATTATTCTATAGTAGTGATAAGAAGCCTAAGTTCAAGAGCGAACAACTGGATCACATTATTTCTATCGATCCATAGGGAACCTACATACACCCAAACTAATTCTTCCTTGTCTTTTATGAAAACCTCTCTAAAGCCTAGAGGCTTAGGATTTCAATTTGATGTACCATTGAATTTGAGGTTGGTAAAATCCGTAGGTTAAGGTTTACATTTATCCAGAGTGGTGATCTGTTATGAAATTAACTCCAAAAATAGAAGAAAAGAGAGATTAATGCCTTAGAAATCAACCACTTCGAGGGGGAAACCTCCAATAAATTACATAAATTAACAATTCTTGGATGATAAAAATGACAAAACCTCTTTCTATATACAAGAGTCCATGGGGTCACAATATAATCCTAGCTGATCTAACAAAAATAATGTAAGGGCACAATAATAACAATATGGTTATAGGGTTACAACAATAACAATAAGGGGGTTACACTAACAACGATAAGGGACTATACTAGTAATATAGGGACCTAACATGACCCTCTCCTTCAAAAAAGTGTTGTCCTTAACGCTTGAGTAGCTCCGAATGCTTTTGTATAAAATTCTCATCCTCCCATATAGAATATTCAGTGGGTAAAAGTTCTTCCATTTGATGAGATACGCTGAAATTGATCGATTTCATAGCCGTCAAGTTCTTATTTCCGTGACTGCTTCAGGTTCCAATATGGTTTTTCCTTCCTCATCAAGTTCTGGAAATATTGCTTGAATTGGAAGTTTGTCCCCTATAACCTTCTTAAAGCATGAAACATGGAAAACTGGATGCACTCGCGAAGAAGCAGGAAGCTCCAATTTGTATGCCATAGTACCGATCTTTTGCAACACCTTTTAAGGACCATATTACTTTGGCAATAATTTATTATCCTTCTTATCTTTCTTGAGGGACATTTGTTTGTATGGTTGTAGCTGTAAAAATACCCAGTCTCCTACATCAAAACTTCTCTCACTGTGATGTTGATCTGCCTGTTGTTTCATTCAATTTTGTGCCAAATTTAGGTTATCCTTTAAGAGTTGGAGAACTTCTTGTTGATGCTCGATGTGATCTTCCACTGCTTGAACTTTATATTTTTCTCTTAAAGAAGATGTGATGGACGATGGATGATATCCATAAAGTGCCATAAATGGGGTCATTTTTTCTACAGTATGGAAGGAAGTGTTATACCACCATTCAACAAGAGGTAACCACTTGACCCATTGTGTTTTCTTATCAGATAAAAAACACCGAAGATATCCTTCCAAAAATTTATTCACTATCTTAGTTTGACCATCGGATTGAGGATGATAAGATGAGCTATGAGCTAGTTGAGTACCCAAACAAGAAAATAATTCCATCCAAAAATTTCCAGTAAAAATGGGATCTCTATCACTTACAATAATATTTTGGTTTCCTTGTAGATTTTGAATTGTTTCCATAAATGCAGTAGCAACTGTACTTGCTTTAAATGGATGAGATAATGCACAAAAGTGTGCATACTTGGTAAGTCTATAAACTACCACCATGATGACACTCTTTCCTTCAGACTTAGGTAAACCTATGATAAAATCCAATTGAAATCTCCTCCCAACATTGACTTGGAATGGATAAAGGTTGTAGAAGACCGGGGTCTTAATTGTCTCAACTTTATTTTTTGGAAAACCAAACATTCCCACAAAATTTTGAATATCAGATTTAAGGCCATCCCAAAAAAAATTCTTTCTTCACCTGTGGTAAGTTTTTAAAAATCTGAGTGTCCTCCTAAAGGAGAAGTGTGCAATTCCAAAGAATCTTTTGTTTTAGTTGGGAATTCTTACAAAGATATAAGCGATCTTTGTACCATAAGGAATCATTTTTCCAACTAAATGTATCAGATGTACTAGGATCTTGTTGCAACTTTTGAATGAGTGTCCACACTTCTTCATCCTTCTTCCATTCATCTCTTGCTTCGGTTATCCAATCGGTTGGATAATAGAAATGGCACAAAGCAATGCTTCCACCTCTTCATTCTTCGAGAGTGCATCTGCAACAACATTTAGCTTCCCTTTTTTATATATTTCAAAGTCATAACCCAACATCTTTGTGACCCATTTTTGTTGCTCTTTGAAGATAGTCTTTGTTCCAAAAAGTGTTTAAGACTATCATGATAATTTTTACCTTGAAGTGTCTTCCCATTAGGTAAGTTCGCCATTTCTTTAGTGCATGTAGTATTGCTAACATTTCCTTCTCATAAATAGTTTGTAAATACTTTCCTTTGATTGGACGACTTTCAAAAGCAATGGGTCTTCCTTCTTGCATTAAAACAACACCAATTCCATTTCGAGGCATCACATTCCAAATAAAGGTTTTTGTGAATAGTAAAGGGTGCTAGGCACATTGCCTCTTTAAGATGTTCAAAGGCCTTAGTTGCTTAGAGTCCATGAAAATGCATCTTTCTTCAATAATGTTGTTAGAGGTGCTGCTATTCTCACATAATTCTTAACAAACTTGTGATAATACCCTGTTAACCTGAGAAATCTCTGCTTTATGGTTGTGGGGACTTTCCATTCCTTAATGGCTTTAATTTTGTTAGGGTCTACCTTAACACCCTCGTGAGATACAATATGACCAGATATTCCACCTCTTTTACTCCAAAGAAACATTTGGATGTTTTTTCATATAATTGTTTCTCCTCAATAGTTTGAGCACCTCAACATGTTGAACATGATCCTTCCAAGACTGTTGTAGATTAGTATATCATCAAAAAATACTAGCACAAATTTTCTAAGGAAGGGTTTGAAAATGGAATTCATCAACCCTTGAAATGTAGAAGGTGCATTGGTAAGGCCAAAAGGCATGAACAAAAATTCATAATGACCCTCATGAGTTCGAAATGCTGTTTTTAGAATATCTTCAGTCTTCATTCTAATTTGATGATATCCTGAACGAAGATCCAACTTGGTAAAATTAATTGCTCCATGTAATTCATCAATCATAGGAATGGAAATTTATCTTTAATAGTGAGCTTATTGAGCTCCCTATAATCCGGAGATATGCGCCATGATCCATCCTTCTTGTGCACCAATACTACTGGAGCAGAAAAATAACTTTGAATAGGTCGAATTATACCAGCCTCTAACATTTTAGCAACCATATGCTCAATTTTTATCTTTTGGACATAAGGATATATTTAAGGCTTGATGTTTGGAGGATCACTTCCTGGAACCAAATGAATAGCATGATCATGATTGTCCAAGACTTTTTGGAGATATGGAGAAATAGATGATTTTAATGTTGGAACTTCTAGTGAGCATAATTGGGTAATTACACATCGTTGTTCTTTCTTTAGAATCTTTTCCATGACATTAGAGATTATTATCTTTCCTGGCTTCCTAATACAACATCAACACCTCCCATTGGAATGGAAATCATTGGACTATTCAATACGTATTCCCCCATGGTTAGCTTGATATTATGACATTTTACAAGGCAATTTATAGTTCCTCCATTTGCAACCATCACTTGACATTCTGGTGCTGGGTATAGGAAACAATTCAATTCCTTGGCTACCTTACAATGAATAAAATTATGGGTACTACCCGGATCATTCAACACTATTACCTTTTTCTTCTTGATATGTCCTTCTATCTTGAGAGTTTGAGGAGTGGTAATTCTTGAAAATGCATTACACGACATGGTCGGACTCATTTCTTCTTCTTCTAGGGTTGGTTCCTAGTGTATATCCTCTTCTTTTGAAGTTTCTTGTTCATTTTCTTCCTCCTCTTCACAATCTATGTAAAATAATTTCTTCTCAGCACACTTATGACCTTTAGTGTATTTGCTATCACAACTGTAGCAAAGCCCTTTCGCTCTTTTTTCTTCCAATTGTTGTGGTGTCAACCTTGTAGGTTGTGGAAGTCTAGGAGTAGCAACACTTCCATCTTTATAGATGTGAGTGGTAGGCTTCCTTGTCGCCATAATTTTACATTCAATTTTTCTTGCCAACCTGAATGCCTTCTCCAATGAATCAGGTTCCCAAACACAAACTTCATGTTGGATGTTATCCTTTAAATTCCCTATGAAGACATCAATTCTGTGTTCCTCTGGAATATCAGTTGTTTGAGATTTATCAAATCGCTTAAGAAGGTGTTTCTCTTTGTATCTTCGTAGTGTGCTATCATTTCCTACGTAAAAATTGACCAAGTGACAATTTTTTTACGGGAGCAAAGCCATTGATACCATACAAATGTATTTTGTTCTAAACGTAAAGTTGTAATGCGTACCTTTTGTGTGTTTTGCACATTATTGAGATCAAAATATTGCTCCATCTATAGTATCCATGTTACGAGATCCTTGCCATCAAAATTCCTCATATCCATATTTGGAATATGGTGGTTCTTCAATCCAACATTAGAGTTTATGAAATCATGATTAACATTTATTTTGTTCTCATCATGAGTTTCCTCTACTATCTTTCCACCATTAGGAATCATTTCTTCTATTAACCTTGTCATCAAACCTTCCATGTTTTCTTTTAGATCATTCTTCATGTCTTCGATGTTGTCTTTCATTTTTTCATTGATCTTAGCTTCCATGTCATCCATCTTAGCTTCCACGCCATCCATATTAGCTTCCATGCCAGCTTCCATGCCATCCATCTGAGCTTCCATGCCATTCTTCAAACCATCCATGCCTTTCTTCACACCATCCATCTGAGCTTCTGTGCCTTTCTTCAAAACTTCCATTTCGTTTTTTTTTCCTCTTTGCGAGAGCGAAATTTGGAGCACTTGCTCTTGTAATTTTGATATGTCTTGTTGCGCTTCTTCCTCTTCATGAGTCATAGTAGAGCCTTCTGAAGGATTAATGGGTGTTGAATTTTTTTAGGTGGAATTTTTGAACCCAATACTGATATCTATGCTTCGATATGCCCTTTGAATCACTTTAAACTGATTTTTCACACAAGACTTATGCAATTCGAAAAAAAATACACAACTTTTTCTTGCTTTTGAGGAGCTCGATATTGAAACTGAATTATCTATGTGATTTCAGATCTTCAATATATGAAATTCGGCCCTGTAGTATCTCTCTCGATATTCTTTCGAATGCCACAGGTCTAACCTGATTTGGATTCTTCAAGTCAAAGTTATGCCCAATATCCTATAATGACCTAATTATGGACTGGTTTAGTAGAGCGAAATTGTACGACGTGCCACATGTCACTGTTTCCTCCTTCAACTCTGAAATTAATACACAAGAAACTACAGTCTGTGTACTTGCGGCCACTTTTTACAGAATTCCAATCCAATGCTCAGAGAGAGATTTATGCTGATTTTCCCATGGTCACCTCTTTGAGATGAAATTCGGGAGCCTTCCACAGATCATTTATCCGAAAATATTGCGAACCAAGATCTGGAATTTCTACACGACGTTCCTCAGGATTTCAGCTTCACTCTGTAAAAGAGAAAATTCCATGATGACTTGTTTGGAGCAGCGAAACCCTAGAATCCAAAGCTCTGATACCAAATGTTATGAAACCAACTCCAAAAATAGAAGAAAAGAGAGATCAACGCCTTAGAAATCAACCACTTCGAGGGGGAAACCTCCAATACATTACATAAATGAACAATTCTTGGATGATACAAATGACAAAACCTCCTTCTATATATAGAAGTCCATGGGGTCACAATATAATCCTAGTCGACCTAACAACAATAATGTAAGGGCACAATAATAAAAATATTGGGGTTACAGGGGTACAACAATAACAATAAGGGGGTTACACTAACAAAAATAAGGGACTATACTAGTAATATAGGGACTTAACATGATCACAGGCTCTAAATATCCTTGAAGTAAAGGGGCATTGTTTAGTTTGAGTTCTAAGGATTGCATGACTATTGCATCTTCCATAGTACATTGCCAATATTTCTTTGATCATTGAGTGGATAACACAATTTCTTAGATGTTATGATGGATCCTGCCTTAGATGCCATAAAATTTAGGATGGTTAATTTTCAAGATGTCTTTTTTTTTTTCCTTCCAAATCTCGTAAAGAAGGAATATTAGAAAAAATTGCTAGGCTCGATTGAGAATATGATTAGAGTAGGAAAATTGTTTCTGGTTTTTTATGTGCTTAGTGAGGTTAGATTTGATTTTGTCAAGCTACCTAAAACTTTCAGCCCATAAGGAAGCCATAAATGTAGATATGTTAAGGAGGTGCCCCACATTTTCCCATTCCATTCGACATATATGATAGAAGGATGGTCCTTGAATTCTTCTTTTGGATAGAATATCATAGGTTAAGATTTTCCTTTGTGTTAAAAACCATAGAAAAAAGTATAATTTGGGTTAGAGGTTAAACTTCCAATTTTTTCTCCATATCTCTATAGTATGGGGATTTGAGTGCCCTATTATTAGCTTGTAAAGCTTCAATATTGAAACAAACACCTAGAATATAAACCATTGAAGTTCATCCATGTTGTCACTGAATTTTATTTTCCTTATTGTTAGCTCTTGAAAAAATCGATCACAATCCAAATATATGAGGTTTTGATCCCATTAATATTTGGGAAACCATGAGTGGAATTTTTCTAAAGGACATTCATGAGTCTAAAAATGAAATAGATGTGTTTTGTTATGATTCAAAATGGTTTGTTTCAATATTTGTAGCTCTACTATAGCTCTCCATATTGGTATTTTCTACCATGAATCATCCCAAAATAATTCCATTTTCCCATCCCTGACATCCCAAAAGAAATGTTTCTATATAAGGTTCATATTTTTCCATGCCATGTTCCAAATCTAAGAACTAGGGTTAGTGCCATCCATTCAAACAAGGTGATTTTCCTCTAGATTTGATCCATACTTTTTCCACCATATCTTTCCCCATAACTCACCACCACATTGAAGCCATCTCCACTATATTTTACCATTGAGGTCTGAACTTAAGATTTTAGCATCTCTTAAGCCCAATCCTATTGCTAATTTAGCAAGACAAAGTTTATCATAGACAACTAGATCCAATACCCTCCCCATATTATGTGTGATGTGTGTTTGTGGACAACGTTGAGAAGGTTCTTTGGGGTAGTAAGTGTAAATAATAAATAAGAGGAATTTATTGGAGGTTCGATTTTGATAAGATATGTTGGCCTTCCATGTTAAGAGAATGAAAGGTACAACTTGTTAGTTTATTTTCTAGTTTTATGAGAATATTATCCTAAGAAGCATCGTAGAGAGAATTATCTACTAGATTCCCATCCAAATATCTGGATGGAAGGGAGCTCCACTAAAATCCTAAGATTTTAGAATTTTTTATTAAAATATCAAGAGGAGTATTAAAGAAAATGGTTTTTGAATTACCTTGATTGACTGAAGTTCTAGAGGCCACCATAAAATCATCTAAACCTTGCTTCAATACATTGCCTTCATGCATGGTATGGACACCTTTAAGCATTATATCATTGAAAAACAATTGATGAGAGGATACAAGAGCATCTCAAAAAAACATAAGGCATTTAATTTAGGTTCAAGTATTTCCTGGAGAGAATGACCAAGATAATTGGCCATTAAAATGAGAAGGAAAGGGGAAAGTGGGTTCCTTTGCAAAGTACCTCTAGATGGGAATAAATTTTTGGAGGGAGAGCCATTGATAATAATATAAAATAAAGCTAAGGAAGCGAGGGAAACAATCCAAATTTTTCATGTTTCAGAAAATCCAAAGGCTAAGAGGAATTGTTAGTTGTATTACTAACACAATTTGTCAAAAGAATTTGACATGTCAAGCTTGATAAGCATACCTACCTTGTATTTTTCAGTTAGTAATGAAAATATGATACCATCCTTGTAGTTTTGGATTATTTCATGAGATACCATCCAAAATATGTTGAACTTCTACATACCCTAATTGCTTCAAGAGATTAAGTGAGGTAAGAGAAATTTTAATTGGTTTGCAATGATATTTTTGATAACCTTGTAGATCACATTATAGAGAAATACTTGACTAAATTTGCTTGGATTAATAGCCTTTTCTTACTTTGGAATTAAAGCAAGGAAATTGGAATTAAGGGTTAGAATACTTTAGGAAAATGGCAAGAATTTTTGACTGAAATTTTTATATTAGTTTTGATGATTGACCATCGAGCATGGAAGAAATATATGGAAAATCCTTAGGGCCTTGGAGAATTTCCCTTTGGCATGTCCATGATAGCCTAGTCCAATTCATCCATAGTGATTAGAGCCTCATTTTTTTCCAAAATGACGAGCTTAGGAATATGTTGGGTGATGTTCTAAATGGCTACTCTTTGATTTTTATTGAGGTTTAGAGAGCATATATTTGTAGTAAATAATAAGTTCATTTTCGACGTATGCATGAGTAATTATTTTTCTCCATGATTGTCCCCGAGGGAGGTGATTTTTTGATGGTGGAAATGTTAGATCATGGATTTGTAGAAGAATTTGGTGTTCCCTTTCCCTTGTTTTAGTCATTGAACTATGTATTTTTTCCTCCATAATTATTCTTCCTTCCTACCATTTGTGTGCAATTATGTTTGAAGTAAAGTATCTTCCTAAATGAGTATCGATGTTCACCCATACAATATTATTATGTATTAGATCTCCTCCATTATATCTTCAAATTCTCTTTTAACTGTGAATATGCCACTAAATTCCTATTGTTTCATTACGTGAGATATAATTCGAGTTACTTAAGGTGTTGTTGGAATTTGAACATTATAATTCCCTGCTCTGATGGAGATTCTTTCCACCATTTTGCAACATTTTTGTGAAATGTTAGGTGATCAAGCTAGAATAATTGAAATAGAAGGAGTGATTTGTGGGACTCCCTGACATAACATGATGAAGGAATATTGGCCAATGGTGTAGTATTTTCTTCTCTAGTCCACTCTACTCTTCTTAATTGTTGCAGTCACCTCATTTCTATCTTATCTTTAATCTTCTCTTCCTTGGTTTACTTTTATCTTCTGCAAATATTTATAGTCACTTTATTCCACTATGATCTTTAATTTTATTATTTGGTTCACTTTTCTCCTCCATATTTTTTTGCAGTCACCTCTGTTAGTCTCCTGTATTCTACAATATGACTAAATGATTATGGATTTTCTATAGTCTGTTGAAAATAACATTCCTTGAATATCATTTATTTTCAGAAATCTCACTGCCTTCATTATTCTTCTTTAACCTATTCACTATCGCTCATTTTACCTATTCAAATCACCCTCTTACTCTGAAATCCCATGTTTGAACCCCTAAATCCCCCCATTCCTTCCCTTTTCCCCTTCCTAAAACCCCATGTTCCTCACAAAAACCCTCCCCTTCATTCATTTCCCTTCTTCCATCAAAACAATGTAAAAAACCTTTTTTACATTGTTTTAAAAAACTAAATTAAATTAATTCGGGACCCACCCTTTTAAATAAAACTCTGTTTGTTTAAAAATCTGACTCCCATAAACATTAACCCCCCCACTCTTACCCTAAAACCCCCGTCCTCATATAACCCTAGCCCCAACGTTTATTAAGCGCTTCCGCTTAAAAACCTTATCTCGGGCCCTGCATTCCAAAAACCCTGCATATATAATAAACCCTCCACTTTATTATATACCCCGACCCCACGTCATATTAAAACCCTCGATTACCTTTGAAATATCAGGCCCCATCTGATGTTTTTACCCGCCGCTCCATCCAGCCTCGACCACCATCGGATCTCCGCCTCCTCGATTCGAGGATCCCCAACCCATATCGCATTCCCAATTGCCCACCATTTACAACACCCCGAACCTTGCGGAATGGGCGGTATTTTCCCTCGTCCTTTTTGCCACACATTACCTCCTCCATATCATCGCATCCCCGCGATATAAACCACCATACCACCCATGTACCATGTGAAAACCGCCAACCACCTTCGCGCCATAAACCCAAAATCCTTGACCCCCATTCAAACATGCCGAAGCCTCGAAATCTCCGCCATACGCCCCTGATCCTTTGTATTAACCCATGCAGCTCTTCCGAAGACCTGATAGGCCATAACCAAACACAGAAACCCAAAAGTTTCCATCGACCGGACTCTGTCCACAACACAAGTTTTCAATTAACAAATTTGTTTTTATTGTGCAAGTGATCGATGTAGAAAACACATAATTTTCTTTTCTAAGTCCTAAAAATTGTTCAAAATAAGCTCTCTGGGTGACGATCCAGAAGCTTTGTTTATCAAAAGGACTAGGAGTGCAATATTAATCCATAGGCAGCGAGAATTCTTTGGTGAACAGGGTAAGGAAGAAATGAGAGTTTCACAGTGACTTTGCAGTTAAAGAAAGATCAGAGATGAAGACAAATAAAGGACACAATTAAAGAAACCATGACAATGAAAGGTCAATAAAAGTCAAAGATTAAAGGATTAATCAAAGGTTAAAGGAAAAATAAGGATTAGAAGATAGAGTTAAAGACAAAGCACATATAAGAGAAGGTTAAAAGAGAGATCAGAGATAAAAAACAGATTAAAAGAATTAAATAGAGAAAGCAAAGTTAAGAAAGAAACAAATCAGGGTTTAAATGACAAATCAGGAACAAATAAAAAAAGGAGGACAGATCCTAATGACAAAGAAAAACAACATTTAACTCTTCCAAATTATATTGGCCACCTATAGCCTAATTTTGATAAAGGCAACTACCTCAGTTAATGTTTTCAGCCAGAGATATTTTTAGCAGCTCAACAGTTATTGTAAAAGTTAATGAAAAGCCAAAAACTCAAAAATATCCTAAAGTTAGCTCAACAGTTAAGTTAAAAGTTATTATTATAGCAAGTTAGTCAGTGATATTTTGCCTTGGGCCTTGCATGGTCTCAAAGGTCAAGATTACATTTACTCTGTAATAACTACAACCTGAAACCCTAGATTAGGATCACCTCCTCATCTGCAGATAAATATTGCATGTATTGTTCATTATTAAGGTTTGTTGGTTGATTAGTTAATTGGTTGATTGCTAGAATGGATTTGATTAGACTCTAAGCTGCAAAGTTTATTGCACTGGAGCATTGTAACTGTTTTGGACATCAGTAATACAAGCACGTTCATAGGATTCTTGAGCTATATTAATGGTGATGTTATCCCTCTTTGTCGTTGTTTCTTTTTTGTTTACCATACTGTACATCATTTCTCTGATAATAGAACATAAATTTTAGATTGAGATATGCTGTATGGGCACCTTAATTCTGTCTGTTTCTATTATCTTTATGTTTTCTTCTACAAGGTCTGATTAGAGAATTCAGGGGTGTCCTGCTCTCTAGTTCCACTTAGCTTGTTGCCTTGAAGTTTTCTTAGTAGAGTTTAGCTAAAGAATTTAAGGTTTGCCCTGCTCTTTAGTTTTTCTTAAAATTTTATTTTAAAGGTCTTATTTGAAGTTTGATTAAATAATTCAGGGGTGTCATGCTCTTTGATTTCACTGAATTTTTATCTTGCATGTTTTCTTTGTCTGAAATCAATATCTAAAGAACTCAGGGGTGTCCTGCTCTCTAGGTTTGCTGGATTTTTGTCTTAAAGGTATTCTTAGTAGAGTTTTGGCTAAAGAATTTAGGGGTGTCCTACTCTTTAGTTTCTCTTAAACAATTATCTTAAAGGCCTTTCTTGTTGAAGTATAGTTAAAGGATTCTTAATTGCCCTTTAGTTTTACTGAATTCCCAACTTGCTGTCATTTCATATTCATCTAAACTAAAAAGATCCACTTGATATAGTTAGCTTGCCCTATGAAAACCCTTGTAGAGTTGATGTAAAATTAAAACCTTTTATGACTCCATAGCCCAATGTATTAATTCTTCTCATAGTCTATCTATCCAACTGAAACAATCACTCAATCAATCAATCAATCAATCAAACAAAACAAAACAATCCCAGAACTTCATAACTAGCCTAAAATCAGAAAACATAAGCATAAAGATAAATCATTTAAATCATAAATATAGAGAGAGCCCTCTCTGAGCCCAGGAAGGCTAGGTCCTTGGAATCCAAAGTGGTCTGATGTGGTTCCCTGCAGATTTGTTTTTTCCAATCTTGCAAATCACGGGGCTCCAACATAGTGGCGACTCTGCCGAGGAACTGAGTTATTAAAACAACTTAATATTCCCCCAAGAACTCAGAAAACCTATTTTCAAACTTAGATTAATCAAGTGTTAGCCAAGACTGGTATCTGGTTGCTGATAGTGGACAACAACTAGCCTCAAAATAGTTAAAATCATCCACCTAGTGACTCCACTGGGTTTCAGTAGGCCTGCTGACTCCACTGGGAAAATTATTGAGAAATCATGATATCATAAAACTTAAAATAGAACCCAGTCAAAATACTTTGTGAATAAAGTATTTGTTTCATAGATTGGTTTGTTTTCAAACTTTTATAAATCTCTCAGCCTTTCTGAACCCTGGGTCCAAATTATAGCTTCTATAATAATCTGTACCAGATCCCATCCTGACCTAAACCCTCCTGCAATAGTTGACAATCCTAAGAAAATCTCCCAGATCTAAAAATTCAAATATTAGCAGACCTATTCACAAAGCAAGTTCCCTACCTGAAAACCTTAAAGAATTGCAAGGTATCCTATCTGGCTCACCCCTGGAACAAAGTTTGTGCAGGACTAGATCTCAGAATTGGATAACCTAGAGAATTTTAAACTCATCCATCTTACAGCAAAATCCTGTTGTACTAACTTCAAATCCCATTCCTACACCCACTGTTCACCTTCCTCCATTTAACCCTTTACCTTCTCTTGTTAACCCTCCTTTGTTTCCCCATCCCCCAGTCATGGAAACCTGGTATGCCCCATTAGTTCTACCATTGCCTTTAGTAGTTCTACCACAGGACTATCCGTCCAAGATTCCCTTATATGATGCAAGTAGTTCTACAACTGCTCAACAACATGTGGATAGAATGAATGAATATTTTGATAGACAAGAAATAGATGATGAAATTGTTAAACTAATAATGTTTGCTCAAAGCTTAGCGGGACAAGTAAGAAAATGGTTTAAAGGCCTAACCCCTAATAGTATACATGACCTCCCTGCTTTTCATTAGTTGTTCTTAAATAAATGGGAAGTCGAGAAAAACCCTCTCCAAATCTTATCAGAGTATGAAAACATCAAGAGAAACATTGTAGAGGGTGTCCAAGAGTACTGCACTAGGTTAAATAGTGTATATAATGCCCTCCCTACCCACATGAAACCTCCACAAGGTCTAGCCTTAATGAAATTTACAGATGGTTTTGATCCAGAAATGGCTTATGATCCATGCAGGAATGCAACAGAATACAAAAATAACCATAAGCATAGAGATGTAGCAGAAATAATGCTTCATTTCATTAATATCAAAGAACTGAAATAATCTTACAAACATAATGGAAATAAAATAGCTAGGGTGCTGGTAGCGAATCTCTGAGAAGAGATGTGGCGGCTACAGACCTCTGAACTCTATTAAAATGAGGCTCAAGGGCCTATTTATTATTGAGAAACAATGGAGAACTCTAAACGTCCAAAAACCTAACCCTAGGAGATGAAGCGCCAAAACTATGGGCCCCGTTTGGGTAAATTGGTGGTTTCAACTTCCCAGGGACGTAACTTTGGCATTCGATCTCCGTTTGACGCACTCAATAGCTCATTAGAAAGATCTATCCGAGGAGTAAAAATTTTGGTGTGAGCAACATTCGTCCATGGACCTCCCGGTTTTCCCAAAAAACGTCATTTAGGGCCTCAAAACAGCTTTGGAAGTTTAGGACCCGAAAAACTGCTAAAAATAGTAAGTTTTGTTGCAACTTAAAAACTGAAAGAACTGATGGTGGGGGTTCAAATGGAATAGGTGGGTGGCCACCAATATCCACTTGGATCATTAAGGCCCCAAAACGGCTCCTGGAGTGGAGGACCTGAAAACCTACTAAAAATAGTAAGTTGTGTTGAATGTGAAAAGCTGCAAAAATTGATGGTGCTGGTCCAAATGGAATAGGTGGGTGGCCACTGATATCCACCTGGATCATTCCTCCCTCCTTAGGAAGCAATGGTCCCCATTGCGTTGAGATCCTCCATGAGATGAGGCAAATTCTGTTGAACTGGGTATTAGATTTGTTGAAGATGTCATGGACCTGCGGGTGTACATGCTGGATGCATTTAGTAAATTTGGTTTCTTTATCAGCCTCATACATTACATGTTTTGATTTTGTATGTGTAGTTGCAGGATGTATGGCAACATCAAGCGGTGGTGCGTTGGGAGTCAGATCAATGGAGTGCTTGTCCTGACAGTGTAGAGGAACCTCTGTGAGTGAAGAGAAAATGTCCTCGTATTCCTCCATGACTTTGTCCATCTTCTGCAGCTGTGCAAGGGAGCCCTGTTTCGAGGCTGTGGCCACAATATTATTCTTTCCCTGTGAGCGATTTGTAAGGAAAATGAATTTCCTGGTTTGGGAAACAATCTTACTGCGTTGTTTTGTAGTAGTCAAAGAGATTACAGGAGGCGGTACCACCTCCGGTATCCTGTAAAATTTATTTCCCAAAGTAATAACAACAGCATGAGGCCTAGACTCATACACAACATGTTGCCTCCATAAGTATGGTTGGCCCAATAATACATCAGCTACATCGAGAGGAGCAACATCACACAATATCTCATCTGTGAATGGCTTGATACTGTACGGAAGGCGGCACTGCTGGCGGATGCGGAGATCTCTCCCTGGGTGGAGCCACACTATGGTATATGGCTGTGGGTGTGCTATGGTCAGTAGGCCAAGCCACTTCACGACCTCTGCTAAAATGAGGTTCTTTTGGCTTCCGCTATCGACAAGAAATTGCAGTAGAGAACCCTTCACCCACATCTGCGAATGGAAGAGGCGCTCCGCCTCCTCTCGATCCTCTGGATCGTCCCTCTGGATCTTGGTGGTGGCAACAATGGCACTGGGATCCACATCAATGATTTTCTTCCCTTTTTCATTCCATTTTTCTGGTTCTAACTCGGGATCATAAAATGCATTTGATTCGGGTGCCTTTAGTTTGACCACCAATGACTGTTTGGCCCGACACTCGTTTGTGCTGTGAGTGGGGCTGTTATGAAATTCACACCACTTCCCTATGTCCTTCTTCGGATTTGTGGTGTTGTTATGAGTCACACCGCTTTGGCCTTGCCCCTTGTTCTTCGGTTCGGGGGCACCTTTCGGATTCATAGATCCAAAGTCTCGCTTCTTCTGCTTAAATTTCTGCTCGACCTTGGCGACATAGTGATATGCCGTGCCAAGCGATGTAATGTCGAGGAACTCCATTTCCTCCTGAATGTGTTTGTGCAGACAGCCGCAGTAATTGAGCAAAAAATTTCTCTCTGAATCTTTAATACCCAACTTTGTGCGCAGGGTATGGAAGAAATTCGTTAGTTTGTGCACATCTTGATCCCTTTGTTGCTGCAGCATGGTCTATTGGATGTATTTGTCCTCATATCTCCACACGGGGTAATATTGTTCCTCTATTCCATATCAAAACGAATTCCAAGCGGGTGTGGCTGAGAATAGAGAAGGTTCCCCTTCGTCCTGTTGCTCACAGTAGGCTTCCCACTAGTCTTTGACATGGGGGGCGGATTTGAGGAGTGCAAAAATAATCTTTTCTCAATCAGAGAAATCATGGACTGAGAAATACCCTTCTAGAAAATTCAACCATCTATCTACAACGTCTGCATCTATTTGGCCTTCAAATACAAGAATGTCAAAGTTTACCTGTACCTTGAAGGGAGTGGCGCCTCCAGAGTGGTTGTTGGATGTAGATGCGCCATAGGTGGGTAGTTGTTGAAGGATCTGAGCAAAGTTATCCATCATTGCGTTCCTTTGTTTCTTGAGGGCCTCCTCGAGCAATATTTTGATAGGATCTCCTGCTCCCTCATCTTTCTTTTCTTTCGCCATGGGAGGTCGTCGGGGTTTGTGAGGCCGATCTTGCAAGGGTTCAACCAGATTGAGACCTAACTCCTTCTACCCTAACCGTGTTGGGGATAGGCAAAGAAAAACAAAGAAAGAGCAGATCGCTCTGATTACACTAATTAGGATTTATGCAGGAACACAACAGAATACAGAAATAACCATAAACATAGAGATGCAGTGGAAATAATGCTTCATTTCATTAATATCAAAGAACTGAAATAAGCTTACAAACATAATGGAAATAAAATAGCTAGGGTGCTAGTAGCGAATCTCTGAGAAGAGAAGTGGCGGCTATAGTCCTCTGAACTCTGTTACAATGAGGCTCAAGGGCCTATTTTTTATTGAGAAACAATGGAGAACTCTAAATGTCCAAAAACCTAACCCTAGGAGATGAAGCGCCAAAACTATGGGTCTTGTTTGGGTAAATTGGTGGTTCAACTTCCCGGGGACGTAACTTTGGCATCCGATCTCCGTTTGACACACTCAATAGCTCGTTAGAAAGATATGTTCGAGGATTACGAATTTCTATGTGAGAAACATTGGTCCATGAATCCATGTTTCTCCCGGTTTTCCCAAAAAGAGTCGTTTAGGGCCTCAAAACAGCTACGGAAGTTCAGGACCCGAAAACTGCTAAAAATAGTAAGTTTTGTTACAACTTAAAAAATGAAAGAATTGATGGTGGGGGTTCAAATGGAATAGGTGGGTGGCCACCAATATCCACCTGGATCATTAAGGCCCCAAAACGGCTCCAGGAGTGGAGGGCCCGAAAACCTGCTAAAAATAGTAAGTTGTGCTGAATGTGAAGAGTTGCAACAATTGATGGTGCTGGTCCAAATGAAATAGGTGGGTGGCCACCGATATACACCTGGATCATCTTACCAACTAAAAGAAAGAGACCCTCTTACATTAGAAGACATGCAGAGGTGTGCAGTAAGCGTGGAGGAAAATCTGATTGCCAAAAGAGCTAGAATGAGAAATGAAAAGAGAGTCACATATCGGGAAGAGAGTGTAGCCTCCACATCTGATACTAAAATTGATAATATTGTTAGAACTATGGAAAGGATGATGGAGAGAATAAACATGAATGAGAGAGATTACCCCAGAGAAAACCAAACAGCTCCTCAAAACATAAATCAAAATCAGAACCAAAACCAAAACATGGAGGGCCTGATTAAAAAATCAGGTCTCCTTTCCAAGAAAACTATGCTGATTAGGATGAGGGGGTAATTGAAGAGCCACAGGAAATTCATATAAATCTAATGGAGTTAAAAATGAGGATACTATTTTCCTCACTCAAGAGGAACAAGGCATATTTTCCCAAAATGAAGAAGAATGCCTAGAATTCGAGGATTATAAACAAGGATTCGAAAATGCCATCATGGAAGTGCATAGGCAGTATGACCTTAGAAGCAAGAAAACCCAATATACTCCCAAACGAAACAACCCAAAAATTTCTGCTAGGAAGACCCCTGAAAATGATCCTAAAAAGACAGCAGAAAATTCAAACATAGTAGTTAAAAGTTTTGATAAAAATAAAAACAAAAAAAATCCAGAATGTAGCACTAGTAAATCAACTAATGGCCCTAACAGAACTGATTTAACTGAGATCCCCAAAACAAATCAGCAAGCTGAAATTGCTGCAAAAACAATGTCTGATAAAACTGATTTAAATCTGCCAAAAACACAGGCACCCTTCAGTATTGAGAATGAAATTGCCAAGATAAAAATCTCCATACCTCTTATTGAATTAGTTGGCCAAGATGTATATAGATCCCAAGTTTTGAAAGCTTTAAACATAGGTGAAAATTCAAATTCTATAAATTTAAATGATGACAAACCAGAGCTCCTATTTGGACCTGAAGTAGAAGGAAAATTCCAAGAAGGAGGTGTTCCTCCATTTTATGTCAGCCTGAACATTCATGATAAAATCCTCCACAATGCCATGTTAGATTCAGGAGCTTCACATAACCTCATGCCAAAGGTATTCATGGAGATATTATGCCTTGAGATAACTAGAAGATACAAAGATTTATACTCTTTTGATTCCAGTAGAGTTAAATGTCTAGGCCTAATCAAAGATCTCTGTGTTAATCTAGCACAAATACTAGCCAAGAGCCTAGTAATGGATATTCTAGTGGCTGAAATTACCCCTAAATATGGCATGCTCTTATCACGCTCATGGGGAGCTAAACTTCAAGGCACCCTCCAAATGGACATGACCTATGCTACCATACTTGTCTTTAGTCAACCAAGAAGACTATATAGGGAAACCCATATGAAATACATGGTTAGCAGTCAAGAAAAACCTGATAACTCCCCTCTCTATTCTGTCCACACAGAACTTGATTCATTTATCCTTTATAATGATGAAAACATTAATTAACAAGTAGCAGTAAATGAGAAAACAACTGAAAAGAGGAAGAACAATCAGAACAGTAAGAACAGTGAGACCAGGCAGACCAATTAAAAAATGAACAATATAATAACCAACATGGTGGCAACCACAATGACCAACATAATGGTAAACTTGAAATTGAACCTCTTTGGAGCATGAGATTTGATGGTTCTTATGGTAAAATTGGTTCAGGAGCAGGTGTTTGGGTACACAACACTGAGAACAATCATGCAGAAGGTCATTCATATAAACTGAACTTCCAATGTACAAATAACATAGCAAAATATGAGGCACTCCTCCTAGGGCTACAATTACTCAAGAAATTAGGAGCCAAAAGGATCTCTGTCCATGGGGATTCAGAGCTAGTCATTAGGCAGATTAAGGGAGAATATTCGGCTAAACATCCTAGAATAAGAGCATATAGGAACGCTGCCCTTGACCTCTTAAAAACATTCAAAGAATATGATCTTGCCTTTGTCCCAAGAAATCAAAATATCCTTGCCAACGGTCTAGCCTTTGCAGCCAGTACTTGTCAAAAGCCTCATCATAACAAACAATACACTGTACAAGTCAAATAAAAACCAATAGTCCCTGATAATATAAGATATTTGCAAGTTTTGAAAGTGGCAAACCGATTGAAGATTTCCTGTAGTCTAGAAATGAGTTTGAAATGCCAAATTCAGACTCAGATCATGAAGAGGACTGCTCTGCTAAGGAAAAAATAGGCAAAGAGGAAGCCACCCATGATGCTAATATAAATCTATTAGAAGAAGAACACCCACATAGGACATAACTGTATGAAGATCCAGAGAAAGAAGACTTTGAAGTGCTGCAGTTTAGAGATAATAACCTGCCAAAAGGTCTTGTCCCTCTTGAAGAACTTTTTGATTTTAATGATGTTGCTAAGAAGCCAAAGATGGAATCCACTAAAGAAAATGTAGAAGAGTGCAATATAGGCAGTGTGTAAGAGCCCAAAATGATAAAAATATCAAAGACACTGCCAGCTCCTATAAAACATAAATATATTGATCTATTCAAAGAATTCAGTGATGTTTTTGCTTGGAGCTATGAAGACTTGAAGTCCTATGATACAGATATCATTAAACACAAGGTTCCTCTCAAAGAAAAATAGAAGCCCTTTAAACATAGATTACACAGAGTAAATCCTGTCCAACTGCCATTGGTTGAGAAAGAAATAAAGAAAATTTATGATGCTGGAATAATAGTCCCACTCAGGTACTCAGAGTGGGTTGCAAATCTGGTATCTCTGACGAAGAGGATAGGAGAAATTAGGCTCTGCATATACTTCAGAAATTTAAACAAAGCATCCCTAAAAGATAATTACCCTTTACCAAAGATGGATCTCATACTGCAAAGGGTAGTAGGCTCCAAAAGGATATCTCTGCTTGATGCATTTTTAGGGTACAATCAGGTGGTGGTACATCTAGATGATCAACAAAAGACAACTTTCACCACACCTTGGGGCACCTTCATGTATGTTAAAATTACTTTTGGGTTAATGAATGCTGGAGATACTTTCCAAAGAGCAATAGATATTTCATTCTCAGAAGAAATAGGTTACTTAATTGTAATATATCTTGATGACATCACTGTCTATTCCAAAATAGATGAAGAACACCTTGCTCACTTAAGAAAAGTCTTTGAAAAGTGCAGAAAGTATGGTCTGTCATTAAATCCCAAGAAAAAATTGTTTGGAATTAAAGAAGGGAAGCTTCTAGGCCACATCATATCTGAAGAAGGGATCAAGATTGAGCCAAAAAGGATTGAGGGAATATTGCAAATCGGTCACCCAAGGAACATCAAAGAGCTGTAGTCTTTCATTGGAAAGATAAATTTCTTAAGAAGGTTCATACGAAACCTTGCAGAACTCCTAAGAAACATTACTAACATGCTCAAAAGAGAAACAAGAGTCAAATGGAGCATAGAAGCAAAGAAATATTTTGATTTGGTGAATCAAACTCTTACCCAAACACCTGTTCTAATCAGCCCTGAATTCACCAAAGACTTCTTCATTTTCTCTGTTGCATCAGAGCACACAGTTGCTGCTGTCTTATTACAGAAAAAATATAGAAGGAAAAGAGCAGCCCATGGCATTCTTCAACCAACCATTAAGATATGCACCTCTGAAATATAACATCATGGAAAAGTAGGCTTTTGCCTTAATCAACGCACTAAAAGATTTCAGAGTCTACATTCTACATTCATACATCATTACATTTGTACCTCACACAGTGGTTAAAGATATCTTGACACAAGATCCCGATGGAAAAATAGGTAAGTGGATTGCTTTCATCTTAGAATATGATCTGGTAATCAAGCCTACCAAGCTAATCAAGGGACAAGGACTGGCTAAACTCATGGCTGATTTTTTTTTTCAAGCACTAGACATCAATATGATGGATGCATTGTATGAACAAGAGGAGCTGGCGACTCCACCTATTGAGGAGGAATTTTTGAAATCACCCTGGTATACTAATATATTATATGTGCTTTTTAATCTAAATGTTCCTCCTGGTTTTTCCAAAACAAAGGTCAGATTCTTGAAACTATAAACTGTAATTTTCTACATTCTAGACAAAGTTTTGTATTGGAAAAACTCTGGTGGTATATTGCTTAAATGTTTGCCTGAAGAAGATGCTGATAGGATTATGCATGAATTCCATGAAGGAAAATGTGGAGGCCATCTTTACTGGAAAACCATAGTTAATAAGATCCTTAGAGCTGGTTACTATTGGTCTACCCTCTTCCAAGACATCCACAAAATGGTAGTTGCCTGTCATAAATGCCAAATCTTTGAGGGTAAAAGAAAAATGCTGCCTTTGCCATTGTAGCCTATCTCTGTTGAAGCTCCTTTTCAACAGTGGGGTCTTGATTTTATTAGAGAAATTCACCCTGCCTCCTCTGCCCAACATAAATGGATCCTTACTGCAACTGAATATTTTACAAAATGGATAGAAGCCATTCCTTCTAGGACTGCCACAGACTCAGTAATTATCAGATTCCTTGAAGACAATATTCTATCTAGGTTTGGTTGTCCTAGAAAAATTATTACTGACAATGCTGCTGCTTTTAGATCCAAGAAAATGGTGGATTTTTTCCACAAATACCAAATTAATTTGTGTCATTCTACAACTTATTACTCTCAAGTTAATAGGTTGGCTGAATCCTCAAACAAGATTTTGGTGAACATCATTAAAAAGTTGTTGGAGGAAAACAAGAAATCATGGCACAACAAACTAGTATATGCACTATGGGCAGACAGGCTGACAAATAAGAAATCAATTGATATGTCTCCCTATCAGCTAGTCTATGGAATAGATGTAGTCTTCCCAACAAGCTTGGGAGTGCCAGTAATGAAGCTCATTCAAGAAGTGCAGTCCGAAGAAAATGACATACAAAGAAGAATAAACCAGACTGTCCAACTACAACAAACCAGAGAAGGAGTGTACAATAGGACACAACTGTTACAAGAAAATATAGAGAAATTTTTTGAAAAAAGGACCAAAGTAAATGATTTCAGCATTGGAGACAAAGTGCTGAAGTGTGATTCAAGAAGAGAGGACAAAGGCAAGCATGGAAAATTTGATAACTTATGGAAAGGTCCATACATCATTCACTTTGCAAGAGGTAATAATGCATTTTTCTTACAAGGAATGGATGGAACAAAATTGTTTAGAGGTCCTTTCAATGGCAGGATGCTCAAGCATTATTTCAGTTAAGAATCTCAATTTAAAGTTTTTCTTCATTGTATATAATATTTCTTAAACAAAAATTCAGAAAAATTGATACAAAAAGAAAGAAAGAAAAGAAGAAAAGAGGGAAAATAAAAGAAAAAGTTAAGCCCCATACAAAAAAAAATAAAATTTCTGAAAGTGTACAATTCCAAATGCCACTACTTTGAAAAGGAAGTCTTGTTCAATCATACAACCTAATCATGATTGAAATTTTTTTGAATTTTTGTTGATAAGTTAGAAATGAAGATTTTCCAAACTGTTTAAACTTGGCTTATCAGTTATTATATGGAAAATGACATTGGTTCCAAAGTCTAAATTTGTCAAACTATTTAATCTTGACAGATAAGTAGTTAGGTAGAGAATAAAAGAGCTCATCAATCTAATCTGAGCCTTTGGAAGCTATAAGGGTAGAAATATATAGTTTTCTGCTTTCAAAAGAAAAATGATGTCAAGGGTTTGCAAGTCTAAATGCACCCAAAGAATGAAGAAAAATTTTTAGAATAGAATGATGGGTAAGCAGAATTGATTTGTAGGAAGCATGGTTTTCAAATTTTGAAAGTCACAGTTACAAAAGTTGCAACAGATCAGTAATGGCAAAATTTAAATCAGCTAAATTCAAGCAGGCTACTGATCTACAAAAGCCAGAGATCTGAGGTTCTTGACACATCTTAAAGGAGTTGCCCTCCCTAGCTGGAGCCACTGTTAGTCTCCTGTATTCTACATTATGACTAAATGATTATGGATTTTCTACAGTCTACTGAAAACAACATTCCCTGAATATCATTTATTTTCAGAAATCTCACTGCCTTCATTATTCTTCTTTAACCTATTCACTATCGATCATTTTACCTATTCAGATCACACTCTTACTCCAAAATCCCATGTTTGAACCCCTAAATCCCCCCATTCCTACCCTTTTCCCCTTCCTAAAACCCCATTTTCATCACAAAAACCCTCCCCTTCATTCATTTCCCTTCTTCCATCAAAATAATGTAAAAAACCTTTTTTACATTGTTTTAAAAAACTAATTAAATTAGTTCAGGACCCACCCTTTTAAATAAAACTCTGTTTGTTTAAAAACTTGACTCCCATAAAAATTTCCCCCCCGCTCTTAACCTACAACCCCCATCCTCATATAACCCTAGCCCCAACGTTTATTAAGCACTTCCATTTAAAACCTTACCCTGGGCCTCGCATTCCAAAATCCCTGCATATATAATAAACCCTCCTGTTATAGGTCAATTTGGGCACCATTCCCAATGACTTGGTTAACTGGGCATCATCTCCAGGACCGATGATCAAGGGTCTATCATTCCCTATCATCTCAGTTGCTATATGCCCTAAGAGAGGAAACAACATGAATCAAACAAGACTTTCATCAAGCAAGGATTTTCCATTGTTTGAAGCTTATTATTAAACATGTGGGAGCTCACCAACGCAGGCTCTAAGGGGGCCTAAGTGCGTTGCATATGCAAGTAGCCCCTTTCAAGGCTTCTCTACAAATCACTTCCCGACATTCAAAGGTGCGTTGGTCACATTGAGAGAGAAATTGTCATTGTTCCGGAATCTCCACTTGGCCAGTGTCTTCTAGAAGGGTTCACATGTGTCAAGCTTCGGATCCAAGTGTCCATTTGACATTTACATGAATGGAAACATGTCTTTCCTATTTTTGGAATGTTATTGATTACAAAACAACCTACAGTTCATCTATAAATTGAACACAGATCTAAGTGTTTGGAAGAAGAATTTGAGTAGGGAAATGCTAGAGAATTTTCAATAGAGAGTTTGATTTGTGGAGTTGTTGCTAGAGAGATTTAGGTTGTGATGGGACTTGGGAAATCTGCTGGAAGGTCACTTCAAATCAGTCACTAGGTTGTAACCTCTCCTTCTATCATCAATAAAGAGTACTTCTTGTTTTTCCCTACATGCATCTATGTTTACTTTGATTTTCCATATTACAAGATCTTGGTTGATGAATGTAGTTTATGCTTAACTGATTTAGCTAACTATCTTGAATAGATATCTATATTATTGCATCTTCTGCTATTTTAGTTTTCTTTCTTGCAGGAAGCTTTCAACCATTTAAAATCACTTGAATTTGAAGCTATAGTGGAAGTGACAGAAAGGATCCATTTGGAAGCGAGGTGAAAGACTATACTACCATTTCTCCTAACTCAGAACAGATACACATAGAGGATTGGATGCTTACTTGTTTCAGTTGCTTCCAAATGGCTCCTTTCTGTCGCTTCCACTACAAATTCAAATTCAAGCGATTTTAAATGGCTGAATGCTTCCTGCAAGAAAGAACACTGAAACAACAGAAGATGCAATAATATAGATATCTATTCAAGCTAGTTAGCTAAATCAGTTAAGCATAAACTACATTCATCAACCAAGATCTTGCAATATGGAAAATCAAAGTAAACATAGATGCATGCAAGGAAAAACAAGAAGTACTCTTTATTGATGATAGAAGGAGAGGTTACAACCTAGTGATTGATTTGAAGTGACCTTCTAGCAGAGTTCCCAAGCCTCATCACAACATAAATCTCTCTAGCAGCGTCTCCACAAATCAAACTCTCTATTGAAAATTCTCCAGCATTTCCCTACTCAAATTATTCCTTCTAAACACTTAGATCAGTGTTCAATT
The DNA here is from genome assembly GCA_034641835.2 of Pinus albicaulis. Lineage (NCBI taxonomy): Eukaryota > Viridiplantae > Streptophyta > Pinopsida > Pinales > Pinaceae > Pinus > Pinus albicaulis. The sequence goes on from CM076581.1 coordinate 1,477,810,331, forward strand.
TATAGATGAATTGTAGGTTGTTTTGTAATCAATAACATTCCAAAAATAGGCAAAACATGTTTCCATTCATGTAGATGTCAAATGGACACTTGGATCCCCAGTGGAGTCGCCAGTTTGTTGGGCCAAAATTGTAATCTACGGATAAATTACGCTTCCCTAGGTAGGTATTAGCCTAGAACAACAGGTGAAAGAATATACTACCATTTCTCCTAAATCAGAATAGACACAGAGAGAGGATTGGATGCTTACTTGTTTCAGTCGCTTCCAAATGGCTCCTTTCTATCGCTTCCACTACAGCTTCAAATTCAAGCGGTTTTAAATGGCTGAATGCTTCCTTCAATAAAGAAAACTAAAACAACAGAAGATGCAATAATATAGATATTTATTCAATATAATTAGCTAAATCAGTTAAGCATAAACTACATTCATCAACCAAGATCTTGCAATATGGAAAATCAAAGTAAACATAGATGCATGTAGGGAAAAACAAGAAGTACTCTTTATTGATGATAGAAGGAGAGGTTACAACCTAGTGACTGATTTGAAGTGACCTTCCAGCAGAGTTCCCAAGTCTCATCACAACATAAATATCTCTAGCAGCAGCTCCACAAATCAAACTCTCTATTGAAAATTCTCCAGCATTTCCCTACTCAAATTCTTCCTTCTAAACACTTAGATCTGTGTTCAATTTATAGATGAACTGTAGGTTGTTTTGTAATCAATAACATTCCAAAAATAGGCAAGACATGTTTCCATTCATGTAGATGTCAAATGGACACATCATCTGTACGGTGACCTTACATACAGATTGTCATCCAAACATGGGCCTATATCTGTAGGCGTGTCTGCATCTGGGCAACATTCCAATGTAGACGACTTTATGAATTATGTACATGTTATTAGATTGTTTTATGTGGTTACTATGGGAATGCCTACCCTCAGCAATTATGATCAATAGAGGATATATCATGATGTAATGTATTGTAAGATTGATGCAGGTGACCGTTTCACTTTGTTTCTAGGCTCATCACAGTGTAAATAATCTCAATCAAATGTTCTTATTATTTGGATCTCATGCTTTAGGGGGCAATTGTTATAGGTCAATTTGGGCACCATTCCCAATGACATTTTTAACTGGGCATCATCTCCAGGACCGATGAACAAGGGTCTATCATTCCCTATCATCTCAGTTTCTATATGCCCTAAGACATGAAACAACATGAATCAAACAAGACTTTCATCAAGCAAGGATTTTCCATGGTTTGAAGCTTATTATTAAACATGTGGGAGCTCATCAACGCAGGCTCTAAGGGGCCTAAGTGTGTTGCATATACAGGTAGCCCCATTCAAGTCTGCTCTGCAAAGCACTTCCCGACATTCAAAGGTGCGTTGGTCACATTGGGAGCGAAATTCTCATTGTTCTAGAATATCCACTTGGCCAGTGTCTTCTAGAAGGGTTCACATGTGTCAAGCTTCAGATCCAAGTGTCCATTTGACATCTACATGAATGGAAACATGTCTTCCCTATTTTTGGAATGTTATTGATTACAAAACAACCTACAGTTCATCTATAAATTTAACACAGATCTAAGTGTTTAGAAGGAAGAATTTGAGTAGGGAAATGCTGGAGAATTTTCAATATAGAGTTTGATTTGTGGAGATGCTGCTAGAGAGATTTATGCTGTGATGAGACTTGGGAACTCTACTGCAAGGTCAATTCAAATCAGTCACTAGGTTGTAACCTCTCCTTCTATCATCAATAAAGAGTACTTCTTGTTTTTCCCTAAATGCATCTATGTTTACTTTGATTTTCCATATTGCAAGATCTTAGTTGATGAATGTAGTTTATGCTTAATTGATTTAGATAATTAGCTTGAATAGATATCTATATTATTGCATCTTCTATTGTTTTAGTGTTCTTTCTTGCAGGAAGCATTCAGCCATTTAAAACTGCTTGAATTTGAAGCTGTAGTGGAAGCGACAGAAAGGAGCCATTTGGAAGTGACTGAAACAAGTAAGCATCCAATCCTCTCTGTGTATCTGTTCTGAGTTAGGATAAATGGTAGTATGGTCTTTCACCTATTGTTCTAGGCTAACACTTGCCTAGGGAAGCATAATTTATCCGTAGATTACAATTTTGGCCCAACATCTCTACTTTATTATATACCCCGACCCCACGTCATATTTAAACCCGCCATTACCTTTGAAATCTCAGGCCCCACCTGATGTTTTGACCCACCGCTCCATCCAGCCTCAACCACCGTCGGATTTTCGCCTCCCCGATTCGATGGTCCCTAGCCCATATCGCACTTCAAACTGCCCACCATTTACAACACCCCGGACCTTGCGAAATGAATGGTATTTTTCCTCGTCCTCTCTGCCACAAGTCACCTCCTCCATATCATCGCATCCTTGTGCTATAAACCACCATACAACCCATGCACCATGCAAAAACCACCAACCGCCTTCGCGCCATAAACCCAAAATTGCTGACCCCCGTTCAAACACGCCGAAGCCCCAAAATCTCTACAGTACGCCCTCAATCCTCTGTATTAATCCTTGCAGCTCTTTCGAAGACCCGATAGGCCATAACCAAATGCAGAAACCCAAAATCTGCCATTGACCAGACTCTGTCCATAGTGCAAGTTTTCAATTAACAATTTTTTTTTTTATTGTGCAGGTGATCGATGTAGAAAACACATAATTTTATTTTCTAAGTCCTAAAAATTGTTCAAAATAAGCTCTCTGGGTGACGATCCAAAAGCTTTGTTTATAAAAAGGACCAGGAGCACAATATTAATCCAAAGATAGTGAGAATTCTTCGGTGGACAGGGTAAGGAATAAAGGAGAGTTTCACGGTGACTTCATAATTAAAGAAAGATCAGAGATGAAGACAAATAAAGGACACAGTTAAAGAAACTGTGACAATGAAAGGTAAATAAAATTCAAAGATTAAAGGATTAATCAAAGGTTAAAGGCAAAAGAAGGATTAGAAGACAGAGTTAAAGGCAAATCACATATAAGAGAAGGTTAAAAGAGAGATTAGAGATAAAAAGTAGATTAAAAGAATTAAACAGAGAAAGTAGAGTTAAGGAAGAAACAAATCAGAGTTTAAATGACAAATTAGGAACAAATCAACAAAGGAGGACAGATCTGAATGACAAAGAATAACAACATTTAACTCTTCCAAATATTATTTGCCACCTATAGCCTAATTTTGCTAAAGGCAGCTACCTCAGTTAATGTTTTCAGTCAGAGATATTTTTAGCAGCTCAAAAATTATTGTAAAAGTTAATGAAAAGCCAAAAAGTAAAAAATATCCTAAAGTTAGCTCAGTAGTTAAGTTAAAAGTAATTATTACAACAAGTTAGTCAGTGATATTTTGCCTTGGGCCTTGCATGGTCTCAAAGGTCAAGATTAAATTTACTCTGTAATAACTACAACCTAAAACCATAGATTAGGATCACCTCCTCATCTGCAAATAAATACTGCATGTATTGTTCATTATTAGGGTTGGTTGGTTGATTAGTTAGTTGGATGATTGCTAGAATGGATTTGATCAGACTCTGAGCTGCAAAGTTTGTTGCATTGGAGCATTGTAACTATTTTGGACATAAGTAATACGAGCACGTTCACAGATTTCTTGAGATATGTTAATGGTGAATTTATCCCTCTTTGTCATTGTTTCTTCTTTGTTTACCATACTATACATCATTTATCTGATAATAGAACATAAATTTTAGATTGAGATATGCTGTCTGGGTGCCTTAATTCTATCTGTTTCTATTATCTATATGTTTTCTTCTGTAAGGTTTGATTAGAGAATTAAGGGGTGTCCTTCTCTCTAGTTCCTCTTATCTTGTTGCCTTGAAGTTTGCTTAGTAGAGTTTAGCTAAAGAATTTAAGGTTTTCCCTGCTCTTTAGTTTTTCTTAAACTATTATTTTAAAGGCCTTCTTTGAAGTTTGATTAAAGAATTCAGGGGTGTCCTGCTCTTTGATTTCACTGAACTATTATCTTGCATGTTTTCTTTGTCTGAAAGTAATAGCTAGAGAACTTAGGGCTGTCTTGCTCTCTAGGATTGCTGGATTGTTTTCTTAAAGGTTTTCTTAGTAGAGTTTTGGCTAAAGAATTCAGGGGTCTCCTGCTCTTTAGTTTATCTTAAACAATTACCTTAAAGGCCTTTCTTGTTGAAGTATAGTTAAAGGATTCTTAATTGCCCTTTAGTTTTACTGAATTCACAACTTGCTGTCATTTCATATTCATCTAAACTAAAAATATCCACTTGATATATTTAGCTTGCCCTATGAAAACCCTTGCAGAGTTGATGTACAATTAAAACCTTTTATGACTCTAGAGCCCAATGGATTAATGCTTCTCACAGTCTATCTATCTAACTGAAACAATCACTGAATCAATCAATCAATCAATCAAACAAAACAAAACAATCCCAGAACTTCATAACTAGCCTAAAATAAGAAAATATAAGCATAATGATAAATCATTTAAATCGTAAATATAGAGAGATCCCTCTCTGAGCCTAGGAAGGCTAGGTCCTTGGACTCCAAAGTGGTCTGATGTGATTCCCTGCAAATTTGTTTTTGCCAATCTTGCAAATCACGGGGCTCCAACAACCTCATTCCTTTATGATCTTTAATTTTATCTCTTTGGTTCACTCTAATATTATGAAAATATTTGTAGTCACCTCATTCCCCTTCATTAATAAATTATTTTCTCTGTAATCCTTTTCTTCTCCTATATAGTCTGCTCTTTTTCAATCTTTGTATTAGTTTCATGAAATATTTTCTGTAAATCAGGCACTTCTATTAGATCACAAACCTATGTAATGCTTTGTATATATGACATTTCTTTCAATCCAACAATACAATTTTGGCGCTTCCTTTAATTTTTCCTTTTTAATACTTTGTTTCATATTCAACCGAGTGATTTATTTTTCATATGCTACAAAATTACCATCACGATAAAAAACCAATGTAATGCTTTGTATACATGACATTTCTTTCAAGCCAATGATTAAATTTTGGTGCTTCCTTTAATTTTTCATTTTCAATGCTTCGATGCAAATTCAACCAAGTGCTTTATTTTTCATATGTTATGCAACTAACATCACTTTTATATAAACTTAAAAAATTCCTATATAAGTTTTAATTACATAGGAAATTCCTCATATAATCTAGCACTATGCAAGCTCCCTTCAATCTATTTTTTTACATAATAATTGTTATATATAGGCACTACACCATACACCAAACAACGAGCCTAGGAGCCTTTATATTAGCACATTGGTTATGTTGGCACACTCAATTTTTAAAACACACTTTGACTCACATTGTGACACGGGGAATTGGAGCTATCGAAACACCAAAATTAACCTTTCATCGAGAAAAATACATGAAAATTTTAACACTTAAATCAATTACAAAATAGAATTTTCCATGGGATTTCATCTCTAGTTCCTATAGCTTAGGCACCCTACGATCAAGGGCCAAAATTGAGGTTTTTTCTAATTCATATCAAATACTATCTATTTTCAAAACTAGCGCGCCACAAATTGTTATAGTTGTTGGTATGTTGAGAGCTATAATCCCTTATGACTAGAGCTAGGCTCCTTGAGTCTAAGTCTTATGACCAGGTGTTATCATGGAAACATCGTACACCCAATTATACAAATTAGGCTACACTTGGCATCAGAAAACAACATGTACAAGTGTGATAATTAATAATGGAAACATCATGAAGCAAAAAAAAATCAAAGGTTCCTAAAGGTTCATTTAAAAAATAAGGCAATGCAAAGGCGCCAAATAAGTTTTTGCACAGATCAACATGGGTGTTTCTTTTATAGCCATGCAATTTTTCTAAAATTACAACTCAACATACCATAGAACACATCACATTAAACGAATCATTTTCATCTAAAAAATTACGATATGTAGCCCATTATTGAGCCATTCCACTATTGAATGGGGGTTAAGAAGCCCCCAAAGGACTCCTCTTGTCTCCCACCAATCCTAATCTCATTAATGAGATAGGGGGAGCCATGGATTGGTATTGTGCCTATAAATACTAACTAAATTAGAGCCAAGAAGAAGAAGAAGAAGCTTGAGAAGGGTTATGCTACCAAAATTGTTGAGGCAATCAACGTTATTTTGCATTGAGAGAGTTCACCATTGAGGGGTTTTCTTGTGGCTTCTTTGAGGGCAGAGTGTTCTTACATAGGATATAAGAGAGAAAAATTTCTTTAGGATATTTTTAGAGCACCATTGCTTACCATAACTTCCTTTAGTGTCTCTGAATCATCTATTATATCTCTCGACATCAACCAATAAAGAGGATTTTGTTTCCCATTCTCTTGAGTTTTTATTTATTCTTTGTATTTCTTGAGTTTCACAATTTGTTTCTCACTTAGTTACACTCCATTTATGTTTGCATTTTCATCTCTAATCAATATGATTGTGGGATCTCTTACAAGTGACAACTAAGTTGCAATATAATACAAGGATTTGGTACACCATTGCAACAAATCCACAACCACAATATGACGACTCCATAATAATTTTTCTAATCCTCTTGGTTGTATGCATTCCTATTTTGTCATTTTATTTAATTCACCTATTTTTTTGTAATTCTATTTAAAATTTACAAGCCCTTAACAAGTCTTTGCATAGGGGAATTCAACCTTTTTTATTTTTTCAGGATCATGGCTCGCATGGCTATCGAGGAGACAGTCGCAACACCAACCATATGATTATATGACCATAACATGCACGTATATCATTTCATTGTAATTGTCCTTTCTCAATTAAGTTAGATGACAACCTATAGTGACTTGTAGAAAATGGAGAGAGTATAAAGTGGAGTATGTTCTTCCCCTTGATCTTAGGTGATCTCGAGGACTCAAAAACATTTTTGAAAACACCATCTTCCATCTCCCTTTAGATTGGAAACATTCACATAGTTTAATTAGGAGGAAGAGTAAGTGTCCCATGAAACACACATCCTTCCTTTTTTGAAGGTGCAACATATGTATTTTAATTAGGTGGTGCCAATAATGGATCACTCAATATTGAAAATCACTACAATAAACAAACTTGTTATGCTCACATATGCACTTTTTAACATACCTCACTTCATACACTAATTTCACTTAACCTTTGTTTGAATAGTATGCTTGTCCGCTTGCACTCTGAGTGATCTTGGGGAATCATAAAATTAAAATTATATATATGTTTTTTAATTCATCCACACCCTAAGAAAATTGAGTTTTTTTCCATTCTCCCTAAATCTTAAGAGAAATATAAAAAGCCGAACTCAAAGCATTAATTTCCCCCACCAAGGGGTCACAAACGAAGTTATAGATTAAGTTAGGACCTTGGGAGTATGAATCCAAATAACCTCCCTTAGTCATTTCTCATTTGAAACATAGTAGTTTACTTTTAGGGAAATTAAAATCCTCCACAACCTAGTGTTAAAAAGCCCAGTGTCGAGATGAAACCCGAGCCTCCTTTAGTCTCCTGACTCTTAGTAAGGGCTTTGGATCCATGGTTGATACCTAAAATTCAAGGTTCTCTCACCCACACTGGATGGAGGTAGCTTAATGGTCAAATTTTTAGGACATCTTACTAGAGGTGGTTTGTGTGTCAGCACTTGCACTTGGAGGTGATTTTGAACAATTACTAAAAGAGTTGCTAGTTTCTTAGGGACATGGCCCTAATACCCCTAATTATAACCTCCTTTCAAACCTTTGTTAGTTTTTGGCTGTCGGCTTATGACCCCACTATTGAAAATCTTTCAGAAGACCCAATGTCTAATTGAGTGACAAGATGTTACATAATTAGGATTATCATATGTGAAAACCCCAAGCCAAACTTGCATTGTTTCAGACATTCAAACACACCTTAAGGTAAATTAACATTTGTTTTTCACTTTTTTTTTAGTGTTGATACTTTTTTTTTTTGCAAATGCCTCTCATAATTGACACACTCATTAGGGCCACATAGGGTACCACACAATATGTCATAAATCTAGACACCTTCAAAGCCTTCCACCATTGGTAGAGGAGTGCCTAGTCTTGTACTCCATCCTACTCAACCATCCAACCAAAGATCACTTGTTGAGCCCACTTTGCTAGGTTCTTTAATCCTTGGTGCTACTTTGTTAGGAAAAAATTCCTCTCAAGGTAGTACTTCATCTCAAATAGGTCATGTCAGGATGGCCAATAACACACATATCCTACCATTTGTAGCTTCAGTGAATCTTCCAGATCTGTTAAAAATTACAAATGATCCAATAGCTCAAAACACTATCGAAAATGTAGCTCATAACCATTTGTAGTCGACCAAACTACCTTTAGACATACCTAAGTTCGAAGGTAATCCAATTGAAGACCCAACAAACCATGCGATGTCATTCCATATTTGGTGTTCCTCCAATAATATCATTTAAGAATTAATCTGATTGAGAATTTTTCAATGTACACTCACAAGCCCTTCTGATGAATGGTACGCTAGTGAGAAATCAAGAGCACACACCACCTTTGAATCTGTAGCCAAATCATTTCTCACCTTTTTCCAGTTCCTAGTTTGTCATGACACTAGGTTTCAACTATTTTCTGAATTTCGACAAACTTCCTCCACTCACATAGCATACCATATCCATGAGTGGTATAGATGTCACAATATCTAGAATGTGGAAGTTTAGAATAAATCCTTCTATACTTTTTCCTCAAATCACTTTTTTCTGTTATAACAAAAGACATAGCCACCACTATGCCAAAAAATGAGGATGAAGCCATAAGTAAAGTCCAAAAATTTGAGCTTATTTATGCAAAATTAGGGTACCTCTAGACTCTAATACCTAATGCTTCATGGCCTCAACCTTTCAACAAGGATAAGCTGGCGAAATCTAACGCTGCTGACGGGTTGATTGGAAATGTTACCTAATTTCAACCTTGGAATAAACCCCCATACCAAAGGAATTTTTATGGTCCCTCTCCATAATTCCCCCAAATCACTGTTACATATTCAACACCAGTAACACCTATAAATGGGTATGATCACAACCCACCTACATCAACCCCTAATAATCCCATGTGGGGGACTCAGTACCCAATATGTACATCTGACGAAATGTCAACATCCCAACCTTCTTAAAGAAATAATCCTTAAGGAATTTTTTATTTCCCTTTTTTATGCCCACAAAAACCCAACCATGCACCTCAACAACATGCATGTGTTAATTTTGTTCAACCCTCTTTCCCCCAACAATTGCAGGCATTTGAACAAATCAACACCGCTAACCCGTCTAACACAAATAAGAAGAAAGGAAAGAACAAGAAAAAGAGAAACCAAGGTGGAGGTGGAAAATAGAAAAAAAAACATATATAGAGGGAGACTCCTCTAACCAAAATCAAAATCCAAACCAAGATATGAGTAAACCATAGAAATAAGGTAAGAATAGTGGTCTTTAATAATCCTTGTGCACTTTGTGGCAAGTATGGGCATTACACACATCACTACCAACAAATCCTTGAATTAAAATGCATGTGAAGGAATATGGGTCATCAAAATATCTAAGCCATAGGCAATCAATATCTAGTTGTGCTACATAACCCATTCCCACATCAAGAAGCCGTAGTCACTTAGCATGAATTTATACCTACGCAATACCAAAATCAGGAAAAGGGTAGTTCCTAAAACCCTATTAATCAAGAAATCTACATGACTACAACCAATGTCTTACTTCAAACTCAGCATCAGGATTATGGTTCCCCTCCTGAAGCTAATACCTCATCAACAAAGGTAATTCCAACTATCAATACATCACATTTGACGATCCCATGACCTCCCATTGACCTAATATCTAGGTTGGATGAAGTAACTTTACGAAGTACATTGAATAATGAAAAGGCTACATATGGTTATAAAATTATCATGACCTAACACAATCTCCTTCTGGCATGTCAACATTAGAAGTGCTTCAAACCTTTCCAACTCAACAGAAACACCTACTTTCTAATATAGGTTCCATTGATCCCTCAAATTCATGTTTGATCACATTTGATTTAGAAAACTTGGAACATTTACTATCATCCTTGGTCACATTCCAAATACCAGTGATTATTCTGAATGTCATTATTCATCAATGTATCATCGATGAGGGGGAATTCACTTGCATCATGTCAAAAATAGTTCGGAAAAAATTTGGATGCAAAAACGTTATAGATTCCTCCATTACATTAAGGTCATATAATGGCCACCCCTCACAAACAGTAGGATTATTTCAAAATGTCTCATTAAAAATAACCAGAAAAATAGTTCTCATTGATATTGAGGTCCTTAACACCCCCCTATATTACAATATTTTTTATGGAGGAAACTACATGTATGCCATGAAGGCTGCCACATCATAAGTTATATGTACTACGAGTTTTCCCCAATAATGGGAAAACCATAACCATCGACCAATTAACACACTATGAAACAAGAGCCTCTCCTTCACCTAACAATGTTTTACCCTTTTTCAGTTCCCAGTAGGATTTGGTCCCTTCCTTGATTGAAGTCAGGCCCAAAATTTTCAAACATTCCTTTCTCCTTAGTACTTACCCAGGAGACCCCCTGTCATAAAATCTCCTTCCACAACTCTTGTTTGCGTAGTAACCACTTCTTCTGGTGAACCCACCCAAGTGAATTAGTCACCACCTCTAGAACTAGAGAAAATTATGATGAGTGGTACACCCTTTTTACCATAATCTATCACTCTAACACCTTTTCTATACCCCTCATTTGGTTTTGTCTCACAACAAGTGATGGTGACACTCACCTTGTAAACAATGGATTTGGAATGACTCGTATGTATTTGGAACTACCTAAGATGTCAACTATGCCAATGGATACATTTGTCAAACATATTATCTTGAGTGCCCCCATGGAGGCCTTGCCACCACCAGACACACCAAACCATTGAAAGATAGGAGAGGGAACAACAAGAAAGGAAAGGATAAAAACAAAAGAAGAAAGTCCCCGCTACTAATAATTCTCCTAGGGTGGCTCCCCCATGTACCCTTTGTGACTTGGTGGGCCATCCTACCAACTAATGCATAGCATTGGACGAGTTGTAGGTTATTATTCACGCCCCTCAGACACTAATTTCCCTTTCTTCACTACCTAGAGAAATGGTTGGTATGCCATGTAACAAAGGTTTACGTACCAACCATAGATGTGGAATTTATGCACAACATGGACATTATACACATCACTAGCCTGATTTCCTATGATATCAAGATTTTTTGACCACGTTACATCATGCTACCATGGTTACACATTCTCTTTCACCCACCCTGGATGCATATCACGCACCTCAATCTATTTACAATTTCACCTCCATGGTCAATTGACACAAAGTACACCCATGTGCTATTTGTACTTGTTAGAAAATTATATATTACAGATAAATGAAACACATAAAATATGCGGAAACACAAAAAAAAAAACATGTAAAACCAGAGAGACACAGATATATGTGGTTCACCCAATTTGGGCTATGTCCACCCCGAACAACCAACCCTTCCTTTCTATTATCCAACAAAATGAAGAGACACAACCTACAATAGATCCACTTTAATATACTATGTTCTCTATCACAATCTTGCTTTCTGTTTCTCGCCCTAAGAATGAACATACAATACACAGTCACAATACAATACCCTCATACAAAACGAGGGGTTGGATTCTATGGAAAAAAACCCTAAATCAAACATAACTTCTACCATTAGATCATTCGCCTAATGAACAACCCAGATTGACTAGAAATTACAATACTTTTACAAGGAAATTTTACATCTGTTTTTAGATTTGAGGGCACTGCCCCCGAAACCCCCTCTAGAGGGGGATCCATAAATTCGTAGCCACCCCCCTTAGACCCCCCAGGCAGTGTTTAAACGATGGGTGGCGTTTCTGCCCTATTAAGAACAATGGTCTAACGCTGTGATACATCTAAATAAAGAAGATAATCAGGCTCCACACCCAACAATACTGAAACCACTTACCATACCCATATGTTACCACCCATTATCGCATATCGATGCAATCATCCAGTTAAGGTGATGCAACATTCAACACTAAAAATTACTCAACAAATGAGTGACTCTATTATGCCAAGATCCTCACACTTTACGAGGCACAAAGGCACCCCAAAATTCCTCATTCCTTACCCATGAGAAGTGAAGATGATCCCTCTCACACGGTTCCCAAGACACCAACGTAACCATTGGAGCCATTCTCTAACTCATCATCCACACTCAAACAAGAGATACTTTTGCCCCTTAATATTGATCACACATGTGAGCATATCTACTACTTTTATTCATTTGTAGGAACCATGATTAAAATCATCTACTCATCATTCCATGGTGTCAAGATCACTTCATCCATAATGAAGGTAGAACCATAAAAGTAAACATAGACACAACCCATCTATGCTCTGTCCACATCTCTTTATCATACGATATCTAGTACGATATGATATCCTTGCATGTCCACTAGTATTTGGATGTGCCAACCATCGCCTCATAACCCAATGATGCCATCATCACCATTTTTGAATATATTCCACTCTAACAAAGATATCATCAAGGCCATGAGAACATTAGAGTTCCTGTGGGATGCCATGTACCATCTCTCTTTCTTCCTCCTGGAAGGAATATTTTCACTGTCCGCATCACCTATAGATAACATATATGCAATGGAAATAAATGATTTCATTCCTATAAGCCATGTCAATTGGGTCAAAAGCCTCATTTACCTATTAGACACCTTTAAATAATGTAAAATGTCAAATATTTCACCTACCATTAAGGTGGAAATTTCAATCAAGCCCGACATTGTCAAGGAGACAATGCTTGGGGAAGCATGTTCTCCAGAAGAAGTAGCCACCTAAAAAGACCTATTCCAAGAATACTGGGAAAATTTTCTTGGTAATATGCGTAAATTCCTTGTATAAGTCCTACCATCACAGAGCACCATGTTGATACATGGCCCGATGTCTCACTAATAAGATAAAAACAATGACAACTGCACCCATCCATGGCCACAACTATCAAGCTCAAAATCGATAAGTTGCATAAAACAAGATTTATATACCCTATTTCCTATGCATCATGTATTTCCAACCTTGTACCTGTCATGAAAAAACAGGGAAAATTGTGAGTGTGTATTGATTTTATGGATCTAAATAACACATTTCCCAAATATAATTATCCCACACCCTTCATTAATCAGGTCATTGACGCTTGTGCTGGGCATGAGGCATTGTCCTTTATCGATTTATCCTTAGGTGACAACCATATTTAGATCCGTCATATGGATGAGTACAAAACCACTTTCACCACCCCTTGGGCCACTTTTGCATATATGGTTATTCCCTTTAGCCTAAAAAATGTAGAGCCACCTTCTAGCGAGGCATGACATATTTCTTCCACGATTTGGATCATCTTATATTGGCCTATTTAGATGACCTCATTGTCCATTGCAAATAACTCTCACAACATTGAATATCTACAAATTGTATTTCAGTGCTATCAACAGTATAACCTATGCTTGAACCCTCTCAAGAGCATGTTTTGTGTCAATGCAGGATACTTGTTGGGCTTCATTATGTCCCAACAAGGAATCATGGTCGACCCCCTAAAACTATAAGAAATTCGTGATATCCCCCCCACTTAAAACATTACGAAAACTAAAAATCCTTCAAGGCAAGAAAAATTTCTTCTGTTGCTTTGTTAATTACGCCACTTGTACTCATGGCTTCCTTCATCTCCTCCATTAGGAAATTCCATTCCATTGGGATGAACAAGCTCAAAAATCATTTAAGACTTTGAACGACACACTATCATAAGCCCCATTGACAAACTCCCCTGACTACAAAAAAGACTACACTTTGTAACTATCATCATCTGAGGTTGCCATTGTTAGTGTACTTGTCCAAGATGGAGATGATAATAAAGAAAACATCATCTATTATGTAAGAAAAATTTTGTTGGGACATGCTCTAAATTATGAGCTAGGTTAAAAAAATGCCTTAACACTCATCCACTTTGTACAAAATCTCAAATATTACATTATTATCTAAAATACCACTATAGTCACAAGTACTAACCCCATGAGATACTTTCTCAGTCACATAATGATAAACCATAAATTCCCCTGATGGATTTTCATCCTGCAAGAATTTTAACTTCAATTTGCTTCCCCTAAAAGCAGGAAGGGACTAATCCTTGCAGAATTCATCATTGTTTACCGTTCATATACCCAAAGGTCACCAATGAATGACACTTTCCCAATGATCCTTGGCATGTTGGTATTATTCTCTACCTTTGAACTCAAATGTTTAACCCTAATATCTCACAAGATGATTGACGACACATTCACCACCAAGAACCACGATACCTCTTCATAGGAGATGTATTATATCAGTGGGGGGTCAACGCCATCCTCCATCAATGCCTCACCTTCAAAGAAGATGAATGGGTATTGAATGAATGTCATAACGATGTATGTGGGGTTCACATTTTAGGAATGTACACTTCTAAAAAATTCCTCGATACTGACTATTTTTGGCCCATTGTCTTCCTAAACTGCATTCAAGCAGTCAAGCAATGTAATAAATTCCAACTCTACTCTCATAAAACATGAGCACCACCAAATCCTTTACACCCTATCATCACATTGGGCCACTTTTGCAAATGAGGCATCAATTTCATGACTTGAAACCTGACATCTTATAATGGTCATAAATACATCATAGTCGATGTCGACAACTTCACCAAGTGGGAAGAATCGATGCCTACATTTAATAACACATCTGGCACCATGACATGTTTTTTATTCAATCATGTGATCACGCGATTTGGAATCCCCAAGGAACTTGTGTTGACCATGTAAAACACTTCAAAACGTGAGATATTCCGAGAATTATGTCAACTCCTTGGGTTCACCCATGAATTTGCTTCCCCATACTACCCCCAATCAAATGGTATGGTAGAAGTTGTTAATAAATTCATAAAGATGATGCTTCAAGATATGGTGAACAAACATAAAACAAATTTACAACACATTATTTTTATCCTTATGGGCATACCACACATCAGTTAAAACATCCATAGGTTTCACTCTCTTCCACCTTGTAGATGGGGTCAAACACATATTCCCAATTGAGTGTAAGATCCCTAAGTTGTGCAGTGTAGTAGAAATACTCTCTAACATTGCTCCCATTGATTAGCACCTTCTACAGTTGGAACACATTGATGAAATTTGATGAGCCTTTCTCTAGCATAATTAGTCCACCAAGAAATGAACCAAATCCACTTTCGATCACATGATTATCCCTTGCCCATTCAAGGAGGGAGATTTAGTCCTATGCTACAATGTCATGAATGAAGCATTGAGCCTGAGGAAGTTATAAACCCTCTGGAGGGCACCTTACATAGTCAAGAATTTCCTCCTCAAAGAAATATACATCTTGGAAGAGCTCAAAAAAACATGTCTCAGAGACCCTATCAATGGGATTTACCTCAAAATGTTTCACCCATAATCACTAAATAAACCTCTCCTTATAATTTTCACTATTGTTATTTACATGATTTCTATATTTTTTCTATTGATAACCCTACTGTGATTTTACTAAACTATGTTCTTATCATTGTGCATGCTTATCCCCACGAGGGCTGTCTCAAACAACAACCCTCTCTTAGCCACAAGTACCCATACCTGTAATCACCAAGAGGTGGTGGTATATGAGAACTATGAAATAATCTATGGCACTGAAAACCACCATTATTTGACCATATCGATCCAATATCTCCATACATTTCTACCCCCTTGTGAAGCATATAGGGTGACCACCTTCTGATCCTAGGGTCACAGGGAGGGGTCACTTGAACTTAAATGATAAACAAGATAAGGATCACTCGCTTATAAAATAAACAATGTAAGAGAGTCCATAATGTGAAATAATGTAGTTGGTCCACTGATGCCTATGTCAACTTTAAAATCAGACGTTGGTGGATCACCCGAGACGAGTGGAAAAATGTGCCCATATGCACCCAATCTAGTCCATCGAGTTGTTAGCTCATAATCCTATGAGGGGAAATCCCACCAAAAATGCAGACACACATCACTAATGTAGCTCGTAATCCAACATCCCAAATTGACACAACTAGTATCATGTCACCTTCCTAAGTCGAGGGCCCACACTACTGACCATCCCACTCCTCCAATGTCATCACGAACTGCGAAGGTTTGATTGATACATCCTACCCTCGGTGTTATAGGTATTTTGTCACATATGATCAAATGGCCTGGAAACCAGATAAATCAAGATCCTTGACACCTTGCAATCATCCCTTTGCAAAGCCTTAAGCATTATCTCTCCAAAAGGTCCAATAATTTTGGGTTTATTAGCTCAAAAATTCATTTTAGACCCATCACACCCTGTCTTCTATGAAACCTACACTATTGCATGTTGCATAACTAAGCAACTGCACTGCCCATCACATATTTCCTTTGTTGTAGGTGCGATGGTTCTAGAATTTCGGGAAAAATAAAAAAATAATTATGAAAATTCTCTTTCTAGAAGCTTATAAGGTGGTTTTAACCATTTACTATTAATTTATATCTCAAATTCCTACTCTACAGGTCTTATATCTTATCCCTAGAGCTTATCCTCCCATATATGTGGATCAAAGTCCTAGATTGGTAAAACTAAAACTACCCTGTTTACCCTATAATTTCACTTCCTCCCATAGAGTCTCGGTTGGATTTTGGAGACTCTTAGCTATGCCCTGATGCTGCTTATTTTTACCTAAAGATCCATCACCATCTTTGAGTTGTGATTAAAGGCTTGATTTGTGAGTAAGGAAGGACAAGTTGGGTGGGAGACATCTACACGATCAAGATCTATAAAAGGGTTGCAATCTTCTCCTACATTTCATTTGATACAAAATGATTTGTTTTCCTATACTTATGTCTATTTTATGTATATGTATTTCAATTCCTTCTTGAATCATTGATTATAGATATTAGTATATGCTATGTATATCTTGTAGTTCTCGTGCTTATAAATGTTTTGCAGTTTCCATTTATAGTAATTGGAGTTGGAGCTAAGGTTCACAAGTAGGGAGAAGAGGAGGCCTTGTGTTGGACTCTAGGTAGACCTTTCCACCATTTTCTAATTTCTATAAGGAAAACCTTTAGTCTTTTGTTTATGTTGTTTCTAGATCAAGCCACTAGATCCAGGTAGTTCACTTCTATCCGCAAGAGATAAATTTCCATATAACACCCTCGGCTACAATCCTGTTAGAAAATAGATATCTACCTTAGTATATATTTGAGGTTGTCTCCTCTCACATTGAACACCTTGTTGGGTGTGGAGCCTGAATATCTTGTTTATTTTGTATCACAGCGTTGGACCCCCGTACCTTAATGGGGCGGCAACGCCGCCTGTAATTAAATGCTGCCTGGGGGGTCCAGGGGGGCGACTGTGACTTTATGGAGCCCCCCCCTGGCGGGGGGTTTCGGGGGCAGTGCCCCCGAAGCTAAAAATAGATGTAAAATTGCCTTGTAAAAGTATAGTAATTTCTAGTCAATCTGGGCCGTTCATTAGGCGGATGATCTGACGGTAGAAGTTATGTTTAGTTTAGGGTTTTTTGCCCTAGAAGGAAACCCCTTGCTTGTATGAGGGTATTGTATTGAAACTGTGATTGCATGAGCATTATCAGAGCGTGAAACAGATAGGGAGACTGTGAGAGAGAAGAGAGGATATTACAGCAGATTTGCTGTAGGTTGTGTCTCTTCATTTTGCTGGATAATAGAAAGGAAGGACTGGCTGTTCGGGGTGGACGTAGCCCAAACTGGGTGAACCACGTAAATCTGTGTCTCCCTGATTTTATGTGTTTTGTGTGCTTGTGTTTTCCACATTTTTTTTGTGTTTCATTGCTCTGCAATATATAATTTTCTAACACACATCCTTCTGAGGTTTCCATAAACCATTCAAAAATCTCAGGATCTCCTCCCGCGAGTGAATTAATGGACACTCAAAATATTTAAGCAGATCCCACTGCACTAGGTTTTCTCTCACTTGCGGATTGTCTACCACAACATATCATTACTAAACATAGTATAATTATCACCAATGAAGTTTCATTTGTGGGGTCACAAGAGAAAATAAAACAAAATCCAAAATATCCATTCCATTAGATCCCTGCAACTATTTTAGACATAGTAGTGTGGTCTCTGCACCTATTCATATAAAAAATGTGTGGGTGACCATGAAATTTTTTATTCCAAATTTATGTGATCACTGCATCTATATCATTTCTTTACATGTAGGTATCACTACACCTAGTTGGCTAACAACCACGGTGGTTGCCACTAATGTTAGCCTCACAAGCACGATTGGATGCGTGCCTTCTTACTCGATAATTATTCCCATCACCACTGATGTCCTAATCCTACCTGCACAAGAACTTGTGAGTTTGTATATTTTAGATCGGATACCATCACCATGAATATCATCCCCATCCTCATGAGGACCCCACAACTCCTTGCAAGTCAGTTGTGTGGGTGGGGGCCCCATACCATAAAAGGGGTCGTACAATATTGTACCATATGACATGCCTAACCTAGTTAGGAAATTGGAAAATATGTCACTAAGAAAAATCACCTAGCTCTCAGTGCATGTCAATAGGAGGCTCTTACAAATGTAAAAGAACCATAGTAGTGTGCATGTATGCTCACTTGCCACCTCACCGAAGAAAAATGGAGGTGGTAATGTGGGCCCCACCCCACTTAGGGGCCAAAGGTTTTTTCATAGTTATCTTCACAATTATGGAAGATAGATTCAAGGTATTTTAAAATAGTCCATTTTTTTTTAATAATGTTGGGCTATTCATGAGGTTATGGGAGAAATGATATAATCTAGACAAAGAACAATTCCTAGTAGACCTATTTTGGGTGAGAATGTTCTCACTACCTAAAGAGTTCTAGGATCTAAAAATTATTGAAGGCATCAAAAACATAATTGGATCCTTTGTAAATATCTTGTAAGTCACAAGAAGAGGGACCTATACCTCCTACACCAAAATTTGTGTTTATATGAACATCTCCAAACCTTCCTAGAATATATAGAGATCTCATATCAGGGTGAAGTGTGGAAGAAAACCTTGACTTACAAACATGCACCCTTCCACTACCATCACTTTCATGAATACAAACATCTATACCATGATTTTCCTCTACACCAAGAAGATACCAAGCATGAATCCGAACCTTTAGACTCATAAGGATCCAGGAGAGAAGAAACCAAGGGACCCACCAACCCACCAGGAAGCAGTCCCTTTTCGAACCACAAACAAATATTTGGCTCTCACGGACCACAAAGGAGAACCCAAATTATAGAGGACATCATGAATATGGACCCCAACATATATGAAACACAAAAAACAATGACAAAAAAGACTAAATCATTAGAAACACCATAGGAAACACCAATGCAATATGAGAAACCCATGCTAGATGTGTTAAGGGCATAAATGGAAGAGAAAATATAAATTTTAAATAAATATGGTAAAATCATACTCAACCTAATTGAGGAATGGAAAAATAAATATCCAAACTCTATTCCTGAACACCAAAATATTTAGCATCATCAAATATATCTTAGGTTAAAATATAAACCTTAGGAATCAATGGTAGAGACAAGGTCAACCAACCATGGTATGGGAATCCACACTTACACTACCAAGGAAAAAGTACAAAAAACAAAGGAGGTTAAAAATATGGGAGTAAATACAAACAAAGACTCAATCCAGATAGTGGGAGAGAAATTATTCAATATAGGGTAGGTTAAAATATTATTGGGGGTGTTCACATCATCCAAATACCTTTCATAATGAAAATTATACCATGGATTATTTGTGGTCTCAACAACAAAGGTAAGCAACAAATTCTTAAGGAAATAATTTGAAAGGGCAATCCATAATTTATTATTCTACATGAAACCAAAATCTCCAACGAGAAAATTAGTGAAATCATCCGCCAGTGTTGGCGAGAATGTGAATCCATAACAATTGATGATAGAGGAAGCATAGGGAGATTCAAAGTACTCTGGAACCCTTAGCAAATATCGTTCTGTGATTGGATCATGTTACCCTAAATTATTTTAGGCTGATTCTAATATGTGCAATCTCAACCTTACAAGGATATACTATCCCTATATTCCTGCATATAAACCTAGGTTCATCACAATCATAGAGACCATTTGAGCTATCCACCAAGAAAATTTATGGATCTTAGATGGTGAATTTAACCTCATTAAATCATTGGAGGAGAAGAAGGGTGGGATCATAAGGCTAGAACCAAAATCCCAAAAGTTAAAAGATCTCCTTTAGTAGCTTCACATGACTAATATATTGACAGTGAATGAAAATTTTACCTGGAACAATATCCATGGAGGTAAGCACCAAATTTCCAATAAAACAGATAGATTCATATTCTTAGAAGTCCTTTTAGAGCACGATTTTTTGTTGAAGCCTCCATATTACTGGGCATTGGTTCTAATCACTGGACCATTCATTTGGAGCTAGATCTTAAGGATGATCCTCACAACTTCCCCTTCATATTTGAAGGCTTGTGGTTACAAGACCTAGAATTTATTACAAAATCTAAATAATGGTGGGAAGTAATTGATATCCAAGGAAGAAACTTCTTGCAAACATTCTAGTCGAAACTAAATGAATTCAAAGTAAAACTTAAAACCTATAATAAAACGGAGTTTGCGAATATTTTTTAGGAGAAGCAAGCTTTGGAGTCCTTCATGCAATAGGTGTAACAAAAAATAATCCTAGAAAGTCATGCATAGGACCTAATTATGGAAGAGGAACAATTAATTAATCAACTTGAAGCTAGAAGGAATTAGGAGGAAGTTATCTGGAAGCCAAAATCTAGAATTAGGTGGATAAAAGAAGGGAAGAGGAATAAAAAAATATTCCACAAGGAAATGGTGAAACAAAAACATGATAATATAATATTCTCCTTAACATATAAAGAGGGGCACATATTTGTGGCACATGCAGATGTATAACATGAATTAGTCTCATATTATGAATCCCTCTTCTTGGAAAAATCACCATACGATACAAAAGCAATCCAGAGGATAACAACTAATATACCCAACCTTATCCAACCAACTCAAAATGACGCCATAATGAGGGAAGTTACGTTGTAGAGGTGGACGAAGTTGTTATGGAAATGCCAAAAAACAAAGCCCTGGTATGTAATGGCTTTGTAATGGATTTCTTTCAAGCATGTTGGCCCTTAATTCAGAAATCCATTCACTAGTGGAATAATCTCATCTTTCACGTTTAGTGTGGCCTATCCTTAATGATACCCATATCACCCTGATATCCAAATACAATAAGGCCAATTAATATATTTTATTAAGACCAATAGCCCTCTATAATGTCACATATAAATTTATCTCTACAATGATTGTAAATTTCCTCAATCATTTACTGAGTTCAATCATATCCCTTGAACAAGTTTTTTGGAATTTCGTGAAATCGTGGATGGCATAATAGTAGCTCATGAATTCATACATGCTGAAAATATCCATGAATGTAAGGATATTGATAAATCTTGATGTCTCCTAGGCATATGATTGAACGAATTGGGACTCTCTTACAAACCCTTCAAGATTTTTGATTTTCAGACCAATGGATAGAATGGATTAGATATTTGATCTCAACCCCTTCTTCTTGATACCCTTGAATGGATCCCATTCCTCTACATTCAACTCATTATGATGGCTTCAAAAGGGTGACCCATCTCCCCATTTCTTTTAATCTTGGAAATAGAAGGGATGGGAAGACATGTCAAGGCAGTGGAGTTAAGGTAATCTCAAAGTATTATGGATATACATAGCATATTTTCCCATCACAAATAAAAAATTTGTTGAAGATACCATGCTATTTGAATTTTTGAAAAATAGAGAGATTAATACCTTGAAAAAAATGCTCAACAAATTTATGAAGGCCTCGAGTGTGGTAATCAATGCAAAAAAAATAAAAAATCAAATCTCTTTTTTCAATACTAACATGGCAGTGCAACATCATCTAGTGCGCTTTATGGATTTCCAACTTAGAAAATTTCCAATTTAGTACCTCAAGGCTCCCTTGGTTGAGAGGTCCCTTTGTATATCTCACTAGAAAGCCACTTTGCAATGAATCTCCAAAAAACTGAATATCTAGTCATTTCAGTCACTCAATATGGCTGGAAGACTTGTCCTTTAGAAATTAGATCCACAAGTCTTACTAATGTATCAATTATCAATAATGGTAGCCCCAAAAGTTTTTCTTCGATCAATAAAAGAATATATATGGAAATTTCCTTTGGAGGGGACCAATAAGTAAAGAAATTGGTCATTGGTTGCTTGGGAGAAAATATGTCTCTCAAAACTGGTAGGTGGCTTGGGCATTTGGGACCCTAAAACTCTCAATAAGGTGACGGGGGAGAAATTATGGTGGAGATGGATTCAAAATGGGTGGGAATTATGGAAACAAATTTGGAATCAAAATTATAACCATCATACATCTCAATCAACTAAGCTATGAAGTCTAGTGTTCCCTTAGGGATCCTTAATCTAGAAATTGGCTAGAGAAAGCAAGAATCTAGTCTAGGATCATGCATTCTGGGAAATTAGGGAGGGTTAAATGACATTATTTTTGAGAGAAGCATGGAAATATATTCCTAGAATGGAAGCCCATGAAGGGTTCTAGGAATTAGTGGACAACACGACTACGTAACAATGCAACATCATGTCAGACTTTTGGAAACCATGTACTAATTTTGTTGAATGGAGAAGCTGGAAAAAAATAGAGGACTAGCCATCCCTTTCGACCATAGTTTCTTGGACCAAGCTAGATCAAGAATTGTAACATCGAAAAATTACTATTATACAGGGCCCAAATAAGCTCCACTGGGTTTATCAAACAAAAGGGATGTTTACAATAAATGAAGCCTACACTTTGTTAGCTGGACACAAATACCTTCTTAAAGAATCTATCAGGTGCAAAATATGCATGTATGGACATTGGCATAAATTAGAAAAATTCATGTGGCTCTTCACTCGAACGTGGGCACTCTCATAGGATGAAACTAGGAAAAATGTATTTGAAGGTCCATTGATTTGTCCTTTATGCAAAAATATGGAAGATGACCTAGAACATCTACTCAACACATTCTCCTTATTTGGAAAAGTATGCAATCGAGTCTTACTCCTATTTGGGCATTCCAACTAGAAATGTAATAGTATTACAAAATAAATAAATTAATGGAGTAATGGGATCTTTCACAACCCTATCCCTAACAAAGCCTAGATTCTGATAACAAGTTTCCTCGAATGGTTAACATGGAAATAATGTAATAAGAGGATATTCAAGCAATCAAAATATTAGGAAGGAGCAGTCTAGAAATTAATCCTGCAAAGTGTTGGAGAGTTCATTCTCTCTACTTCCTGGACACCATAATATTGGAAAGAAAACCATGATGAGGTAGAGATCCTCACAAAACTAGAGATCTCACTATCTATGGATAGCTAGATATCCCCCTACTCTCCATTCACAAGGATGGGCTCTCCAACAAGTTTCATACCCCCACCGGTGGGATTTATCAAAATTAAATTTGATAGTGCTTCTAAAGATAATAGAGTTCTAATAGAATATGGAGGGATCTTTCATGATAGCGGGGGATAAGAATTATACCTCTATGCAGGTAGTTATGGGATCAATAGCAACAATGGTGCTGAATTATTTGCTCTAAAGACAAGACCATGACATGCTACAGAAAATGGCTTCACCAAACTATAAGTAGATGAAGACTCATAGCTGGTAATCAATATGCTAAATAGGCTAATAAATGGTTTTTCTACATACAACATTTGTAAAAGTTGGTGATTAGAAATTTTTGTATCTCGTATTCAATCCTTTCTCCAATATTTCCCTATTATCCTCACCTCTCATTCTTGTAGATTTGGAAACAAGGTGACTGATTATCTAGCTAATTAATGAGCCTCATTATTCCAACAATATTTTTACAATTCCCAAGGCTACCAATTTTAATTATCAACCTGGGGTTTGTACTGTTATGAAAAATATACGATTGAGGATAAAAATATCTTCCCTAGACTTGATGGCATAGTCTAGAACAACATAAGGAAAAAGAAGCTAATTTTCCCCTTAAAGTAAATAGATAATGGGATGAATCCTACCTGGAATCTATCGTATGCTTCAATCCTCTCTTGGATTGTATGCTCCAATCACTATAATTATAACCAACACAATTAAAAAATACAAGAAAATGATCTATGATATCTATGTAGCATCGTCTAATCACCTTATTCAATGGATCAACATGACATCGAAATAAATGAAATCATAACATCACATATAGGAAAAAAATGAACTTTGTGCATTAATAGAAATGGAGTGAGTTACAACCAAATATAGGAGTTGATATTGTAGAAGAGCTCCTCCAAGTTGACTTGTTCCTTCCTTGCGACAAAGTGTGCCTTTATATCACCCTAATGTATGGAATAATAACTCTCACAACAGCAACATGAGGGTAGAATATATCTAAAAAAACTAACCTCTAGCTTGTGGATGGACACAAATATATATAAGAGGATGGTAAGTTGAGAGTTCTTATCCATTTAACAATCTAGGCTTGAGATCCACTCTTTATGGGAGGATGAGATCAAGGGATAAGGGATGAAAAATCCAAGGTAGGATAGGATAGGATTCAAGACTTTCATCCAAGGTAACTTTAGTTATAACAACTCCTGGAAGCTTATGGAAGAGGAAGCTTCAGGATTCTTTTTATTTTTCTCTAATTTCTATAACCACGCACCCCCGGCATAGGGTAACCTATTGGTCATCAATGCAGGTCCCGAGAGGGTCAACTTGCTAGTGAACGCAAGCCAATGAAGGGCTACGATGCATTGGAAATGAACCAGTTTCAGGAAGAAACTCAAGGATTTGAGAGAGGCATGCTTATGGATTTGTGTAAGGAGGATGAAAAAGTGTTCAAAGGACGTGAATGATACCGTTTGAAGTCCTATTGACTAGATGCGAAAAAATGGCCTATAACAGATTTCCCTCTAAAGCAAAAAGTCATAAATGGCAACTGATCAGGTGATCATGTCCAAATGGAAAAAATGCTCAAAAATGGAAATGCTCAGAAATGGTTACATTCTGAACGACCAGAAAGGTCTCATCGCTGTGATTCTGGCACCGTGAATGGGACTCAAATCCGATGTCGTATGTGAAAGTTACTGAAGTTTGAAAACGCCTTATGACCTTCAAAATAGGACTTTTTGACCAAGAAAAATGGTCTTTTTCAAAATGTGTGTTTGGCAAAAAATTAATTTTTCTATGGTTTTTTATGGGCCTATTATAGGGTGCCACGTGGCCCCAAGCCAATGGTTGAAAAGACTTGTTGAAATGTTGAGGTCAAGGTGGGTCGAACCCTCGACCCAACACCTCAGGCAGGGTCGACCCGACCACTACACCACAAGCGGAGTTTGAACCGAGGGCACCTATGAATGCATTTGGGTCATCGGATAACGGGCGATTGAATGAGTTAGGTCGTGGTGTAAATGGACAGTCGGGTCGGGTGGAACAGTGGGTTAAGCCCTCAAGGACCAGCGCCTTGGCAATAAGACCAGGGCCCAAGACCATGGGCTAAGCCCTTTTCAAATGAGCGGAAAGTTGGTTAAGCCCCCAGGGCTAAGGGCTGCAGGCTCCATGACTTCGTGCTAGGACCAAGGGCTAAGCCCTTTTCAAATCAGCGGAAAGACTTGGGTTAAGCCCCTTTGGGGTTAGCCCTCACCACAGGACCTCCAACTCATGACCATGGGCGAGGGCTAAAGCATTAACCGCCAGTGAAGTTAACTGTCCGGGTTTTCAGCATGTGAACGCGCCAGCAACTAAAAGTTAAATTTATATCTGCCCCCAAACTTAGCGCGCAGTTCCGCCTTTTAGGTCTTTCTACCATTTTTTTCGAAGTTAACTGTAGTTCCTCCAGTTTTGGAGGATTTTTTTCTAGTGCCATTGGGAAAAATTTGTTTTGGTCATAAATTTCACAATATTGAACCAATTTGGACGAAATTTTAGTCAATTTTGGGTTTCTTGAGCATTTTGGAGTGTTTGGGATAGGTTTCAAAGCAACTAGAGGTGTTATTTAGCCATTTTTTCTTCAGATAAGAGGAAAGAGCCACCAGGGCCATCGGGGATATGGAGCTGTTTTGGGTTGTTCTTCACTGTTTGAGGTGAAACAAAAGCCATTTTTAGCTTATTTCTGTCTTCTAAAGTCAAATTCATAGCTTGTTTTGCATGATTAGGCATATATTTCACTGTATAGCCATTTTTAGCAACTTAATTGAGCAAGGACATGCCCATTGGGAGCCTTGGACCCGACAGATGTAGCCCAGGAGGGGTGAACTGCTTCATCAATTTGTTGTGTTATGTTATGGTGAATTTCTCTTGCTGTGTATTTCTAATATAATATTTTAAAAAATAAACTTAATTAACATTTCCTCACACAAAAACTCAGAAACAATTACCAAAAACATTTTGTTTAACTTGCAAGTCATGGAGAATACTTTGCAAACTAAATTAAATGGAAATGGATACTTTGCATAGAAATAAAAATAGTTCCATTTTCATATTAGATGGTATCAGAGCTCATGATTTGAGCCTTAGGATCTAGAGTTTTACTCTGCATTTGTTCTTGTGCAAAGATATAGTTGATTGTTTGCAAGTTTTGATGCTTACTAGGCTTAAACTCAAGAGAGGTGAAGGACACTTGGTTAGTGCAAAAAGTAATCCACAACCAAGAAGGGCCAGAGATCCACCTCCAAGAGCCATTGAAGAAGCCTCAAGAATGTCTTCAAGAGAAGGAGAAGCTCCTAAAGACATTGATCTCAAAGAAGAGGAACGGGTGTTTTGAAAGGATTTTTTGGACATGATAGAGATGGTGAGGATACTCTACCAAGAAAGGAATGATAGGCTTGTTGGAGAAGGGTCTAGACACCAGAAATAAGGAGAGGGTTCTTCAGGAGGAAAGAAAAGTGATGACAAGTCAAAGAAAGGACATGGAGGAAATGGTGGTCCACCATCCCCATCTTCATCCTCTTCCTCTACATCATAATCCTCTACCTCAGTGAATCAATCTCACAAGTCTAAAACTATTGGTAAAAGTCCATTTTTAAAGCTTGATGTTAAATTTGAGTTGCCTATGTTTAATGGTGAGGTCAATGTAGAGAAAATTGACAATTGGATAAGATAGTTGGAAGTTTATTTGAGGATACAGAACCTTCATGAAGACGACACCAAGATTCAGTTAGCCTCTTTGAGAATGGAAGGAGCATCATTGGTATGGTGGGAAGCCAAGACCAAGGATGAAATTGAAAAACATGGTAAGATAACTTTATCATGGGCTGAATTTATTTTCGCAATTAAGCATCAATTTTATCCATAGCTCATTTACAAAAGGCTATCAGGAATTGGCAAATTTTTAGACAAATTAAGGGACAAAGTGTTCAAGGTTACACTCAAGGGTTTAAAAGAAGGGCTTTATTAATTGGAATTGATTTGCATAGCCAAGGGACTTTGCTGAAATATATAGGTGGTTTACACAACTATCTTATACATAGTATCCTTATGTTCAATCCTACTAGTCTAGACGAGGTTTGTGTACAAGCCACACATTTAGAGGCTAGAGGTAAACAATCTTATGATGGGAATGAGGGTAGTGAATTTAAAGGCAAAGGGAGAAAAAAAAATGTAAACTCTAGGAAAGAAAAGGAAAATTCTTTTGTAAAAACTGTTCCAAAACAAGCCACGATGAAGACCATTGCTAGAAAATTCATTCAGAATTGAAGCCAGAAAAATTTAAAACCAAAGATAAGGCCAAAGAAAAGGGCAAAACAGTTGCAACTGCTGAACAAGAATTAGGGTCTGAATCAGGTGATGAAACTAAAATCATAGCCATGGTACTAAAGAACATAAATGGGAAAGAGATTTTAAATGAAACAAATCCCAGTTCTAGCACTTTAAACTGTCACATAGAAGCTCCAAATGAAGAGAGGAGGATAGAGTTGTTTCATGTGAGGATAATCTCAAAACACACAAAGATAGACACACTATTTGACAGTGGGTCTCAAGAAAATTTCATCTCAGAAGACTTAGTCAAGAAGCTGAAACTTGAAACCATTCCACATCTAAAGCCATATCCACTTGGATGGATTTGCAAGGATTCTAATTTACAAGTTTCAAGGAAGTGCAAGTTGCGCTTCGCCATAACAACCCATTATGTTGACTTGGTTGAATTAGATGTGGTACCACTTGACATTACAGGTGTGGTGTTGGGTAGTCCATATTTATATGACAGAAAAGCGATCTTCCATCGCCATGAGAATAAGTATCATCTATTCAAGGATGGCAAGGAGTTTATTGTGAGAGCACATTGGAAGAAACTAGAATCTTCTTTAGTGAATGCAGGGCAATTGAAAAGGCTTGTCAATGCAAGTCAAAATTTGACTTTGTTGATGATTAAGAAAAAATATTTTGTACATAATCCTTTTCATGTTATTTCTGATGTAAATGATGATAAGTTTCAGTCTGAAAGTAGGTCGTCTTTGGAAGAAGATGACAAGATGTTGCAGAAAGTGCCTTTGGTGTTGTGATCCGGATTTATGCAGGAACGCAACAGAATAAAAATATAACCATAAATACAGAGATGCAGTGGAAATAACACTTCATTTCATTAATATCAAAGAACTGAAATTTGTTTACAGGCAGAATGGAAATAAAACTAGCTAGGGCGCTGCTAGCTATCTCTGAGAAGAGATGTGGCGGCTACAGGCCTATGAAATGAGTTACAATGAGGCTCGAGGGCCTATTTATTATTGAGAAACAATGGAGAACCCTAAACATCCAAAAAACTAACCCTAGGAGATGAAGCGCCAAAACTATGGGCCCCGTTTGGGTAAATTGGTGTTTCAACTTCCCAGGGACGTAACTTTGGAATACTATCTCCGTTTGACGCACATGATACATCATTAGAAAGCTCTATCCGAGGAATACAAATTTCGCCATGAATATCATTCCGAAATGGAATGATATTCTCTAGAGGTGCGATGCTCAAAAAACGTTGTTTAGGGCCTCGAAACAGCTCCGGAAGTTCAGGACCCGAAAAACTGCTAAAAATAGTAAGTTATGCCAAAACTGAAAAAATGAAAGAGACAATGGTGGGGGCCCAAGTGGAATAGGAAGGTGGCCACCAATATCCACCTGGATCATTCCTCCCCCCTTAGGAAGCAATGGTCCCCATTGCGTTAAGTTCCTCCATGAGATGAGGAAATTTCTGCTGAACTTGGTCCCTGGTGAACCACTTTCCTTGGTGCAGGAGTTGGCCAGCTTTGACAACCCGATACGATTGGATCTGCTGTTGACGAGTGTTCTTGATTTGCATGTCCATGATACAATCTGTGGTGGCCTGTTCCATGCAGTCTGGGTTTAACTCTGTTGGTGTGAGTTGTTCTGCAATGTCCGAGGTGTCCAGTAGAGGTGGGAAGTAAGGACGAAGGAGATCCACATTGAAGACTGGGTGCAGACCAAGGAATGGTGGAATACTGAGCTCGAATGCATTGTTCCCTACAGCCTTGGTGATGGTGTACGGCCCGTATCGGAGCAGGCGAAGCTTGCGGTGGGGTCCAGTGAGGCGCTCCTTCTACAAATGTAGCCATACTTTGTCACCCACCTGGAAGTTGTGTGGCACCCGGTGTTGATCATGGCGTTGCTTGTACTTGGCATTGGCTCTGTCCAATATATCATGAACCTGTTAGCGGATGTGTTGAATGCGCTCGATGAAGCTACTTGCTTTGTCAACTTCAGACTGGACATGAGCTGAATTGGCCTGAGCAGCTGCAAATGGCATGGCTACGTCAATGGGACATAGTGGCTGGAATCCCAAGCCCACCTGAAAGGGGCTGTGGCCAATTGAACTGTGGAGAGCCCTGTTATAACTATGTTGTACATAGGGGAGGCTCTCGTCCCATGTGCGTGGATGCTTTGAATTGTACATGCGCAGAATGTGTACAATCATTCTGTTGACGACCTCTGTCTGGCCATCTGTTTGGGGATGGAAAGCTGTGGACTTGGTGAGCTTTGTGTCCAACATTGACTAGAGGCTGGACCAAAATGTGCTGAGGAACCTTCTATCTCGATCTGATATGATAGACTGTGGGATCCCAAAGTGCACCCACACTCGTTCAAAGAAGAGTTTAGCAGTGGCTTCTGCTGTGATATTCTTCTTACAGGCCGCCATAATGGCCATCTTCGAGAATCTGTCAACGACCACGAAAACACAATCATTTCCATTCTTAGTAGAAGGTAGGCCCGACATGTAATCCATGGAGATGGATTCCCAAGGTCGACTAGGGGTAGGTAGTGGAGTATATAGGCCTTGCTTCTTGATGGTCGGTTTGGCAATGGCACAAGCAGTGCAGGATCTGATGTGCTTCTCGACATCCTTTTGAAGGTTCAGCCAATAGAAATACTTCTGTAGTATTGCTACTATTTTCTCGACCCCAAAATGTCCAGCGACTCGACTGTAGTGTGCTTCCCATATCATCTTGGCACGCTCGCTTGAAGGAACACAAAGGTGTCCCAAGTGACATAAAAGTGCATCTTGGAGGTGAAAATTTGGAACTTGCTTCCAAAATGTAATGCTTCCATTGTCGACAACCTTGCACAATGGAATACATTTCTTTGTCATAGGTGGGATACTTGCGAACTGTCTCAGACAATGTCTCACTGTGATATGCCACTGGATGTCCCTGTTGAGTAAGAACTGCCCCAATAGCATAGTCAGAGGCCTCTGTCTCGATCTCAAATGGATGTTACAAGTCTGGTAATGTGAGCACGGGGGCAGAACAGAGGCGATTTTTTAATTTTGTGAACGCCTTCTGTTGAGGTTCCGACCAAAAGAATTTTTCTCTCGCTCCTCCCTTGGTGACTTGACTCAAGGGCCAAGTGATATGAAAGAATCCCAACATGAATCTATGGTAGAAATTAGCAAGACCCAGAAAGCTGCGAATCTCTGTTATAGTGGTTGGGGCTGGCCAATCTCGAATGACTTGGATCTTGGCTGGATCCACATGCACCCCCCTTTCATCAATAATGTATCCTAGATATTGAACCTGGGTCATGCCAAACGTGAAATTCTCCAAATTGGCACACAACTTATGTTGCCACAGTGTTTGGAGGACTTGTCGGATGTGGTGAAGGTGCTCTTCCCAAGTCTTGCTGAAGATCAGAATGTAATCCAGGTACACCACTACAAATGAGTTGGTGAATGGCCACAAGATTTCGTCCATCATCCTCATGAAGGTTGCGGGAGCATTTGTCAACCTGAAAGGCATGACCAGCCATTCAAAAAGGCCTTCCTTGGCTTTGAAGGTAGTCTTCCACACATCAGAGGGTTCAATTGGTACCTGGTGATACAGTTTGGTCGATCGTCTTTGAAATATTTTGCACCTTTGAGGTTAGTCACAGGAGTCATCGGTAGTGGGATTGGTACCTAACTCAGAACGATGATCTTGTTCGGCGCTGATAGTCAGCTCAGAGTCTCCACGTCTATCCTTCTTACGCTGCTGATCGGGCTCCCACGGGGCGATGAGCAATTACGTGTGACCTTTTAAAAACTCTTTGAATACGCACTCTTGATTTCATCATTCGCCATAACAGAGCGCCGATAGATCGGTCCATTAGGTAGCGGTGCACCGGGGGTCAGATCAATCGGGTGCTTGACCTGACAGTGTAGAGGAACCCCTGTGGGTGAGGTGAATATGTCCCCGTACTCCTCCACAACCTTATCCATTTGTTGTTGTTGTGTAGAGGAGCCCTGTCTGGAGGTCGTGGCCACAGTCTTCTTCTTGCCCTGGGGGCGGATCATCAGGAAAACGAATTTCCTGGTTTGGGAAATGAGCTTACTGCATTGTTTTGTAGTAACCAAAGAGATAGCCGCAGGAGGTGGTACCTCTGGTATCCTGTACAACTTACTTCCCAAAGTAACAATAACAGCACGAGGTCGAGACTCATACACAGCATGACGCTTCCACAAGTATGGTTGTCCTAATAATACATCAGAAACATCAATAGGAGCAACATCACATAATACCTCATCTGTGAAGGGCTTGATGCTATAGGGAAGGCGGCACTGCTGGTTGACGCGGAGATCTCGTCCTTGGTGAAGCCACCCGATGGTGTATGGATGTGGGTGAGCTGTGGTCGGCAAGCCCAACCGCTTCACGGCGTCTGCTGAAGTGAGGTTCTTTTGGCTCCCATTGTCGACAATGAACTGTACAGGGGAGCCCTTTACCCACATCTGGGAGTGGAAGAGACGTTCCTCCTCCTATGGATCTTCCGGTTCCTCCTTCTGGACCTTTGTAGTGGCAACAGTGGCGTTGGGCTCCGCATCAATAATCTGTTTCCCTTTTTCATTCCCCTTTTCAGGTTCCGATTCGGAGTCGGAGCATGCATCTGACTCAGAAGCCCTCATCTCGGCCACTAGCGACTGCTTGGCCCGACACTCACTTGTGTTGTGAGTGGAGCTCTTATGGAACTCACACCACTTTCCCGTGTCCTTCTTTGGCTTTACGGTGTTGTTCTTTTCTTGTGGCTTTTGTGGGTTGTCTTTAGCCGCCATGCCTTGGCTCTGTCCTTTGTTCTGCGGTTTGGAAGCACCTTTTCCTTGCTTTTGATTCGCAGATCCAAAGTCTCGCTTCTTCTGTTTGAATTTCTGCTCAATCTTGGCAGCATACCGGTATGCCATACCAAGCGAGGAGATGTCGAGGAACTCCATTTCCTCCTGAATGTATCTGTGCAGACAGCTGCGATACTTTAGCACCAAATGTTTCTCTGAATCTTTGATACCCAACTTTGTGCACAAGGTATGGAACAGATTCGTCAGCTCATGCACATCTTGATCCCTTTGTTGTCGCAGCGTGGTCCATTGTATGTACTTGTCCTCATAGCTCCCCACGGGATAGTACTGTTCCTTGACGACATCTCGGAAAGAATTCCAAGTTGGTACAGCCGAGAACAGAGAGGGTTCTGTCTGGTCCTTGTTCTCACAGTAGGTTTCCCACCAGTCCTTAACATGGGGGGTAGCTTTGAGGAGTGCAAAAATAATCTTCTCCCGGTCTGAAAAGTCATGAGCAGAGAAATATCCTTCTAATAGATTCAACCATCTATCTACGGCATCTGCGTCTATTTTACCCTCAAATATGGGAATGTCAAAATTTACTTGTACCTTAAAGGGAGTCGCAACTCCAGAGTGGCTACTGGATGCAGATGCGCCGCCGGTGGGCAGCCGTTGAAGGATCTGAGCAAAGCTATCCATCATCGCGTTCCTTTGTTTTTCGAGGGCTTCCTCGAGCAATATTTTGATAGGATCTCCTGCTCCCTCATCTTTCTTTTCGTCCCCCATGGGCGTCCGTCGAGGTTTGCGAGGCTGATCTTGCAAAGGTTCCACGAGATCAAGCCCTAGCTCCTTATACCTCGACCTCGTTGGGGACCTGCAAAGAAGGATCGAGAAAAAGCAGACCGCTCTGATACCACTGATCCGGATTTATGCAGGAACGCAACAGAATAAACACATAACCATAAATACAGAGATGCAGCGGAAATAACACTTCATTTCATTAATATCAAGAACTGAAATTTGCTTACAGACAATGGAAATAAAACTAGCTAGGGTACTGGTAGCTATCTCTGAGAAGAGATGTGGTGGCTACAGACCTCTGAACTGCTTTACAATGAGGCGCGAGGGCCTATTTATTATTGAGAAACAATGGATAACCCTAAACATCCCAAAAACCTAACCCTAGGAGATGAAGCGCCAAAACTATGGGCCCCGTTTGGGTAAATTGGTGTTTCAACTTCCCAGGGACGTAACTTTGGCATACTATCTTCGTTTGACGCACATGATACATCATTAGAAAGCTCTATCCGAGGACTACAAATTTCGCCACAAATATCATTCTAGAATGGAATGATATTCGCTGGAGGCGCGATGCTCAAAAAATGTCGTTTAGGGCCTCGAAACGGCTCCGGAAGTTCAGGACCCGAAAAACTGCTAAAAATAGTAAGTTATGCCAAAACTGAAAAACTGAAAGAGACAATGGTGGGGGCCCAAGTGGAATAGGCGGGTGGCCACCAATATCCACCTAGATCATGTTGATCAGTGTAGAGAACAAAGTGTCGGTGCAAAGTGGTGCAAGAATCCAAGAAAGGGAAAAGCATGCAAGAAAAGAGGACACAAAGTTTAGCATGGATCAATGCTGGTTTCAGAATGGTAGATTGGTATGGCGAGAAAACTTGGTCGAGAATCGACACAAGTACATGGCTCATTCGGAAATTTTTTTCCATAAGGACAGTTGGCAAGGTGAACCTTATTTTTAGTTTTCTTTGAAGGTAGACCATTGTAGGAGCAGTATGTTTTCTGCAAATTATAGTTGCTATTCTGCAAATTTCAAAAATTTACATCATGACGTAGTCAAGGTTAGCAACAGTCGGTTAGTGGATTCAAGGAAGAATTTATCTTTTTATGAGAAGCTCAATTTGATGAAGTCAGGAAGATTTTAGTGGTTCAAGGTTGGAATATTGGAGAATCAGTCTCCTCATCTTCAGTTTCTGTAATTCAGATAGCTTTTGGGGTCCAAAAGCTTCCCATTTGAGAGGTGTGATCAGGTGATGATGTCCAAATGGAAAAAAGGCTCAAAAATGGAAATGCTCAGAAATGGTTACAGTCTGAACGAACGAAAAGGTCTCGTTGCTACGATTCTGGCGCCATGAACGGGACTCAAATCTAATGTCGTATGTGAAAGTTATTGAAGTTTGAAAACGCCCAATGGCCTTCAAAACAAGACTTTTTAACCAAGAAAAATTGTCTTTTTCAAAATGTTTATTTGGAAAAAAATTTAATTTTTATATGATTTTTTATGGGCCTATTACAGGGTGCCACATGGCCCCAAGCCAATGGTTTAAAAGACTTGTTGAAATGTTGAGGTCAAGGTGGGTCGAACCCTCAACCCGACACCTCGGGCATGGTCGACCCGACCATTACACCACAGGCGGAGTTTCAACTGAGGGCACCTGTGAAGGCATTCGGGACATTAGATAACGGGCGGTTGAACGAGTCGGGTCATGGTGTAAACAGACAGTCGGGTCGGGCGGAACAGTGGGTTAAGCACTCAAGGACCAGTGCCTTGGCGATAAGACCAGGGCCCAAGACCATGGGCTAAGCCCTTTTCAAATGAGCGGAAAGTTGGTTAAACCCCCAGGGCTAAGGGTTGTAGGCTCTATGACCTCACGCTAGGACCAAGGGCTAAGCCCTTTTCAAACCAAAGGAAATATTTAGGTTAAGCCCCTTTGGGGTTAGCCCTCACCATAGGACCTCCGACCCATGACCATGGGCGGGGGCTAAAACATTAATCACCAATAGAGTTAACTGTCCAGGTTTTCAGCATGTGAACGTGCCAGCAAATAATAGTTAAATTTATTGCTGCCCCCAAACTTAGCGCACAGTTCCGCCTTTTAGGCCATTCCACCATTTTTGTTGAAGTTAACTGGAGTTCCTCCAGTTTTGAAGGAGTTTTTTCTAGCGCCACTGGGCAAAATTTGTTTTGGTCATAAATTTCACAATATTGAACCAATTTGGACGAAATTTTAGTCAATTTTGGGTTTCTTGAGAACTATGGAGTGTTTGGGACAGGTTGCAGAGCAAAAAGAGGTGTTATTCTGCCATTTTTTCTTCATATAAGAGGAAAGAGCCACCAGGGCCATCAGGGAGATGGAGTTTTTTTGGGTTGTACTTCACTATTTGAGGTGAAACAAAAGAAATTTTTAGCTTATTTCTGTCTTTTGAAGTCAAATTCACAACTTGTTTTGCTTGTTTAGGCATATATTTCACTGTATAACCAATTTGAGCAACTTAATAGAGCAAGGGCATGCCCATTGGGAGCCTTGGACCCGGTAGATGTAGCCCAAGAGCGGTGAACTGCCTCATCAGTTTGTTGTGTTATGTTATGGTGAATTTCTCTTGCTGTGTATTTCTAATATAATATGTTAAAAATTAACCTTAATTAACATTTCCTCACAAAAAAACTCAGAAACAATTACCAAAAACATTTTGTTTAACTTGCAAGTCATGGATAATACTTTGCACACTAAATTAAATGGAAATGGATACTTTGGATAGCATTACAAATAGTTCCATTTTCAGATCAACAACTGATGATTGAGGAAATTTACCTTGTGACAAGTCAGAATCAAGAACAACTAATGAGATCATGTTCTATTACAATATATTTACATCATGACATCCTTGCTGAGGGAGGCATGGCCATGCTCAACACATAAGCTAACGTTACATGTAAAATGATCAAAGACACATACACTGATGACAAATGGTGGACCCATGACTAGATGACAGTCTGTATGATCATAGTCATCATACTTTGTGATCTTTTGATTAATTTGGGAATCGTAGCCTGGATAGATGAAAATATATTTGGGGTATTCTATCTCGTTCACACGACCATTCAATGTACGAGTCTAACCATGTGAATCAATGAGATCGAGTTGAATATGGTAGACACTATCTGATTACCAGCTAATGATGTAAGCCATTAATAGATGCGAGAGAAACCACAGATGATGTTAATGGATCTCAAGGTACTGCAATAAAATCCGTATGGTGCGAATAAATGAGTTGAAGTTGAACACCTCACAGAATATATCGGTCGAAGGTCATTGATGTAAAATTGTCGCCGAGAGCAAGGAAAATTGCCATTGATGTATGCAAGCACCAATGTATTGAAGGGTTGTTTCTAAGTCAACTTCTTGGATAATGAGTTGATGTTGACAAGAATGAATCCATCGCAAGAGGGCCTTGATGTATCCCCCATCAATGACACGAAATATGAATAATGATTTGAGACAGAATGATGATGACACATAAATCGACCAGGAATGAAAAACATGGAATGGAGGCTTTAGA
Organism: Pinus albicaulis; assembly: GCA_034641835.2. Classification (NCBI taxonomy): domain Eukaryota; kingdom Viridiplantae; phylum Streptophyta; class Pinopsida; order Pinales; family Pinaceae; genus Pinus; species Pinus albicaulis. The sequence continues at coordinate 1,477,847,522 of CM076581.1, forward strand.
GTATTGTAGCAGATATTGATTGAATGAATTCTCTTGAACACATCGGTGACATTTAATGGAGTTGGTAGAATTGACCCAAAATCAAAAGCAGAGGCTTTAATAAGGCATGATAAAGAAAAAGACAAAAATTTTTCCCAACCCAACAACCATGAAGATGAAGTGGAAGTGTGTCATGTTCAAAAGAAGCTCACTGCCATTACCAAGTGGAGTACCCTGTTTTCCCAATTTCTCCAACCATACTGGTCAATACCTCTTTGTTTTTAAACAAGATTGAGTAGGATAACATATGCTTGATCTGTAAGTTCATCCTTCAGATGAATCCCTCCGAGTATGTTTAACAAACCCTGAGAAGGAGTGGTTCGATCTTGTCATGATCGACAATTCCATCACTGTTTGATGTTTTTATGAGTCCAATGGAGGTAAAAAATGACATCTTTTTCATGTTTAGAGAGTTTGAAAAAGAGGCGAAAAAGAAATCTCCAAAGCTTCCTTTTTGTAGATAGTATATTGAGTATGCAAAGGCAGAAAACGATACTCAAGAGAACCTCTTAGCTATGATATACTAAGGTATTCCTTTTCTTTAATTTTTTATCTCAGCTTGTAAAATGGTTAAACTTATACTGAGTAGAAAAATTTTCATTTACTTTGACGAGTTCAAAAGGAAAAGTTCTAGACAATATTTTCATATTTTTGGAGTCTAAAAAGAGCTGAGAGCCTGAAAAAGTGATAGTAATATACTCTTCGGTCAAAATAATCTGTTCAAAACACGAAAAATTTTGTCAAATAGTTGTCGACCCGCTCAGAACACCATAAAAGGATTAAAAATACCTTTTTGATAGTAAAAATGAATCGTAACTAGGTAAAAACATTAAATGTGAATAAAATAATGGGATAAATGACCATAAGTAATCAAATGAAAATTTATTTTTACCATTTCACATTTACCTTCAACAGTCAGAGCTCTGACTACTTTTTGCCCTTAATCTTCTATAGCTAATTGCAATCAATTTGGTGGATCATTTCGAGTTCCATCACTTCCAGGTAGGAGCTAAAACCTTTCTCTTTAATCTCATGGTGGCTTTTTTTGTGTTTTCATGCATTTTTTTTGGGTTTTTGAGGGCCCCAGGGCTTAAATAATTCATCCCTAGACCAACACACCCCCCCAATGTCGAAAGGAGCATTTATTATGGGAAAAATTCATTACAGGGGAAGGGTGCAACACACTGTCTCCTCTTTTATGGGTGCATTGGGCATAACTCTCCAATTTTTCTTGCTAGTTCCCTTCAAAAATTTCCAAATTTCTTGCATCGAATGGATCCTAATCATTCCCTTTTTGTTGTTTTAGGTCTTCATTAGCACAAAATGGCCTTGATATGGAGAGAAAGAGGACATGAAGAACATAACATGAATGCAACAAATGATCCTGCTACCATCTAGGAACTAAAAAATTTTGGGTTGTTGAAATTCTTATGGCTTCTTGGCATGAGGCAACAAATGGAATTGCTGGAATATCTTGTTCATTCATGGGATATTCAAGCACAAGAATTTTGGTTAGGATGAAATATGCTCGAGATTAAGGTAGAGGACATATAATTTATGTCTGGGTTATCTTTAAGAGGTTCACCCATCTCTCTTATAGGTGGGAGAAGGGGTGGAGAAATAGTTAACGACTATATTTCCACTCATTTCATACCTAAATCCTAGTCGACTAGAGATAGAAAAATCAACATAAAATATGTCACCTGATTGCCTCTAAGAACGATCCTATTCATCATGGCCAGAATGGCTGGCAGTTACACACTTCACGTAGCTATTAGGTTACACATGCAATATTTCATAGAGTGTATGGAGCCAACAATTTTCAACTGGAGCGAGGGAGTGTTGGTCAACTTGAAAGAACAACTGTCTAAAGCAAGAGAGGGAAAATTGAATTTTTTTGGTTATGGTGCAGTTTTGGTCTCTTTTTCCTTAGAGAAGATTCAATTGATCCAGGAGTTCCACGGATGAGGAGGTGGATAGATATTATGTCCCGACATGTAGGTTTTTTGGTGATCAACTTCTCACCAGCCTTATTTAGATGGCTGTGAAGGAAATACGTCATGATAAATGATTATCCATATGTAGGGATGGAATTTTGTGGCGACCTTGAGCTCGTACTTCCTGAGGGTGAGTAATGGGGTGCTACAGGTAATACATTTCAACCGTTTTGATTTTGAGTTTTACAATTTTTTTGTTGTTGATGTATTCAAGACTAAGATATTGCTTTTCATGCAAATATTGGGCCCATTTGACCAATAGGTGCTTCATATCTCCATTGTTTGGGCGATCCACAGTAGGAAGTATTTATAGTACTGGTTTCCGTGGTAGGACGTGATGAATTACATGATCTCAATGTAGCAGAGACCCTAGTAGAGGTGGAGTGCCACATGGAGGGGTTTACACATGGGATAGATGAGACTGTGATTGACCAGATTCCCATGTGACTTCAATAACATACTATTGGAGTGCCTAGCCGTATTGGTCGGTTACTGTGTAAGATGGCTCGTGTAGTGGCATGTTATCATGAGCACTATGATTAGTATACTCAGAGTCTTATAACCATATTTCATGTAGTTTTTTGTCATAGACCGTGTGGTCATATGTGCCTCAGGCACATATTTTGTAAAACCAAACTTTATATATAAAACTATCTTCAGCGTTCCTATGTTTCTATTATCATTTTTAATCGATATGTTGCGTATTTAAATTCATCTACATATGTTGCAAATGTCTATCTAAAACATAATTAGCTAGTTTATCTATTAATGTATTTATATTTATAAAAAATTGTTGATATTGGATGAAATCAAAGTGTCTTTATAGAATGCGAACCCTTAAGAGCAGTGGAGGATAGTAGGACTTCTAACCAAATAGACATTAGTAAATTATAGTGCTACAAGCTTAGAGTCAAGTATAATGACTAAAATACAGATACCATGTGAGATAACATCAAACAATAGCTCGAACATTGCGCTTTACTCAACGACGTTGTTGGTAGAGCAACAAATACAGATTCCTCATAGAATCACTAACTTGACATTTGGAGCAAAGATATCCCAAGCTGTGGAGGATAAGTTCCGAGTACTACGACTAGCACCATCAACATATCTAACATATGGTTCAAGGGATGTCGACATCTACAAACCAAACATAAAAGGGATCAGCATAAACCGTAGGAAACTCTGAAGAGACACACTGCAAACACACTCAACACACCTATATAAAATATGTACATAGTTTACTACGAAAAAATCAAGCATAATATTTCTTAAGGTACAACCCATTTCTAGGCTGCACCAGTGAAACTCCATCAAAATCGACTAGCTCATAGGCCCCCTTAGAAAGAACAAACTTGAAAATATATGAACCTAGCCAGATAGGTTGGAAATTTCATAATCCAAATTTGTCAAACTCTTGATTGTACAAAAGAACAAGGTCTTCTTCTGAGAAGACACGAGGCTTGACACTTTTTTTTATACTGTACCTTGAAACGTTTCTTATGAGCTTCATTATCCATAGTGACATACTACTGAGTTTCATCTTGTTACACTGAAGTTTGTCACCATGAATTTTTAGTACTCCTTTGAAAGTCTACAATATCAAAGTTCCCAAAGTCAAGCCTTGAAACTAAGAGAAAAGCTCATAAAAGCCTTAAAACTCTGGTACCGCACTTTCTCCTAGTTTTGCCTACGGTCCTGCACTTTTGGGCTATAAATCATGCGTAGCCAAGTGCACTTTCTACTTATTAAAAGTGCGGACCCCTGTAAAATATTAGAAAAGGCACAAGTAAAATCTAGAAGCTCAGTTAAAGTCATTTTTAGAAGCTTCTGGAAACATTCCTGTGGTGGAAAGTATGCTCCTTTCATGTTCATGCATCCCATCCAATAAGGAGCTAACCCCTTGATGTAAGGAACTAATCCCTTTGAAGGAGGATTATATCCCTTCTTGTATGCAGCTGTAACCTCCTCTTCTCCACTATAAAAAGAGGCATAGGGCAGCCTCAAGGGGTTACCAATTGATGAGTTGAAGTTTTAGTATTGTTGGAGGCGAAGTGCTGTTGAGACTTAGACCCTTTTAGCTAAGATTTCATGTGGGAAGGATTACATACCTATATGTATCTCGATTGGAAGAGTGCAAGGCTGATCTGAGTAAAGGAAACGCCTGCTCCGACCCCCAGGAAGACCTGTACAACATCAAGGCAGACACGGTTGTAAGGCTCTTCTTTATTTAAGTTAATACAAATAAATCCATTTTTCTCAATAAGCTGTAAATTGATTGGTTTATTTTATGGATTCCTTGATCATCATAATGGATATGATTTATCAATATATGCTATGCAGGTGCTATTTTATTTTTGTTTGTTTGTGATTGCAGATCTACGGAGATAACTCTTTCGGGCGACTGAAGGACCACTACTACAAACAAGCGTTGGATCAAAGGTAAGATCGTTAAACCTTTATAGCATTTAATTATGAATCACAATATATCTAGAGAAAGATAGTTTTGTTTGTCCGTTTGTTGCTAGCTGTCCATAGGACACTTGGGAGGTCTGTCTTGTCCGCAAGAACGACTTATCCGTCCAAAAAAATGGCGACTCCATTGGGGAAGAATTTGAGCTTTGATTTCTTTTACTTTTGATTTATGAACTTATGTTTCCTAATTTTAATTGATTTATATTGGCTTGGGTAGTTAATCTCTGTAGAATCCATGAGAAATATTTGAAGATTTTTGGTTTTTTCTCTCGTTATATTGTGTCCGCTCTTTTCCTTTTGAGGCAGTGCGGGAATTTCCGCACTTTTCATGTACCCACAGTGCGGGACCGCACTAGATTGCACTAAATCCTGCAGACCCTGTCAAATTTTTGAAAAAATCTTAAAATCCTCTTTTTTGGATTAGTTTTTTAGGTTCTCAGTGATTACCTAGACCTGTATCTTCTATCAGAAAGCCTTGGTTAAGAGTTTGTTTCAGTATTTTATTTTTGATTGATTTTCTGAAAGATTTGCATGTTATAATGATTTTTTCTTTGTCATACATCCCGCTCAAAGATTAGAAACCTTGGCATGCCTTTAGATCGCTGGTATTCTCTTGTTTTCTTGCTAAGTCTAACATCATAGCGAAATTTTTTTTATGTGTTTTAGATTCTATTTTTCTCATTTGCAAATCGTTTAAACTTTTGTTAATAAGTTTGGAATTTCACTTAAAAAACGAAAATTGGATGTTTTTTCGAGTTCTTTCTGATTCAAGCAAATAATTTCTTATTTAGATCACAAGCTAAGTAAGACATCCTTAAAATATTTGAAGTTTTAATTCAGATTTAGTCTTAGAATTTTTTATCTCAAAATAGTGTTTTTAGCTTTGAGTGCTTTTCTAGAAATTGTAGTGTCTTTTGAAGAAAAAACTTAGTTTGCAGTTTCGATCTTGAACAAAAAGGGATTTTTATTGAGCGTGGATCATTTTGAGTTCTCTTTGAAATTAGATTTCTTTTCATATATTCTTGTTTGAAGGAAAAATTTGTTTTTAAAAGATTGCATTTCTCAACTCTTCCTTTAGCAAGAATTCATTGAAAAAAAATGAATTGTTTCTCATTATAGATGCATTTTTAGTATGATTTGAGTCGGGTGACTTCATGTCATCAGTTTCACTTTCGCAACTATTGTCTTAAGAAACAACCTTATAAAATCAATGCTTAAATTAAAATTAATCTAGTAAATTTTATATTTCTAGGGCTCCTTTCACCAATATAGCTTAGGCTAGTGTCTTGGAGTAGGGAGTAGTTAACTCTCCAAGACAGTTAAAACAAACAAGTAGTTAATATTGCGGTAGGAAAAAATCCAATAGTCACTTGTATGCTCTGGGAAGCTCCTCTTAAAGGATTCAAGCACGAGGTCATATCTGAACCAGTGGGATAATCAACTCTATCTCATTGAGAACGATAGAATATTTGCGCGTATTAACAATGGTAAACCTCAGATAGACCATTGTCGAGGAGTCTGGGGTCACTTGTCGATATACCTTGGATTATGTCAAGGAGCCTTCAAGGGGATTGAGCTTTGTTACTTTTCCCTTGCGTGTATGTTGGACTATAGACTGTTCCCCCAGGTATATTAGTTCCTGTTGGTAACCATAGTGACCATAATCTTACGGTTTTTTCCTAAGGTGACGCTGGTGGAAAGATCCCACTGTACCTGGAGCAGACGTCGACTAGACTCAGACTCTCCGGAGGGTTATCTTCACTCGAGATGGTTTAAGTGGAGAAACTTGCACCGGTCTGTTTCATTAAGCAGGTTGTCGAGGTAACTGTTCGAATCGCTTTTTCTGCATTAAATACTATGATGTTGGATTTCATCACCAACTAGTGTTTTTAGTGTGGGAAGTTATTGTTTGTGCATGGTTTGATCTCCTAGATTTTTAAGCGTGTGATTCATTTGTTTGTTTCCTTAGTGACTCTAGGAGTTTTCATTGAAATTTTCATTTGATTGCGTGTGATTAATAAGTTTTAATCGTGGCTGAATTACCGAGACAATCGCGCAGACTTCAGGGGAAGCCCCCTGAATATACACCAAGCCAACTTGAAGGGATGCGAGCTCTAGTATCGCCTACTGACAGTAGAATTGGATCAACAGAAGTAGGAGAGTCATCTATAGTTGTTCATATTGATTATCAACTACAAACAACAAAGCATATTAAAGAGTCGATTTCAGTTTCCAAGCTTACTGGTAGTATTTATCCTTCCAGTGAATTTGCTGAAGAACCTGAAATTTCTGAACCTAACACTGAACCTGCTGTTTTGGAACCATCTTCAGGATTTGTTACTCCAACTTCTAGTGATCCCGGTTCACCTAGGGTAAGACATATTATTACTGAAAATATTCCTTTTGACCTCATTTCTATTGAAGAACTTGTCGGTCCAGACGAAGAAGTAACTCTTCCCGAAACCCAACAGGCTTTGAATCTTAGGGAGCGTGAATCTATATTCTACAGTCCTTTTAGAAGTGACGCTTGGTATTTGTCATTGACAAATTTTTTAGAGAACCCGGGTCTTAGTTTTTCACCGCCCCGAATTCCTTTTCATCCTACACCAAGGGGTTATTATCCTTCATTAATCATGTCAAGTGAGCCATATATGTTTTCCCAATCACCGAAAACATTTTTATATGGTGGTCCTTCTATTCCTTCGGGGTACTAGGCACTCTCTGGTACTTTCTTAGGAACAACTCCTCGACCAACTGAACAAGTGTTATCAACTGGTATGAATGAAACTAAAACTGAAACGTCGAATGCAGAGTAAATTTTTATGATGTATGGTAATATTCCAAATCCTCAACCTCAAGGTAGTCAGTTACCACCTAGGGGGCAACCTCAAGGTAGTCAGTTAACCTCAAGGTAGTCAGTTACCACCTGGGGGGTAGCTTGAGGGTAATTTTCTACCAGGAAAAACTGTAGGAAAATATTATTTACCTGGAGAACAACCTCAAGGACAATACATACCTCAAGGACAGTACATACCCCAAGGTCAACCCCAGACTCAGTATATTCCTCAGGGTCCTTATCAACCCCAGATTAAGTACGTGCCTCAGGGTTATCAACCTCAAGGTCATTACCCAACTCAAGGTTTCCAACCGCCTTCCGGTCAATCATTTTTACAAGGAACTGGAAATTTACCACTTAATTATCAACCCTACGTTCAACCAAGATATGGTCCTTCATATGTACAACCTTCTACGGGTCAATACCCTGGAATGAACATGGTGTGGAATCCATCGCAAGTTCAATAGACTATGCAACCTAATGTGTAGTTACCTAATCAACTTGGACATCCTTTAGTTTCTGGTCCAACCCACCAACCTGTTCAGCCTACTGTTCAAATCCCTGCACCTGGTTCTGTTAAGCAGCCTGGGCCTAGTACACCCCAGACTCCGCCTCAAACTGCTGCAACTACTGCAACCTCTATTCAACGTAAAACACCTGTTTCTGGAGTATCTGTAGCTCCGATTTCTTCTATCCCTGCATCAGTGCAAATTCCTAAAACCTCTGTACCACAGTCGAGACCTACAAGTTAGACTACGGTCCAAATGCCTACGGGACAAGCTGGTACAAGTATGATTGTCTCTAGTCAACCTCAGTTTACTTATCAACCATACCAGGGACAGTATCAAATTGGTCAAGCTACACAAAATCTAGCGTATCAGTATCAGCCGTACCCTGGGTATACTTATCAAATACCTCAACAACCCCAGTGATACAAAAATGAGTCTACAAGTCAATCATCCACTATCCGTGGTGATTATCACGATAATACACCACCACTCGTGCCACCCTAGTAAAAAAACTCCTGAATTGACCAGGAACACCTATGACATATCTCTGTAGATGGAGCAGGATATCATCTATAGTAGTTTCAGGAATATCTATAGTGAGCCGCTCCAGATGGTGCTCTAAGTCAGTTAGGATCTCTGCAGTCTGATCCTGTGGGGGTGGTGGTGCTGTTGTTGCATCCCTTTGCCTCCGGTCAAAGGGGTGGAGAATGGCTGGTCGAGTTGGACCCACATCTTCATTTGAAAATTTTTGTTATCAGTTTTGGATGATTAAAAAACAAAATAAAAATTAGAAATTAGAACATGTCAAAAAATATTTTTACCTGACTCGTCCCACTGAGCTCCTAGAGGAAGGGGTATCTCCCGGTCACCACGAAAGTCCATGCCAGCATAAGGAAAATCATTTATAACAAAAAGTTGGCATTCCAGCCAACGAAAATATGTAGAGGGAAATCTCACAATCTCCCCACCCTCACTGTGGTGGGCCATCAAAGCAACCCAACGAACCATCCTAGGCTCTCGAGGCCGACCAAAATTGACAGGAATGTGCTGCGGGGCTAACATGGGGATCCTCTCTAGAGCAAAGGTGACTACAATGGACACATATCCAAATTTTTTTAGCTTCCCATTCTTTGCTCTGGTAAGTTGGCCTTTCACATTTTCCAACACTGCCTCGCACTATTTGTATATGGTGCCTCGAAAGCAATCTACTGCTATGCGCATCTGAGAACCAGTGGCTACATGCAAAGCTGCACTTCCGCATAGCTTGACAATGGTAAAAGCGATCACTTTCAGCTCTGGACGGATGATAGTTTTTATGTCAATCCATTTGTCTCGGGGATTGGCCTCATCGTTGCAAAACTCTAATTGTAGGTTGGCGACAGACTAGCCACCTGGCCTAGCCCCAAATAGAGATAATGGTTCACCTCTCATGGACAAACCAGTCAAAAAATAGATGTCTTCCAGCTCAATCTCAAGCCGATGACCTCCGGTCACAAAACACTGGTCCTGGACATCCCATTTACTTACCAGCCAAGTAAGAAGATCCACTTGAGCTCTCATGCCACTGATAGCCAAAAATTTGTAAAGCCCGCATGCTCTTAAAGCTTGCAAAGTAGGTTGATGATTTATCGCTACTTCATCTACCTCTTCATGCTCCCATTCTCACCAAATAAGCATTGTAGATGTCCTACAACAAGTAAAATGAAGGATTAGAATCATTTTCAAGCAAAAAATTAGGGTAATTTAGGAAGAAAATATGTTTTTTAATTTACCACGGCACCTCCGCACTTTACGCTCAGGGACAGTGCGTAGATACGCACGGGCCCTATGTTAAAAGTGCAGGGCCCCGACATTTTTCTTTGTAGAAAAATGTCGGGGTCCGCAGGTACCTAATGCATTGGGTGCGGACCCCCGAGGGCGAATTTTTCGGCATATTTGCCTCCCAAAAATGAAATTCTGACCCAAAATTAAAAAATTGAATGGATGAAATGCAAGATAAGGAGGTTGTGGATTACTTGAATCAGACGGTTTTCGAATCCGATGGTCGGTTTGCCCAGAATCTTCTCCGAAGCATTTTTTGCCCAGAGCTCTGAAAAATTCACTCCAATTTCAAACGGTAAAAATGAACTTGAAAAAATCCTTTTTATAAGTTTTTTCGAATAGATGAATTTTAAATTTGTTTATTTTTCACTTTAAAAATTATTTTTTCAAAATATTTTTATTATTGAAACATGTATGTTTAATTTTTCGAGTTTTTGTGCAGAATAACGGATTTTTCAGGCAAAATGGTCATTTTTGATGCAGAGTAAACTTTTATCACTTTTTCAGGCTCTTTAAATTTTACGAAAAAGCGAGACCATGGAGTCCTCTTTTAAGCCCTTTTCAGACTCTCTAAAAATGAAAAGATCGCTGAGTACTTGACTATTTTAACTCGTTAAAGTAAATGAACGGTCGTCCCTTCAGCATAAGTTTACCCCTTTTCCAGACTGAAATGGACTATTTACAAAAAATGTATACGTTGACTAATCATGGTCAATAGAGTTCTCTCTTGCAATATTTTATCCTTTTTCGGGCCCGAGGGAATAAATTTACGAAAAAGAATACCCACGGAGTTTTCTTAATTTTTTCTTCTAACTCCCTAAAAATGAAAAACACCGAGTTTCTCCTATATTGGACTCATTAAAATTTAACAGTAAAGGGCCTGTCGATTACAAACAGGAACAAACCACTCCTTCTTAGGGTTCGATTTTAAACTAAGTTGGACTCATCCGAAGGATGAGCTTATAAACAAGCAAATGTTATCCTCCTCAAGCTTGTAAAAAATAAAGAGGTACTTGCCAGAAATGGTGGGGGAAAAGAGAGAAGAATAGATTCATTTGTTATACTTTGATTTGTAAAAGCATTACACCACTCTTGAACACACACTTTTTGTCACACTTATACCTGGGTTGGGAAATCCTTTGCCTATCAGTTAATCAAACCAATTTGAAATTCTTCAGCTGGTTTCTGAGTATTAGCTTAGGGAAACTGTCACGAAACCATCTGCAGTGTCGTTATGTGTTCAAGAGGACAGTCAAACAAACCATTCATCTGCAAACACTTGTCTCCATTTGCGTTGACCATCCCTCAGTCAGTCCTTGCAAAAAATTTCTTCAAAACTTAATCTATGGTTTCGTGTCATGAGCTTGCTTACAACGTATCACTTTATATCAACGACAGCTCATCATCTAGGAAGTTGATCTAGAATCTGTCAGTACCTTGGAATTTACATGCCTTAATGGCAGATTTCTCGCCTTCGATGACAGGTTACATCATTGACCTTCAATCGAACAATTCCGTGAAATGTTAGACTTCATATCACATATTCGCATTTCGTGGATTGTACTAAGTACTTTGAGAGCCATTGTCATTATTGATGGTTTCTCTCACACTTGTTAACAGTTCACATCATTGACTGGTAATTAAGTGGTTTCTACCATGTTCGACTTCAACACATTTAAATCGCATGGATAGAATCGTACTAGTTTGGGAAGAAGAAATCACGACCATTGATCTAGTTTCCACCATCCAGGCTGTGAGGAGTTTTATTATTCATTATGTAGTAGACGATTCATTACAGATGGCTGCGTCCATGCTATATCTACATTATTGATGTAATATTAAAATCATTTCTATATCAGAACAAGTTTAGTTATTTTTTGATCTGAGTATGGGAATGCCTACCTCAGCGATGATATATATATATATATATGTGTGTGTGTGTGTGTGTGTGTTGCGTTGAATTTTTTTACAGGGTTCCTACTGGGGTGTCCACAGGCTGATCCTTGAAATGATAAAGCACATCACTCTTCGAATATTCTTAGAATTCGCACTTTAGGGGGAAATTTGTTACACTGAAATTTGTCACCATGAAATTTTAGTACTCCCTTGAAAGTATACAATATCAAAGTTCCCAAAGTCAAGCCTTGAAACTAAGAGAAAAGCTCATAAAAGCCTTAAAACTCCGGTACCGCACTTTCTCCTATTTTTGCCTGTGGTCCCACACTTTTGGGCTATAAATCATGCGTAGCCAAGCGCACTTTCTGCTTATTAAAATTGCGGACCCCTGTAAAAGATTAGAAAAGGCACAAGTAAAATCTAGAAGCTTAGTTAAAGTAATTTTTAGAAGCTTCTAGAAACATTCCTGCAGTGGAAAGTACGCTCCTTTCATGTTCATGCATCCCATCCAATAAGGAGCTAACCCCTTGATGTAAGGAACTAATCCCTTTGAAGGAGGATTATATCCCTTCTTGTATGGAGCTATAACCTCCTATTCTCCACTATAAAAAGAGGCATAGGGCAGCCTTAAGGGGTTACCAATTGATGAGTTGAAGTTTTAGTATTGTTGGAGGCGAAGTGCTGTTGAGACTTAGACCCTTTTAGCTGAGATTTCATGTGGGAAGAATTACATATCTGTATGTATCTAGGTTGGAAGAGTGCAAGGATGATTTGAGTAAAGGAAACGCCTACTCTGGACCCCAGGAAGACCTATACAACATCAAGACAGACATGGTTGTAAGGCTCTTCTTTATTTAAGTTAATACAAATAAATCTATTTTTCTCAATAAGCTGCCAATTGATTGGTTTATTTTATGGATTCCTTGATCATCATAATGGATATTATTTATGAATATATGCTATGCAGGTGCTATTTGATGTTTGTTTGTTTGTGATTGCAGATCTACGAAGATAACTCTTTCGGGCGACTGAAGGATTACTACTACAAACAAGCATTGGATCAAAGGTAAGATCGTTAAACCTTTATAGCATTTAATTATGAATCACAATATATATAGAGAAAGATAGTTTTGTTTGTCCGTTTGTTTCTAGCTGTCCGTAGGACACTTGGGAGGTCTGTCTTGTCCGCAAGAATGACTTATCTGTCCAACACATCTAAGCACATAATATGTAAGAGATGTTCCACTTCTTTGGAAGTGGTAGGACGAAGTTCTACAACTAGTTTCAATGACAGAATCTCACATTTGATTGATAGGATTGCTTCTAGACCATAAACCAATTGGAGAGGAGTAAATCCATTAGTAGTCATAACAAAGGTTTGGTATGCCCATAAGGCAACATAAATAAGAAAATTCTAGTCCTATTTATGGACCTTTATCATACGTTGAATGTTATGAAACCAACTCCAAAAATAGAAGAAAAGAGAGATCAACGCCTTAGAAATCAACCACTTCGAGGGGGAAACCTCCTTTACATTACATAAATGAAAAATTCTTTGATGATTCAAATAAGAAAACCTCCTTGCTATATATAGGAGTCCATGGGGTCATAATATAATCCTAGATGACCTAACATTCATAATGTAAGGGCGCAACAATAACAATAGTGGTGTTTTATTGGGCACAATAATAACAATATGGGGACTACAGGGGTACAACAATAACAATAAGGGGGATACACTAACAATAATAAGGGACTACACTAGTAATATAGGGACCTAACATGCCCCTCTCCTTCAAAAAAGTGTTGTCCTCAACGATTGAGTAGCTCTGGATGCTTCTGTATAAATTTTCATCATCCCATGTGGAATCTTCAGTGGGTAAGTTCTTCCACTTGATGAGATAATCTGAAATTGATTGATTTATTAGTTGTCGAGTTCTTATTTCCATGACTGCTTCAGGTTCCAATATCATTTTTATTTCCTCATTAAGTTCTAGAAATATTTTTTGAACTGTAAGTTTGTCACCTATAACCTTATTTAAGAGTGAAACATGGAAAACTGGGTGCACTCGAGAAGAAGCAGGAAGCTCCAATTTGTATGACATAGTACCAATATTTTGCAACACCTTGAAAGGACGCTAGTACTTTGGAAATAATTTATTATCCTTCTTAGCTTGCTTGAGGGAATTTTGTTTGTATGGTTGTAGCCGTAAAAATACCTAGTCTCCTACATCACAACTTCTCTCGCTGCGATGTTGATCTACCTATTGTTTCATTTGATTTTGTGCCAAATTTAGGTTATCCTTTAAGAGTTGGAGAAATTGTTGTTGATGTTCGATGTGATCTTCCACTACTTGAAACTTAGAATTCTCTCTTAAAGATGATGTGATAGACGATGGATGATATCCATAAAGTTCCATAAATGGTGTCATTTTTGCTGCAGTATGGAAGGAAGTGTTATACCACCATTGAGAGAGAGGTAACCACTTGACCCATTATGTTTTTTTATCAGATACAAAACAACGAATATATCCTTCCAAACATTTGCTCACTATATCAGTTTTCCCATCAGATTGAGGATGATAAGATGAGCTATGGGCTAGTTGAGTACCCAAACAAGAAAATAATTCCATCCAAACATTTCCAGTGAAACTGAGATCTCTATTGATTACAATAACCTTTGGGTTTTCATGTAGCTTTTGAATTGTTTCCATAAATGCAGTAGCAACTGTACTTGATTTAAATGGATGAGATAATGCAAAAAAGTGTGCATATTTGGTAAGTCTATCAACTACCACCATAATGACTCTCTTTCCTTTAGACTTGGGTAAACCTATGATAAAATCCATTGAAACCTCCTCCCAACGTTGACTTGGAATAGGTAAAGGTTGCAACAGACCCACAATATTAATTGTCTCAACTTTATTTTTATGGCAAACCAAATATTATGCCACAAAATTTTGAATATCAGATTTAAGGCCATCCCAAAAAAATTATTTATTCACCTTGTGGTAAGTTTTGAAAAATCCCGAGTGCCCTCCTATGGGAGACATGTGAAATTCCAAAAGAATTTTTTGCTTTAGTTGGGAATTCTTACAAAGATATAAGCGATATTTGTACTGTAAGGAATCATTTTTCCAACTAAATGTATCAGATGTACTGGGATCTTGCTGCAACTTTTGAATGAGTGTCCATACTTCTTCGTCATTCTTCCATTCCTCCCTTGCTTCAGTTATCCAATTTGGTTGGATAATAGAAATGGCACAAATCAATGCTCCCACCTCCTCATCCTTTATTGAGAGTGCATCTGCAACAAAATTTAGCTTCCCTTTTTTGTAGATGATTTCAAATTCATAACCCAACATATTTGTGACCCATTTTTGTTGCTCTTCTGAATATAGTCTTTGTTTCAAAAAGTGTTTAAGACTATCATGATCATTTTTTACCTTGAAGTGTCTTCCCATTAGGTAAGGTCGCCATTTATTTAGTGCATGTAGTATTGCCAAAATTTCCTTCTCATAAATATATTTCTATAAATAATTTTCTTTGATTGGACGACTTTCAAAAACAATGGGTCTTCCTTTTTTCATTAAAACAACACCAATTCCATTTCCCTAGGCATCACATTCCACAATAAAGGTTTTTGTGAAGTCTAGTGCAGCTAAGACCAGTGCTAGGCACATTTCCTCTTTAAGATGTTCAAAGGCCTTAGTTGCTTCAGGAGTCCATGAAAATGAATCTTTCTTCAATAATGTTGTTAGAGGTGCTGTTATTCTCCCATAATTCTTAAAAAACTTGTGATAATACCATATTAACCTGAGAAATCTTCACAACTGCTTTATGGTTGCGGGGAATTTACATTCCTTAATGGCTTTAATTTTTTTAGGGTCCACCTTAACAACCTCTTGAGATACAATATGACCTATATATTCCACCTTTTGTACTCCAAATAAACATTTGGAGGTTTTTGCATATAATTGTTTATCCTCTAACAGTTTGAGCACCCTGTCAACATGTTGAACATGATCCTTCCAAGACCTGCTGTAGATTAGTATATCATCAAAAAATACTAACACAAATTTTCTAAGGAAGGGTTTAAAAATGGAATTCATCAACCCTTGAAATGTAGAAGGTGCATTGGTAAGGCCAAAAGGCATGACCAAAATTTCATAATGACCCTCATGAGTTCGAAATGCTGTTTTTAGAATATCTTCCGTCTTCATTCTGATTTGATGATATCTTGAACGAAGATCCAACTTGGTAAAACAAATTGCTCCATGTAATTCATCCAATATTTCATCAATCACAGGAATGTGAAATTTATCTTTAATATTGAGCTTATTGAGATCCCTATAATCTAGACACATGCACCATGATCCATCCTTCTTGTGCACCAATACTACTGTAGCAGAGAAATAATTTTGACTAGGTTGAATTATACCAGCCTCTAACATGTCTGCGATCATACATTCAATTTCTCGCTTTTGGACATAAGGATATTTGTAAGGCTTGATGTTTGGAGGAACACTTCCTGGAATCAAATGAATATCATGATCAATATCACAAATAGGTGGGAGTCCTTTGGGAGTTTCAAACACCTTGGAATGATTGTCCAAGACTTTTGGAGATATGGAGAAATAGATGATTTGGATGTTGGAACTTCTAGTGAGCATAATTGTGCAATTACGCCTCATTTTTATTCAGAATATTTGTCATGAAATTAGAGCTTATTATCTTTCCCGGCTTCCCTATGATACCCCATAATTCAACTTCCTTTTGTGCTGAATTTTTTTTCAAGAAAAGCTCTTGAAAATTAAAAAGCTATTGCCCCCAAAGATTGTAACCATTGTACTCCTAGTACAAAACCAACACCTCCCATTGGAATGGAAAGCATTTGACTATTCAATACATATTACCCCATGGTTAGCTTGATATTATGGCATTTTCCAGAGCAATTTATAGTGCCTCCATTTGTAGCCATCACTTGAAATTCTGGTGTTGGGCGTAGGAAGCAGTTCAATTCCTTGGCTACCTTACAATGAATAAAATTATGGGTACTACCTGAATCAATCAACACTATTAAATTTTTATTATTGATATTTCCTTCTATCTTGAGAGTTTGATGAGTGGTAATTTCTTCCAATGCATTACAATATATGGTCAGACTCATTTCTTCTTTCTCTGACGGTTGGTTCTTGGTTATATCGTCTTCTTTTGAAGTTTCTTGTTCATTTTCTTCCTCCTATTCACAATCTATGTAAAACAATTTCTTCTCAGCACACTTATGACCTTTTAGTGTATTTTCTATCACAACTGTAGCAAATCCCTTTTGATCTTTTTTCTTCCAATTGTTGTGGTGTCAACCTTGTAGGTTGTGGAAGTCTAGGAGTAGCAACACTTCCATCTTTATATATGTGAGTGGTAGGCTTCCTTGTTGCCATAATTTTACTTTCAATTTTTCTTGCCAAACTGAATGCCTTCTCCAATGAATCATGTTCCCAAAGGCTGGATGTTATCCTTTAAAGTCCCTATGAAGACATCAATCCTATGTTCCTCTGGAATATCACTTACCCTTATATTCAAATTTTGGAAGTCCTCAATGTGCTCCACCATTGTACCCTTTTGTTTGAGATTTATCAATTGGCTAAAAAATGTGTTTCTCTTTGTATCTGTTATCACTCTAGTAATTCTAAAGTTGTGAGATTTTTGTTTTTAGTCAAAGAAAACTAGAGGTAACCACAAACCAAATTCAAACTCTAGGATCTAGCTTTCCTAGGGTTCAGAGAGGGCTCTCTCTTTAAAATTTAACTTTGTTTCAATTTGTAAATATTAGGCTAGTTATGAATGTGTAGCTTTGGTTTGGTTTAGGTAGATTTGGTAGGAAAAATCACTTGAAAGGAAGGATAGTGGGAAATATATTTGTCCATTGGGCTAAGGAGTCAAAATCAAGCAAACAGAACTAGGATCAAGGCCAAAAGGTCAAATGTTTTCAGGGCAAGATAGATAACCCTTGAAGATCTTGGAAAGTTGTTTTTATGAGGTGGTATGATTGGGATAAAGAGAAATTAAGAATCCTTTGATCTGGAAAAGGAACTAGTAGGAAGAGGTCAAACGAGAGAGGGAGCAATTAAGGGTTCCCTACACTGTAAATTAAAGGAAAACATAGAAATGATAACTAGTTAAAAAAATGGTGCTCTTAACAAATCATGTAGTAATACTCCTAGTTATTCATTCACATTTAGAACAAACATATATGGTTGCATGTAACAAAGAAAGATAACAATGAAAAGTAAGGAAATACTTCACTCCAAATAGCTCATCACAGGAATCCTGAAGTATGATGCCAATTGGTTTGATCTAGCCTGCTACTCGAAATTTGACACACAAAAGCTTTTAAGTCCAACAAAAATGACTATAACAATCTCCAGTAATTTTATTCGACACAAAATACTTCTAAAGATGAAGTATTTATACATAGTTCTTTACAAAATATCCTAGAATGCTTCTAGGAATTATCTAAGGGAAATAAACTATCTTTACAACAAAAATAGAGACAACTGCTTAACAAATCAGCAAGCTGTCCTATTTATCCAAAAGTAATAGAAACTGCTTTTAGGATAAGATGCAACTGGCTGCCTTGGTGTCCTCCTTGCTAGATTTAGATATTTTAAATTTGTTTTTTAATCTAATATGCCTTGTTTTATACTCTTTGTATGATTCTCTTTATTCACTGATACTCTCTAAACTCTGATACTCTTTAACCATAATAAAAAATTGTTTACTGCTGTAAAAATCTGTTTTGATTGTAAATTAGAAAATAGTTTTCTCCTTCTTTCATCTGTCTGTCTTTTATCCTTCATAATAAATCTGTGAGTGACTGCCAATCCTCATTTTTAGGAGTTTGTATCTTTTTTAATTTCCTGAAGTTTTCATCAGCTTCAGTGTATCTGGAAAAAGTTGGCTTGATGAAAAACAAGTGTCTTATCTCATGTTGTAAATAGAATAAGTCTTCAAAACTCTTGAGTAAGACTTTTCCAGTTGGAATGCCTTGTCCTTGTGGTTTATTCACCTGTTTTTTTGAAAAATCTCTAATTTTCTTATCATAGTCATTTTGAGGCCTCAGTTTATCATTAATGACCATAATGTCAGGCAGTCCTTTTTGCCTCAAATTTGTAAACTTGACCATAAACCTGGTTATGGCAGTATTCATACTCTCCCACTTTTCTTCTAGTTGCCTCCTCAGATTCTTATTTGTAGTAACTTTCCTTATTTCTATGATAGTTTCAGTCCTATCAGTAATCTTGAGTTCTTCTAACTCCTGTTTTTTTTTATTGTTGAGGAATGTGATCAACTTTAAAGCTTGTTCTAGTTTATCATCCAGTTCACTTTGAGTCTTTTGAATTTCTGCTTGGGCTTTTAGTAATAACTCTCTCTGTTCGAAAATTACCTGAATTGAAGGCCATGCTTCATGGATGGCTTCAATGACATTGTTCCAAAGATGATTTTTTATATATGATATTTGTTCCTTCAATGTCAATTCCTTCTGCAATTTCTTTAACTCTTCATTCAATCTGATGGCATTTTGTTCATGTGTATTTGCATTTATCTGAGCCAATTTATTTGACTTCTCAAGATTCTCTATTACCTATTTCAATATGCTGATTTCATTTGGCTTTAGAGACATTTCCTCCATAGCTTTCACCAATTTGTTGGCTTCATTTGTATGGTGAATTGCTGTTGTAGATGATTCAGTAGCTAATATTTTAGAAGAAGTTACTGGCACTGTAGTAGCCAGTGGTTCTTTAGGTGCCAACTTCTCAACTAAAGTTGAAGGCACTACTGTAGTGATTACAGGAATAAATGTAGGAATCTATGGTACTTTCACTGTTTCCTTTTCATGGACAAGTTTTTCCATCTGAATCTCCATCTCCTTAATTTGAGCTGTCAACTGAAAAATAAAATTCATCATGTCACCTTTTTCTTTCTGTCCTTCTATTATTTCTTTTGTTTGGGGATGTTCACTTTGAGGAAGTTTGAGCTTTCCTCAAAGCTACTATATCTTCATTCTTTTTCTTAACCAATAATTTTGTTGCTTTGATATTAGCAGGGTCATATCCCACTTGCAAAATTAGTTCTTCTAAGGATTTTATCCTTAGATCTTTGGCATACGATGAGGCTTTGTCCATCTTTATCTGATCTTGCATGTTGGAAATGGTGTTTTGGAGTCTTTGAGCACTCATGGCTTTATTTTTGATAGTAGAGTATAGCATTTCTGAGGTCTGTCTATGGAACTCAATTTGATCAAGAGCATGGATCTTATTTGTCTGGACTTCCAAATCAACTTTCTTATAATCTGCCACTGTCTTAGGAGATTTGACTGTGGGCTGTAACACTGACATAATTAGCTTTTGATTTGAATAATCAAATGCAGACAGAAGCCTGATTTTGACACTTGGAGTCTGTTTGAGATATTGAGAATAAATATTGTTTTTTATCTCCTCATTCTTCAACTTGATTTGTTTATATTTTTCTTTGATATCCAAATATTTTTCCTCAGCTGCCTGTGAGGAAGAGGCTTCCATGCTTTGCTGTCTTTCCATCAAATGTGTATCTTCATTGTTGACTTGTTCTTCATTCTGATTCTTAGTGGTAGGCTCATTGATGATCACAGTAGCAACATCTGTTTGTGGCAAATCAGTGTTGGTATCTATAAACTCTCTTTCTTCCACATCAATTGTTACCTTTCCTTTACTTGCTGAATCTAACTTGGGCCTTTTGTTATATATTATCCTAAATTTGGTTTCAGTTGTAGTTTCTGCAACATAGGCTCCTTCTTCCCTTACTCTCTTAGTGGACTTTTCTGGTTGATTTGCAGTCTCTAAAGTATGACTAGTATTACTTTTGTTTACTGCATATGTTAAGGTATTTTCAGTCCACTCAATCTGATTTGTAAATTTTTCTATCTCTAGATTTGCTTTATGGATGAAGGGTGTTAAATTGCATTTAACCCTTATCTTACTCAGAATTCCTTGTGGATCATAATTCCAAGGAAAAATTTCTTCAAATTTATATTCCAATAGTTGCTTAGTTGCTTCTTTCTCTGCATCCCTGTGATTGCAGATGAATGGCCCTATCTGATTCTTTAGTTTGAATTGAGTTTTCTTCTTAGCTGCCATGAAATTTATGGAATCAGAGTTTAGGATCTGCTTGATATACTCCAAGACAAAGATCCTCATTGAAACATGCTTGGGTAACTTGTAGGGTAATAATTTTGACCCAAATACTCCGATCTCAATATGCTTTTCATATAAATACCAATCACCAACCTTATTATGTTCTGAAAACTGCAATATCTTTTTCATTTCTTCATTTATCCTTGACTGCTCTATTTTTGTTAACATTGTGATCACTGGATGTTGGAATAACTCTGAAAATTTTGAATAAGTGAAATCTGTACATTCTTTCCTGAGCAAAGATGTCCAGAAAATGATAGAAAGAGGATTTCCCTCTATGTCAAGATTTTGAAGAGTAACTGAAAATTTATCTGATTGGAAGTATAAAAACATAAGGAAAAGGAAGGAAGTATATCTGAATACTCCTTCAATTTGCAAGTTGGTCAATTGATAATGAATATTATTTGCTAAAACCAGCATAATCAAAGATACTGATGGGGGTTGACTTGGAGAGAAAGTGGATAAGAACCCCAAGATGGAATCATCTGTGTGTTCATCAGTAGAATATCCTAGGATGAAGGAAAACATCATTAGGGGAATTTTGAGGTCTAAAATGGTCCTCCTAAGGAAAAAATAAAATAATAGCTAAACCAATAAAATAATATTTATGAATTTGCAATTCACTTTTTGCACCACAATCCATGTAACCATAGTTAAATTAAATTCAAAAGTTGTACCAAAATAAAATTAATAAAAAAATTGTATTGATGTGACTATAAATATGAATGAGTTTTTCAAGAAAAAGTCATTATCATTGAACAACTAATGCATTTGTCTTTTGTACTTAAATAACTTAAAATAAAATATAAATATAAATTTATAAATTCTTTATATGCTATTAATTAAAATTTATATTATTTAAACTGTATAATAACATGTAATTAATATACTATGTAAAAATAATATAATATAATATAATATAATAAATGTATAGGGATATGCATTGTTTCTTTCAAGAAATATGAAATGAAAATATTATATTTTTATTCAAAAAGTGTGAAATGACATTTATTATGAGTACTTTAGTTTGATTTTAAAAGTACTTAGAGCACTACCATGGTTAACCGTGAGTTTTTATCCACCATTGAGAATGTGACAAGTAAGTACCTTTAACTCAATCAATGCCACTTCAACCATTAGGGATGATGTCATCCCCTAAAATTTGATTGGTTCTCATAAAGTGAATTTTGATTATACATTTTCCTTAGGAGGCCCATTTTAGACCTCAAAATTCCTCTAATGGGAAATCACGTGTCTTGAACCTTATGGGAATTTAGCAGTAGAATATGGGGGATTTAGCTTAGGAATTTCTACATGAAAAGGCATAAATGTCTAAAAAATCATGAATCTCTTGGGAAAATCTAGGCCAATATACAACTTGGTGAGGGCCTCTATAGATAAAGGGACTGCTTGGGGGTCAAGCTGAAGCTGTAGCATTTGGTTAATTGATTTTGTAGTAATGGTAAAAAGCACTTCTTTATTGGCATTTACAATGGCTCTTTGCTCAGGCACATAATGTTGTTGATATAACCTAATGACTTCATGGCATGGGTGAGTTAAAGGGACAACATATTTGGGCAAGTGGGATTCCCAAATATGGACTTCTTCTTCATTATGTAAGGACTTCTCATAGCACCAGTTATGAATATCTAGCAGGTTAAATTCAACAATGGGATCTGCTGTCTTGTAATCAACATCAGCCAATGGAATATGTTTATTGTCTATGACTGGAGGTTGTAAAGGATTAACAACAATAGCAGTATTAGAAGTCATGGCAGGGGTTGGTTTAGGTACTTTGGAAGCTTCAGGTTTGATAGAGCTCTGATTTTTATGCATTTTTGGCTGCTTCTGCAAGTTTAGACAGTTTGCAGAAGTAATTTTACTTTTAGCAGAGGCTTCTTGGATAAATAAGCAAAGTATGGTCTATTCTTTGAGCTTTATTTTCAATTAGGTTTGTCAAAGAGGTTTACAATCTTTTGAACGAGCTTAAAACAAGAAGCAAGGGTTTCCTGAATTTTTTAATGAAAAATTAGGTTAAAAAAATCTGTTGAATTTAGGTAAAGAGGCTTATGATTGTAAAAAATCTGTTTCGACTGTAAATCAGAAAATAGTTTTCTCCTTTCATCTGTCTGTATTTTATCCTTCATAATAAATCTGTGAGTGACTGCCAATCCTCATTTTTAGGAATTTGTATCTTTTTTAATTTCCTGAAGTTTTCATCAGCTTCAGTGTATCTGGAAAAATTTGGCTTGGTGACAAACAAGTGTCTTATCTCATGTTGCAAATAGAATAAGTCTTAAAAAATCTTGAGTAAGACTTTTCCAGTTGGAATGCCTTGTCCTTGTGGTTTATTCACCTGTTCTTTTGAAAAATCTCTAATTTTCTTATCATAGTCATTCTGAGACATTAGTTTATCATTAATGACCATAATGTCAGGTAGTCCTTTTTGCCTCAAATTTGTAAACTTGACCATAAACCTGGTTATGACAGTATTCATATTCTCACACTTTTCTTCCAGTTGCCTTATCACATTCTTCTTTGTAGTAACTTTCCTAATTTATAGGATAGTTTTAGTCCTATCAGTAATTTTGAGTTCTTCTAACTCGTGTCTATTTTTACTGTTGAGGAATGTGATCAGCTTTAAAGCTTGTTATGGTTTATCAGCTAGTGCACTTTGAATCTTTTGAATTTCTGCTTGGGATTTTAGTAATAATTCTCTTTGTTCAAAAATTACCTGAATTGAAGGCCATACATCATGGATGGCTTCAATGAAATTGTTCCAAAGATGATTTTTGATATATGATATTTGTTCCTTCAATGTCAAATCCTTCTACAATTTCTTCAACTCTTCATTCAGTCTGATGGCATTTTGTTCATGTGTCTTTGCATTTATCTGAGCCAAATTATTTGACTTCTCAAGATTCTCTATTACCTGTTTCAATCTGATGATTTCATTTGTCTTTATAGACATTTCCTCCATATATTTCACCAATTTTCTAGCTTCATCTGTATGGTGAATTGCTGTTGTAGATGATTCAGTAGCTGAGGTTGTGGAAGAAGTTACTAGCACTGCGGTAGCCAATGGTTCTTTGGGTGCCAAATTTTTAGCTAAAGTTGAAGGCACTGCTGTAGTGATTACAAGAATAACTGTAGGAATCTCTGGTACTTTCATTGTTTCCTTTTCATGAACAAGTTTGTCCATCTGAATCTCCATCTCCTTAATTTGAGTTGTCAACTGAAAAATCAAATTCATCATGTCATATTTTTCTTTCTGTCCTTCTATAATTTCTTTTGTTTGAGTATGTTCACTTTGAGGAAGTTTGACCTATTTCCTCAAAGCTGCTATATCTTCATTCTTTTTCTTCACCAATAATTCTATTAGGAGGGTCATATCCCACCTGCAAAACTAGTTCTTCTAAGGCTTTTATCCTTAGATCTTTGGCATAAAATGAGGCTTTGTCCATCTTCATCTGATCTTGCATGTTGGAAATGGTGTTTTGGAGTCTTTGAGCACTCATGGCTTTATTTGTGACAGTAGAGTATAGAATTTCTGAGGTCTGTCTATGGAACTCAATTTGATCAAGAGCATGGATCTTATCTGTCTGGAGTTCCAAATCAACTTTCTTATAATCTGCCACTGCCTTAGGTGATTTGACTGTGGGCTGTAACAATGACATAATTAGCTTTTGATTTGAATAATCAAATGCAGACATAAGTCTGTTTTGCACACTTGGAGTCTGTTTGAGATATTGAGAATAAATATTGTTTTTTATCTCCTCATTCTTCATCTTGATTTGTTTATATTTTTCTTTGATATCCAAATATTTTTCCTTAGCTTCCTGTGAGGAAGATGCTTCCATGCTTTTTTGTCTTTCCATCAAATGTGTATCTTCATTATTGACTTGTTCTTCATTCTGATTCCTAGTGGCTGGCTCATTGATGATCACAGTAGCAACATATGTTTGTGGCAAATTAGTGTTGGTATCTATAAACTCTGTTTCTTCCACATCAATTGTTACCTTTCCTTTACTTGTTGAATCTAACTTGGGCCTTTTGTTATATATTATCTTGAATTTGGTTTTAGTTGTAGTTTCTACAACATAGGCTCCTTCTTCCCTTACTCTCTTAGTGGACTTTTCTGGCTGATTTGCAGTCTCTAAAGTATGACTAGTATTACTTTTGCTTACTACATCTGTTAAGGTATTTTCAGTCCACTCAATCTGATTTGCAAATTTTTCTATCTCTAGTTTTGCTTCATGGATGAAGGTTGTTAACTTGCATTTAACCCTTAGCTTACTCAGAATTCCTTGTGGATCATAATTCCAAGGAAAACTTTCTTCAAATTTATATTCCAATAGTTGCTTAGCTGCTTCTTTCTCTGCATCCCTGTGATTGTATATGAATGGCCCTATCTGATTCTTTAGTTTGAATTGAGTTGTCTTCTTAACTGCCATGAAATTTATGGAATCAGAGTTTAGGATCTGCCTGATATACTCTAAGGAAAAGATCCTCATTGAAACATGCATGGGTAAGTTGTAGGGTAATAAGTTTGACCCAAATACTCCGATCTTAGTATGATTTTCATATAAATACCAATCACCAACCTTACTCTGTTCTGACAACTGCAATATCTTTTTAATTTCTTCATTTATCCTTGGCTGCTCTATTTTTGTTAACATTGTGATCACTGGATGTATGAATAACTCTGAAAATTTCGAATAAGTGAAATCTGTACATTCTTTCCTGAGCAAAGATGTCCAGAAAATGACAGAAAGAGAATTTCCCTCTATGTCAAGCTTTTGAAGAGTAACTGAAAAATTATCTGATTGGAAGTATAAAAACATATGGAAAAGGAAGGAAGTATATCTGAATACTCCTTCAATTTGCAAGTTGGTCAATTGATAATGAGTATTATCTACAATGAAACTATCATAATAAAGATTACTGATGGGGGTTGACCTGGAGAGAAAGTGGATAAGAACCCAAAGATGGACTCATCTGTGTGTTCATCACTAAAATATCCTAGGATGAAGGAAAGCATGGAAATAACATGTCTTGAACCTTCTGGGAATTTAGCAGTAGAATATGGGGGATTTAGCTTAGGAATTTCTACATGCAAAGGCATAAATGTCTGAAAAATCATGAATCTCTTGGGAAAATCTAGGCCAATATGCAACTTGGTGAGGGCCTCTATAGATAAAGGGACTGCTTGGGGGTCAGGCTGAAGCTATATCATTTGGTTAATTGATTCTGTAGTAATGGTAAAAAGCACTTCTTTATTGGCATTTACAATGGCTCTTTTCTTAGGCACATAATGTTGTTGACATAACCTAATGACTTCCTGGCATGGGTGAGTTAAAGGGACAACATATTGGGGCAAGTGGGATTCCCAAATATGGAATTCTTCTTCATTATTTAAGGACTTCTCATAGCAACAATTATGAATATCTAGCAAGTTAAATTCAACAATGGCTTCTGCTATCTTGTAATCAACATCAGCCAATGGAATATGTTCAATGTATATGACTGGGGGTTGTAAAGGATTAACAACAATAGCAGTACTAGAAGTCATGGCAGGGGTTGGTTTAGGTACTTTGGAAGCTTTGGGTTTGCTAGAGCTCTGCAGAAGTAATTTTAATTTTAGTAGAGGCTTCTTGGATAAATAGGCAAAGTATGGTCTATTCTTTGAGCTTTCTTTTCAATTAGGTCTGTCAAAGAGGTTTACAGGCTTTTGAACTGGCTTAAAACAAGAAACAAGGGTTTCCTGAGTTTCTTAATGAAATTATGGGCTAAAAAAATATGTTGAATTTAGGCAAAGAGGCTTATGATACCTTCAGAGGTTTTCTAGTTTAATTCAGGGCTTAAAATAGTTCATCAAATTGTAAAAACTCACAAATTTCCTCAAAAATTGTGCGCAGCAGTAAAACAGGGTTCCTGGAAAAATTTTGACAGGGTTTGGCTTGTTTTTGGACTATTTTGTTGGACTTCTTGTGATATTTATGGATCTATGAATGAAATTTGTCTTTTAAAAGGCTTTTCAAATGGAAAACATGCTTAATTTTGAAATAAAAAACATGTTATTCACAGGTACTGGACTTTTGAAGATGTATCTAAAGGTTTTGAGCAGTTCTTATGGTATCTTCTGGAGCAATGCAAAGCTCCTCGGTAATCTACAAGGGGTACAGGCTAAAATTTGCAATCTTTTGTCATGAAAATGGCAGAAAATGGTTGTTTTTACAGTCGGGGAGGCTTGCACTGGGTTTATGCGTGGAAAATGTAGGAAATGATTGCATTTCCAATGTTTTGTATGCATATTAGGGCTAATGGGAAATGGCATTCAATTACAGTCACATCGGGCGGGAATAGTGGTTTCAGGCTTCCAAGGATTGAAAACAGTCAGTGGTTATCGCACAACATTATGGTGGTAAGTGGTTTCGGGGCTAATCCATGCGATCCAATAAGAAATGGGCACATGGAGGAGAGATGGAATTATGAAACCACACATTTCATGCAGATTTTCCGTGGGGGTGATCACGCAAGTTTTTTACGCGATATTGTGTTTTCACTGTCGGATCTGGGGTTCGATTGCAAACGACCCAGATTGGTTGGAGAGTTGCGTCGAAATGAGAGTGGTGGGACCAGAGTTTCATAACACATCGAGATAGTTTGAAATTTATATATTAGATTTTAATAAAGTTTAAACTATGGTTTTATGAAATGGTGAAGGGGTTAGGATTTTTTAATTAAAACATTTACAATGTTTCAATCAATGCATCGGAGTGAGCGTTTATTATATAGTTTTATCAAATGTAATTAACACTTGTTTAAACTACATGGGGCGGGATATTTTCATAAAGATATGTTTAGACCAATGGGATAATTAGGCGGGGTTTTATATTGGCGCATATGGGATATAAAACATTGGTTTAAACTTAAAATAAAGGGTTTGGGGGTTCATTTTAAATATAAAGGAATTAATACTATAAAGGTAATAGTATTTAGGGATTTAATAAAATAAAAAGTTAGTAGTTAATATGAATAAAAGGATAGTGGAAAAGGAAACAAAATACATGTTATCTCTAAGTAAAGTGCCAAAAAATAAGGCATTATTTATCTTTGTTGTATTACTTCACTTTAACTTAAGAAAAATATATTTTTAGGGTTTATGAATGATTTTTGAAAGGGAATGAGATTAGCTATTTGAGGTTTAGCTTTTACTAAGTAAAAATGAGTTTTTACTTAGGAAAAGGGATTATGATTTATGAATGAAGGATAAATGTTGATGAATGTGGGTCTAGTGTAGGAATTCAATATTTTTAACTAATTAGTCATCGAGCCTTGGGTCCGGTCCCAACAAAAGTCAGAGAAATACTCTGAGCTTTTTTGACTGATAGTTTAGAATACTGAATATTTGTAGGGGAGTGGAAATTAGTAATTTTGCTTAATAATGCTTTATTACATGATTGCTCAACTGCTTTCTACCTACCCATATTTATTTCTAACATTTTTACTTCATTTTCATGGGTGCATTTAGGCTTGCAACCCTAAAATTTTTTCTTTCAAAGCATAAAACTATCTAAGTCTACTTTATTTCATCCGAGGGCTCATATTAAACTGTTGAGCTCCTCATTATTCTCTACCTATCTACTGATTTTTCAAGTTTAAACTGTTTGACAAATCTTTATTCTCTATCTAAAACATGAAATTGAAAGCATGAAAAGTTAAGATTAACTGTTTAACTGATCATGGATTATGGCATTTATTGGCACTCTGCACATAATTATTATTCTTGCAATAAAAGTAAAAGTAGTGGCATTTGGACTTGTTCACTTTCAGGTCTTATTTTATCTCTTTTTTTCTTTTGGGGTCTATATTTTCCTAAGTCCTTTGATCTTTCTTTTAGGACTTTTTACCCTCTTTTTGGATTTTATTATTATTATTTAAAATTTTTTCAAAATATGGGAAAACAACTTACAGAAAGCAAGGTATGTACATATTTACAAGACTATCAAAGTCAATTCAAAATTTATGAACCCTATTATTATAGGACCCTAACAATGGCTGCACATGGGGATGACATTTCTTGGTGAAATGTCAAGAACTTTAAGACTAGTAGCCTTTGGAATTTGATTGTGATGACCCTATAAGTGTCTTCTGATTTCTGCAATAACTAATATTTATGATATTTTACCTCTCAAATCTTAGGGCCTTCTCTCCGGGCTTCAACTTTGTTAGTAAAACATCCAATCCAATCTAAAAATCTGCAATGTATATGTACAATGATCAAAGTGAATAAAAACTAACTATTTGTTAACTCAGGAGAGTAGTAGTGCTTCAGCATTCTGCCATTTACTGGTCCTTCTTGCAGATCTGTTCCATCCATTTATTTCAAAAAGAAAACATTATTACCTTTATATCCATAAATCACATAAGGTCCTTTCCATGGAAAATCAAATTTTCCATGTTTTCCCTTGTCTTCTCTTATGGAATCCCACTTTAATACTTTATCTCCAATGTAAAAATCATCTTCTTTACTCTTTTTATAAAAAAATTTCTTGATCTTATCCTGAATGACTTGAGATTTGATATAAACTTCTTCCCTTATTTGTTGCAAGTGAATAGTTTGTTTGATCCTTCTTTGAATGTCATTTGTTTCAACTTGTAACTCTTGGATAATTTTCATCACTGGTACACCTAGGGAGGATGGAAAAACAACATCCATTCCATAAACAAGTTGGTAAGGGGAAGTACCAATGGATTTTTTAGTGGTAAGTCTATCTGCCCATAAGGCATTGCCTACTGCTTATTCCAAGTCTTTTTATTGTCTTCAAGTAACTTTTTGATGATTTTTACAAGGCTCTTGTTTGAGGATTCAGCTAGGCCCTTACCTTGGGGGTAATATGCAGTAGAATGACCTAAGGTAATATGGTATTTGTGGCAAAATTCAATCCTTTTCTTGGATTTGAATGCTGCTTCATTGTTAGTAATTATCTTTTGGGGACATCCAAATCTTGAAAGAATGTTACTTTCTAGGAAGGAGATAATGATAGTATTTGTGGCTTGTCTGGAGGGTATGGCTTCAATCCACTTGGTAAAATAATCAGTGGCTGTCAAAATCCACTTGTGTTGGCTTGAAGATGGAGGGTGAATTTCACCAATGAAGTCTAAACCCCATTGTTGAAATGGAATTTTAGTTGAAATAGGCTTTAAAGGGAGGGGTAATAATTTTTTCTTACCCTAAAAAATTTGGCACTTGTGACAAGAAGTTACATACTTTTTGACATCAGCAAACAAAGTAGGCCAGTAAAAACCAGCTCTCAGAATCTTGTCTGTAGTAGTTTTCCAGTATAGATGTCCTCCACAGTCACCTACATGAAATTCTCCAAGTATTTGGTCAGCTTCTTCCTTTAACAATCAATTTAATAAAATCCCACTATGATCTCTCCAAAAAAGTACATTATCTAAAATACAAAATCTTACTACCTTTAATTTTAAGAATCTGGCATTGGTTCTTGATAATCCAGGAGGAGCTTGTAAGTTTAGTAGTACAAATATGATATCTGTATACCAAGGTGAGCTTGAAAAGGCTTCACTGATCATTGGAGTCGCCATCTCTTCCTGATCATCTACTTGGGCAATAAAATTTATGTCTAGGGCATTACAGTTAGATTCAGTCATAAGTCTGGCTAATCCTTGACCTTTGATGAGTTTTGTGGGTTTTATCTCTATGTCATATTCTAAGATAGTGGCAATCCACTTACCTCTTCTTCCATCAAGACCCTCATGAGTAAGAATGTATTTTACAACAGAATTTGGGACATAGGCAATGATATGAGAGTAGAGAATATAAATTCTGAAGTCTTTAATGGCCTTTACTAAAGCTAAGGATTGTTTCTCCATAATGTTGTACTTCAAAGGGGCATCTCTAAGGGTCTTTCTAAAGAAAGCTATGGGTTATTCAAATCCCTGGTCATTTTTCTCCAATAAAACTGCAACAATGGTGTGTTCTGAAGCAAATGAAAAAAATACGAAATCTTTTTTAAAGTCAGGACTTATTAGGACTGGAGTTTTAGTTAAGGCTTGTTTGATGGAATAAAATGACTATTTGGCCTCAATATACCATTTAAGAACTGAATCTTTTTTAAGTATGTTGTTTAGTTCTCTAATTATCTCAGCTAAATTGGATATGAATCTTCTTAAAAAAATAATATTACCTAGAAAGACTTGTAACTCTTTGATGTTTCTTGGTGGGCTGATGTTAAGAATTGCTTCTATCCTAGCAGGATCTATTTTGATTCCTTCTTTAGAAATTATGTGTCCAAGTAACTTGCCTTCTTCTTCTTAGGGTATAAAGAGATGCCAAATTTCCTGCATTTAATAAAAACTTGTCTCAGATGATCCAAGTGTTCATTATCAGTTTTGGAAAACACAGTAATGTCATCTAAGTAAATTACTAAGAAATAATGTATTTCCTTTGCAAAGGATATATACATAGCCCTTTGAAAGGTTGCCCCTGCATTCATTAGCCCAAAAGGCATTTTTACATACATAAAAGTGCCCCAAGGAGTAGTAAATGTTGTTTTGGCTTGATCTTCTTTTTGGACTAAAATCTGGTTGTATCCCGAAAAACCATCTAAAAGTGAAATCATAGAAGAGCCAACTACCCTTTGTAATATATGATCCATTTTAGGTAAAGGGTAATTATCTTTAAAGGATACTTTGTTTAGATTCCTAAAGTCAACACATAATATTATCTCTCCTGTTTTATTTCTTGTAGGAACTAGGTTAGAAACCCAATCAAAATATCTGATTGGTGCAATTATATGTGCATCATACATTCTTTTCACTTCCTTTTCTATCAAAGGCAATAAAACTGGGTTAATTTTTCTCAACTTTTGTTTAAAGGGCTTTTGATTTTCTGTTATTGGAATTTTATGTTGAATTATGTTGGTATCATAGGATTTGAGATCCTCATAACTCCAAGCAAAAACATCTTGATATTCCTTTAAAAGAGCAATATATTTTTCCTTTTTTTGTTAAGGTAAAGTTTTGGAAAGTTTGATTATTTTGGGTTTTAACTTTATACCAATATTGCATTCTTCTATATCAGATCTAACTGGCTCCATTTTGGGTTTTCTAGCTACATCATTTGAGTCAAAAAAATCTTCTAAGGGAGTTAAACCTTTGGGTAAGAAATTATCCTTAAGATTCAATATGTCAGATTCATCATCAATAATTTCTTCAATCTCTACTTTCTCTAAGTTATCAATATCTGATTGACTAAATCTAGTTGGTTTAGCAAAATTTATTCTATTTACATCTATGTTATTTAAATCTATTTCATAATCTGAATCTTGATCTATAGTACAATCTGTATCTATCTTACAGTTCTAAAACTCACCTTCATTGTTCATAAACTTGTAAATCTGCTCATCTTGAGAAAAAATTTCCAATACTTGAGGTTGTCTAGAATTATTGGTCTATGTTTGACTTCAACAATATATCTGTGATTAGGTTAGAATGGTAAATTGCATGTACTAGCAAAGGTTGCTAGACAATGAGCCTGTATATATTTTTTTCTAGATTTAGCAACAAATTTACAATCTAATAAATCATCAGTTAAATCTAGCACAGTGTCTCTGTATCGACATAATATAGGATTGTAAACAGAATATACTCCATTTATTTGTTTTATGATCAACTCTGAATCTCCCATGATTAATATTCTTTTTCCTCCCGAGTTCTTAATAATTTGGAGTCGTAGAATGAGGGCTTCATACTCAACCATATTATTGGTACATTTAAAATTGAGCCTGAAAGAATGGCCTTCAGAGTGATAAGTCTCCATGTTGGTTATCCAAACTCTTGCTCCTGCTCCTAACTTATTTACTGAACCATCAAAGTCTAAATGCCATAAAGATTCATGAAAGATATTATCATTTTTTGGTGTTTTCTTTTTCTCTATTAGTTCAGTTTGGATTTCATTAGTTTCAGAGTTATAGAAGATAAAGGAGTCAAGGTCAGTTGGTGTAGAGTAAATTGGGTAATTTATAGATCTTTCTGCACTACTTACTATGTACTTCATCAATGTTTCCCTATATAACTTCTTAGGCTGACCAAAAATTGATATAGTAGCATAAGACATGTCCAATTATAGAGATCCTTGTAACTTTTCTCCCCATGAGCGAGATAGTAACATTCCATATTTAGGTGGGATATCAGCTACTACAATGTCCCTTAATATACTCTTACTATGATGTTGAACTAGTGTTACACAAAAATCTTTGATTAAACCTATGGATTTAACTTTAATTGAATCAAATAAAAAAAAATCTTTATAAGGCCTTGTGATTTCTAGATTCAGAGTTTCCATTATGGCTTTGGGCATTAGATTATGGGAAGCTCTTGAATCTAGCATGGCATTGTGTAAAATTTGATCATGAATGTAAGATTGATATAAAATGGAGGAACTACTCCATCTGCATGTTTTCCATTCACATCTGGGCCAAAAATCAACTCTCACTAATCATCATTCAGAGTTATGGAATCTTCTCCATCATTTATATTTAATGTTTCAGTTATGGTTGATTTATACAAATCATGTTTTACCAATTCTGTCAGAGGAATTGGTATTTTTAGCTTTGCAATTTTAGATTGTATGTTGAATGTAGTTTGTGATTTACTTTCTTGAATCAATTCTTCTTTGGTAATTGTAGTTTGTGTTGGTTTGTCTTGTTTTTCTACAGTTATGTTTTGATTTTCAATTGGTTTAACATTTTCTGTTTGAATTTGTTGTGTTTTACTGCTCCTAATTTTCTTTTCAGGGATTGTTTGTGAAGAAGTAGATGTTCTTTCAGATTTAGAATTATCAGTAGATGTTTTTGAAGTAACAGTTTTTGGATCCACTGATTTAGGATTTGCAGAGGGTATTTTAGGATCTAAATTTTCTATTTTAACAGAATTAGAAGCTTTTGCAGTAGTAGATTTCTATGAATCTTTTGTAGCTTGAGAAACTTCATCAGTGATATCAACAATCTTAAGGCTTGATGCATTTTTAGGACTAGAAATGTTTTGAGAAGAACTAGAGTTTTTCTTGTTTTCCCTTGGGAGAATTTGCAGAACTTTTGTTTTGGGAGCTTCTACTGTTTTCTTATTACGAGTTTGGGAAGTTTTCTTGGTAGAAGACTCATTGTTTTTCTTATTTCTAAGATTATATTGACTGTATATTTCATTTATAGCATAATCATAACCTTGTTTATATTCAAATGATTCACTTGAATCTAATTTGAGTTGTTGGAGTTCAAATAATTCTTGATCTTCCTGAGTGAGAAAAATAGTATTATTATCATCTATTCCCATTACATTTATTGCATCCTCATCATCTTCATTATTCAAAGAAATTTCAGCATAGTTCTCTTGGAAGGGGGGCCTTATTGTTTGGTCTTAGGCTATTTCTTTTGCTTTTCCTAAATTTGTGTTTTTCCTAAAATTGGGATTTCTAATTTGCTGTTGATTATCCCATTGAGGTCTTCTCTCTATGTTGTCTAGTCTATCCATCATCCTGTCTAAAGTTTTAGCTAACATGTCTATTTTTGTGTCAGAATTGGAAGTTTCTACTTTAATGGTCACTCCTCTCTCATTTCTTAGTTTAGCTTTTCTGGCTAAAATGTTTACTTCTACACTAACAACATCTGTTTGCATTCTTTCTAAGGTTTCTGCATTTCTTTCCCTCAACTTATAAACCATGTCTGTGTCAAATCCATCAGGGAATTTGAGTAGGACAGAATCAAGAGTGGGTTTAATATTTGCAGGGATGGAATTGTAAACACTGTTATAACTAGTGCAGTAGTCTTGGATTGACTCATTTGGAGCTCTTCTCATGGCATCAAATTCAGACAATATCTAGAGTGGATTCTTTTTATTTTCCCATTTATTTAAAAAAAATCTATGAAACACATCTAAATCAGTTACACTACCAACAACAAGACCTCTAAACCACTTCTTAACTTCTCCTGTTAATGTTTGTGCAAATAACCTTATTTGAACATCTGAATCATCAATCTCATGGAGTTCAAAGAAATCTGTCATTTTAGTTATGTGTTGCTGAGCTGTATAATGGGTAGTGGCATCAAACTGTGGTATCTTACTCTGATAGTCTTGAGGCATGTCATGGAGTTGTTGTGGTAAGACTAGGGGAGCATACCTAACAGCCATAGCTTGAAGTTTAGCTTGGCTAGGAGGTAAAGTAGAAGTGCTTGGGGCTGAACTAGAAGTAATAGCTGATGAACTAAAAGCTGTAGTTGATGTGCTAGGAAATGAAATTGGAATATATGTGGAACTACTAGGGAATGAGAATGATGTGTTTGAAAAATCAAAAGCTGAGCTAGTGGATATAATGGATGAAGTGAGTGGTGGAAATAATACTCTAGGTTGTAAAGGTAATTTAGGGATAAATGGATCTATAGATGTGGTGGTATTGGAAGCTATATATGATGTAGCAGCATATAGAGATGAATCTACAGCTAGTATTATGGTGGTATATAACTATGAAAATGAAGGTTTAGTGGTATATCTTTGAGAATAGTATTCAATAGATTCATCAATATCTTTGAGAATAGTAGTATTAAGTTCTTCAATTTTAGTCTAATATTCAACTTTCTTTGATTTAGATTCTACTGTAATATTTTTTTGTTTTGTTTCCAAGAATGAAACAAAACAGGGTCTAAAATAGCAGTATAAAGATCACTTTCAGATTGACTTCTAAACAAAGAATGTTGAAATTTCAGATCAAAATCTATATCTTGCATACTTACTAATCCTTGTGGTAATGAATTGACTCTTTTTAATGACACTTCAGCTTCTAAATTTTATATCTGTTTTTTCTTTTTTCCAATTCGGTCTGGGTTGTCTACTATTACAGCAGGTTTAAGATCCGGGTTAGACCTGGTATAGTAAATTTTACTAGAAGCCAGAATTATAGTTTTTAATACCCACAACTTATAAAAGCAATCTTAAAGTAAAAGGATGAATAAAATGATTTTCTTTAAGACTAGTTTTATGAATGAGGATTGGTTAATTCCCCAATATGGTTGCCAGTAATGTTATCACTCTAATAATTCTAAAGTTGTGAGATTTTGGTTTTTAGTCAAAGAAAACTAGAGGTAACCACAAACCAACTTCAAACTCTAGGATCTAGCCTTCCTAGGGTTCAGAGAGGGCTCTCTCTTTAGAATTTAACTTTGTTTCAATTTGTAAATATTAGGCTAGTTATGAATGTGCAACTTTAGTTTGGTTTCAGTAGTTTTGGTGGGGAAATCACTTGAAAGGAAGGATAGTGGGAAATCTATTTGTCCATTGGGCTAAGGAGTCAAAATCAAGCAAACAGAACTGGGATCAAGGCGAAAAGGTCAAATGTTGTCAGGGCAAGATAGATAACCCTTAAATATCTTGGAAAGTTGTTTTTATGAGGTGGTATGATCAGGATAAAGGGAAATTACAAATATTTTGATCCGGAAAAGGAAGTAGTAGGAAGAGGTCAAACGAGAGAGGGAGCAGTTAAGGGTTCCCTACTATAGAAATTAGAGGAAAACATAGAAATGATAACTAGTTAAAAACAGCGTGCTCTTAACAAATCCTGTAGTAATACTCCTAGTTACTCATTCAAATTTAGAACAAACATAGATGGATGCATGTAACAAAGAAAGATAACAATGACAAGTAAGGAAATACTTCACTCCAAATATCTCATCACAGGAATCCTGAAGTATTATGCCAATTGGTTTGATCCAGCCTGCTACTCGAAATTTGACACACAAAAGCTTTTAAGTCCAACAAAAATGACTATAACAATCTCCAACAATTTTATTCCACACAAAATACTTCTAAAGATGAAGTATTTATACATAGTTCTTTACAAAATATCCTAGAATGCTTCAAGGAATTATTTAAGGGAAATAAAATATCTTTACAACAAAAATAGAGACAACAACTTAACAAATCAGCAAGCTGTCCTATTTATCAAAAAGAAATAGAAACTGATTTTAGAATAAGATGCAGCTGGCTACCTTAGTGTCCTCCTTGCTGGCTTTAGATATTTTAATTTTTTTTTTGTAATCTAATCTACCTTAACCGATACTCTTTTTCTGATTCTCTTTACTCACTGATACTCTCTAAACTATGATACTCTTTAACCATAATAAAAAACTGTTTACTGTTGTAAAAAATCTGTTTTGACTATAAATCAGAAAATAGTTTTCTCCTTCTTTCATCTGTCTGTCTTTTATCCTTCATAATAAATCTGTGAGTGACTGCCAACCCTCATTTTTAGGAATTTGTATCTTTTTTAATTTCCTGAAGTTTTCATCAGCTTCAGTGTTTCTGGAAAAAGTTGGCTTGATGACAAACAAGTGTCTTATCTCATGTTGCAAATAGAATAAGTATTCAAAACTCTTGAGTAAGACTTTTCCAGTTGGAATGCCTTGTCCTTGTGGTTTATTCACCTGTTCTTTTGCAAACTCTCTAATTTTATTATCATAGTCATTCTGAGGCACCAGTTTATCATTAATGACCATAATGACAGATAGTCCTTTTTGCCTCAAATTTGTAAACTTGACCATAAACCTGGTTATGGCAGTATTCATACTCTCACACTTTTCTTCCAGTTGCCTCATCATATTCTTCTTTGTAGTAACTTTCCTGATTTCTAGGATAGTTTCAGTCCTATCAGTAATCTTGAGTTCTTCTAAATCCTGTCTGTTTTTACTATTGAGGAATGTGATCAACTTTAATGCTTGTTTTGGTTTATCAGCGAGTTCACTTTGATTCTTTTGAATTTCTGTTTGGGCTTTTAGTAATAACTCTCTCTGTTCGAAAATTACCTGAATTGAAAGCCATGCATCATGGATGGCTTCAATGAAATTGTTCCAAAGATGATTTTTGATATATGATATGTGTTCCTTCAATGTCAATTCCTTCTGCAATTTCTTCAACTCTTCATTCAGTCCGATGGCATTTTGTTCACGTGTCTTTGCATTTATCTGAGCCAATTTATTTGACTTCTCAAGATTCTTTATTACCTGTTTCAATCTACTGATTTCATTTTTCTTTAGAGAATTTTCCTCCATATCTTTCACCAGTTTTCTGGCTTCATCTGTATGGTGAACTGCTGTTGTAGATGATTCAGTAGCTGAGGTTGTGGAAGAAGTTATTGGCACTGCAGTAGCCAATGGTTCTTTGGGTGCCAAATTTTCAGCGAAAGTTGAAGGCACTGCTATAGTGATTACAAGAATAACTGTAGGAATCTCTGGTACTTTCATTGTTTCCTTTTCATGGACAAGTTTGTCCATCTGAATCTCCATCTCCTTAATTTGAGCTGTCAACTGAAAAATCAAATTCATCATGTCATTTTTTTCTTTCTGTCCTTCTATTATTTCTTTTGTTTGAGGATGTTCACTTTGAGGAAGTTTGAGCTGTTTCCTCAAAGCTGCTATATCTTCATTCTTTTTCTTCACCAATAATTTTGCTGCTTTGATATTAGAAGGGTCATATCCCACCTGCAAAACCAGTTCTTCTAAGGTTTTTATCCTTAGATCTTTGGCATAAAATGAGGCTTTGTCCATCTTCATCTGATCTTGCATGTTGGAAATGGTGTTTTGGAGTCTTTGAGCACTCATGATTTATTTGTGACAGTAGAGTATAGCATTTTTGAGGTCTGTCTATGGAACTCAATTTGATCAAGAGTATGGATCTTATCTATTTGGACTTCCAAATCAACTTTCTTATAATCTGCCACTGTCTTAGGAGATTTGACTGTGGGCTATAACAATGACATAATTAGCTTTTGATTTGAATAATCAAATGCAGACAAAAGCTTGTTTTTCACACTTGGAGTCTGTTTAAGATATTGAGAATAAATATTGTTTTTTATCTCCTCATTCTTCAGCTTGATTTGTTTATATTTTTCTTTAATATCCAAATCTTTTTCCTCAGCTGCTTGTGAGGAAGAGGCTTCCATGCTTTCCTGTCTTTCCATCAACTGTGTATCTTCATTGTTGACTTGTTCTTCACTCTGATTCTTAGTGGCTGGCTCATTGATGATCACAGTAGCAACATCTGTTTGTGGCAAATTAGTGTTGGTATCTATAAACTCTGTTTCTTCCACATCAATTGTTACCTTTCCTTTACTTGCTGAATCTAACTTGGGCCTTTTATTATATATTATCTTGAATTTGGTTTCAGTTGTAGTTTCTGCAACATAGGCTCCTTCTCCCTTACTCTCTTGGTGGACTTTTCTAGCTGATTTGCAGTCTCTAAAGTATGACTAGTATTACTTTTGTTTACTGCATCTGTTAAGGTATTTTCAGTCCACTCAATCTGATTTGAAAATTTTTATATCTTTGGTTTTGCTTCATGGATGAAGGTGTCAACTCACATTTAACCCTTAGCTTACTCATAATTCCTTGTGGATCATAATTCCAAGGAAAACTTTCTTCAAATTTATATTCCAATAGTTGCTTAGCTGCTTCTTTCTCTTCATCCTTGTGATTGCAGATGAATGGCCCTATCTGATTCTTTAGTTTAAATTGAGTTTTATTCTTATCTGCCATGAAATTTATTTAATAAGAGTTTATGATATGCCTGATATACTCTAAGGCAAAGATTCTCATTGAAACATGCTTGGTTAACTTGTAGGGTAATAAGTTTGACACAAATACTTTAATCTCAGTATGCTTTTCATATAAATACCAATCACCAACCTTATTCTGTTCTGACAACTGCAATATCTTTTTCATTTCTTCATTTATCCTTGGCTGCTCTATTTTTGTTAACATTGTGATCACTGGATGTAGGAATAACTCTATAAGTGAAATCTGTACATTCTTTCCTGAGCAAAGATGCCCAGAAAATGATAGAAAGAGGATTTCCCTCTATGTCAAGCTTTTGAAGAGTAACTGAAAAATTATCTGATTGGAAGTATAAAAACATATGGAAAAGGAAGTAAGTATATCTAAATACTCATTCAATCTGCAAGTTAGTCAATTGATAATGAATATTATCTGCAAAGAAACTAGCATAATTAAATATTACCGATGGGGGTTGACCTGGGGAGAAAGTGGATAAGAACCCCAAGATGGAATCATTTGTGTGTTCATCACTAAAATATCCTAGGATGAAGGAAAGCATGGAAATCACATGTCTTGAACCTTCTGGGAATTTAGCAGTAGAATATGGGGGATTTAGCTTAGGAATTTCTACATGAAAAGGCATAAATGTCTGAAAAATCATGAATCTCTTGGGAAAATCTAGGCCAATATGCAACTTGGTGAGGGCCTCTATAGATAAAGGGACTGCTTGGGGGTCAGGCTGAAGCTGTAGCATCTAGTTAATTGATTCTGAACACTGTTACCGATGAAATAGGTAACCACACTGTTACCTACTTTTTTTGGTAGCATAAAAAGCACCCGATTTTGAAAAGTGGTGATGCAAAATCACCCCCTTTTTTTTTATGCACATTTTTGACACTCTAATATTTTTATTTATGAAGTATGAATATTTATTTTAAAATATTAGTGATTTTCATGCTAATTTTGAAACGTATTGATGCAGCATCAACTTTTTTTTTTTAGAGTGGTGATTTTCATGCTAATTTTGAAACGTATTGATGCAGCATCAACTTTTTTTTTTTTTAGAGTGGTGATTTTCATGTTGGTAATAAAACACAAAACTTAGATAAATATATATATATATATATATATATAGATATAGATATAGATATAGATATAGATATAGATATAGATATAGATATAGATATAGATATATAACCAATAAAAATGTAAAAAAAAAACAAAATTAACTTGTAAAAATAAAATATTTAAACAAAAATAAATTTAAAAAAAAAATATTCGAAATTTATATCAAAACGAATGAGAAAATTTGAAAAAAAAAACACATAATTGAAAGAAAAAAACAAAAATTGAAACAAAAAAAAAAATGTTTTTTTCTAAGTTATTAAAAAAAACCATATAATTAAAAAAAAAAAAATTAAATAGAAAATTTAAAAATAATTTAAATTACAAAATTAAAATTTAGATAAAAAAATAAAATACAAAAAAGAAAAAATTAAATTAAAAAAATAATAATAAGAAGAAGAAAAAAAAATAAAAATTAAAAAAAAAAAAAAAAAATTGAAAAAGAAAATTAAAATAAAAGAATTAAAATAAAAAATACTATCATTAAAAAACAAAAAAAATGAAAAAAACCACGTGCAAATAATTAAAAAACAAATATCTATAAATTTACTGTTTTTTTTTAAATGAAACAATTTATAAATTTTAAAAATAAAAAACTAAAAAAACTAAAAGATTAAATTTTTTTGTAAATTATTTTAAAATTTAATAAATTTAATAAATAAATTTTAAATTTTAAAAAATAATTAATCTAAAAAAAAATAAAATAAAATAAAAAAATTAAAATAAAAAATTTGAATTAAAAAAAAATAATTTTAAATTTTTTGAATTTAAAAAAAAAAATTAAAAAAAATCAAATTAAAAAAAAAAATATTAAAATTAAAAAAAAATAAAAAAAAAGAAGAAATTTTTGATCGTGGTGGCGCCACCAATCGGCCTCCCACCCAGGTGGCGGCGGAGGCCGGCCGGTTGGCGAGCGAGGAGGCTGGATGCAACCCCCCGCCCGCCCAGCGGCTGGGCTCTGCCGCCACCTAGGCGGGAGGCCGATTCCGGGAATCGCCCTCCAGCGGCGGGAGGGTGATTCCGGAAATCGGCCTCACGCGGCGGGAGGGTGATTCCTGGAATCGACCTCTCGCGGGGGGAGGGCGATTCTCAGAATCAGCCTCCCGCCGCCGGAGGGCGATTCCCGGAATTAGCCTCCAGCCACCGGAGGGTGATTCCCGGAATCGGCGTCCCGCCCAGGTGGCGATGGAGGTCGGCCGCGCATGCAGCCTCCCCGCCCGCCCAACGGCCGGCCTCCGCCGCCACCTAGGCGGGAGGCCGATTGGCGGCGCCACCACGATCAAAAAATTCTTTTTTATTTTTTTAATTTTTTTTTAATTTTTAATATATATATATATATATTTTAATTTGATTTTTTTTTAATTTTTTTTTTTTAAATTCAAAAAAGTTAAAATTATTTTTTTAATTTAATTTTTATATTTGAAATTTAAATTGTTTTAATTTTTTTTTAATTTTTATTTTTTTTAATTTTTAATTTTATTCATTTTTTTTTTGTTTTTAATTTTTTTTTTCTAAATTTTGTTAATTATTTTTTATTAAATTTTGTATTTTTTTTTTATTTAATTGATTTAAAAAAAAAAAATTCATATTTTTTTATATTATTAAATTTTATGTTTAGTTTTTTCATTTAATTTTTAAAAATTTTAAAAATTATATATATATATATATATATATATATATATATATATATATATTTTTAATTTATTTGAATTTAATATTTTTTATTATTATTATTTTTTTAATTACATAAAATTTTTATATTTTTTTTATTTCAATTAAAATTGTGTATTTAAATTAGATTTTTTTTTTTTTTAATTAAACTGAATATTTTCAAATTAATTTTTATTTTATTTTATTTTTTATTTAATATATAATTTTTTT
This sequence comes from Pinus albicaulis, assembly GCA_034641835.2. Lineage (NCBI taxonomy): Eukaryota > Viridiplantae > Streptophyta > Pinopsida > Pinales > Pinaceae > Pinus > Pinus albicaulis. The sequence goes on from CM076581.1 coordinate 1,477,889,957, forward strand.
TTAATTTTTAATTTTTAATTGATTTTTAATGTTTTTTAACTTTTTATTTTAACAATATTTTTTTTCTTTATATTTAAAATTTATTTTTTATTTCAAAATTTATTTGCTTATTCATTTATTTATTAAAATTTAATATTTTTCTTTTTTAAATTTAATTTGTTATTTTAATAGTAACATTTTTTTTTTAAATTTAATAAAATCTAATATATATATTTTTAATTTAAGTTCATATATATATATATATATATAATTTTTTATAATTTAAATTTAATTTATTTTTTAAAATTTATTTGTTTTTTTAATATATATTTTTTTAAATTTAATATTTTTATTGTATTTTATTTTTCATTTTTCATTTTTAATTAATTTTTCATTTTTTTTACTTTTAATTTAAATAATGTATTTTTTTTAAATTTTTATTTTAAAGTTTTAAATTTATTGACGTTTATTATATTTCTTTAAATTTATTTGTTTATTTATTTATTTTTTAATTTAATAAACCTTTTCTTTTTCTTTTTTAAATTTAATTTCTATATTTTATTTTTTATAATTTCTTTCTTTTTTTAACTTGTTGTTTTTTTTTTTTTAATTTAATATTTTTATTTTGTTTTATTTATTTATTTTTTTATTTCTATATATTTTGAAATTTTAATCTTTAATTAATTATTTTTTACTTTTTATTTTTTTTCTTAAATTTTAGTTTTTTTTTTTTTTTAATGTTTGAATTAAAATTTTTAGTTTGTTTTTATTTTTATTTTTTTATTCTTATATATTTTTAAATTTTAAGCTTTAAAATGTTTTTTATTTTTTAAATTTATTTATTTTTTCTTAAATTTTAGGTTTTTTTTAATGTTTTAATTTTAAAAATTAAAAAATGTTATTTCTATTTTTTTAAATGACAACAATATGACACAATTTTTCTTTTTTGTTATTCCAGCATCAACTGGTTTTGTTTTGAGGGTGTTTTTTCAATCCTTTTTTCAAAAAACAATTTTTTTTTTAGCATAATTTTATAAAATGTTGAAATTTGACCCAAAAGGAAAACCAAGTGCGTTTTGGAATACACTTTTTTTGTTTTTGGGGTGTTTTTTCATGTTTTTTGTGTCTTTTTACGCTAGAGTTCCCGTTTTGAGGTCAGGTTACCTATTTCACTTTGATATCGTCTTACTGCGATATTGGTAAAGCACTTCTTTATTGGCATTTACAATGGCTCTTTTCTCAGGCACATAATGTTGTTGACATAACCTAATGACTTCCTGTCATAGGTGAGTTAAAGGGACAACATACTTAGGCAAATGGGATTCCAAAATATGGACTTCTTCATTATCTAATGATTCCTCATAGCACTAGTTATGAATATCTAACAGGTTAAATTCAACAATGGGATCTGCTACCTTGTAATCAACATCATCCAATGGAATATGTTCAATGTCTATGACTGGGGGTTGTAAAGGATTGACAACAACAGCAGTATTAGAAGTCATGGTAGGGGTTGGTTTAGGAACTTTGGAAGCTTTAGGTTTCCTAGAGCTCTGCTTTTTAGGAATTTTGGGCTACTTCTGAAAATTTAGACAGTTTGCAGAAGTAATTTTACTTTTAGCAGAGGTTTCTTGGATAAACAGGCAGAGTATGGTCTCTTCTTTGGGCTTTCTTTCCAATTAGGTCTTTAAAAGAGGTTTACAGGCTTTTGAACTAGCTTAAAACAAGAAAAAAGGGTTTCCTGAGTATTTTAATGAGTAATTGGGTTAAAACGTCTGTTGAAATTAGGCAAAGAGGTTTGGGATACCTTTAGAGTTTTTCTGGCTTAATTTAGGGCTTAAAATAGTTCATCAAAGTGTAAAAACTCACAATTATCCTCCAAGATTGTGCGCAATAGTAAAACAGGGTTTCTCGAAAAAATTTGATAGGGTTTGGCCTATTTTTGGACTATTTTGATGGACTTCTTTTGATATTTATGGACCTATGAATGAAATTTATCTTTTTAAAAGGATTTTCAAATGGAAAACAGGCTTAATTTGGAATAAAAACCTGTTATTCTCAAGTACTGTACATTTGAAGATGTATCTGAAGGTTTTGAGTAGTTTCTATGGTATCTTCTGGAGCAATGCAAAGCTCCTCAGCAATCTACAAGGGGTGCAGGCTAAAATTTGCAATCTTTTGTCATGAAAATGGTAGAAAATGGTTGTTTTTACAGTCGGGGAGGCTTGAACTAGGTTTATGAATGGAAAAAGTAGGAAATGAATGCATTTCCAATGTTTTGTATGCATATTAGGGCTAATGGGAAATGGCATTCAATTGTAGTCACATCCGGCGGGAAAACATCAAGGTTTCGTGCTTCAAAGGATTGGGTGTCAAAATGCTGGTTATCTCGATCCGATTTATGCAGAACACAAATGTATCAAACATATAACCATAAATACGAAGATAGAATGGAAATAACACTTCATTTCATTAATATCAAATAACTGAAATTTGCTTACAGACAGAATGGAAATAAAACTAGCTAGGGCACTGGTAGCTATCTCTGAGAAGAGATGTGGCAGCTACAGGCCTCTGAACTGAGTTACAATGAGGCTCGAGGGCCTATTTATTATTGAGAACCCTAAACATCTAAAGAACCTAACCCTAGGAGATGAAGCGCCAAAACTATGGGCCCCGTTTTGGGTAAATTGGTGTTTCAACTTCCCAGGGACGTAACTTTGGCATACTATCTCCGTTTGACGCACATGATACACCATTAGAAAGCTATATCCAAGGACTACAACTTTTGCCACGAATATCATTCTAGAATGGGATGATATTCACTGGATGGAATGATATTCGCTGGAGGTGCGATGCCCAAAAAACGTCGTTTAGGGCCTCAAAACGGCTCCGGAAGTTCAGGACCCGAAAAACTGCTAAAAATACTAAGTTGTGTCAAATCAAAACCGAGGAGAAAATTTGGTGGGGCCCAGTGGAATAGGCAAAGTGGCCACCAATATCCACCTAGATAATTCCTCCCCCCTTAGGAAGCAATGGTCCCCATTGCGTTAAGTTCCTCCATGAGATGAGGAAATTTCTGCTGAACTTGGTCCCCGGTGAACCACTTTCCTTGGTGCAGGAGTTGGCCAGCTTTGACAACCCGATATAGTTGGATCTTCTGCTGGCGAGTGTTCTTGATCTGCATGTCCATGATGCAATCTGTGGTGGCCTGTTCCATGCAGTCTGGATTTAACTCAGTTGGTGTGAGTTGTTCTGCAATGTCCGAGGTGTCCAGTAGAGGTGGGAAGTAAGGACGAAGGCGATCCACATTGAAGACTGGGTGCAGACCAAGGAATGGAGGAATACTAAGCTCGAAGGCATTGTTCCCTACAGCCTTGGTGACGGTGTATGGCCCGTATCGGAGCGGGCGAAGCTTGCGGTGGGGTCCAGTGAGGCGCTCCTTCTGCAAATGTAGCCATACTTTGTCGCCCACCTGGAAGTTGTGTGGCACCCGGTGTTGATCATGGCGTTGCTTGTACTTGGCATTGGCTATGTCCAATATATCATGAACCTGTTGGCGGATGTGTTGAATGCGCTCGATGAAGCTACTGGCTTTGTCAACTTCAGACTGGACATGAGCTGAATTGGCCTGAGCAGCTGCAAATGGCATGGCTACGTCAATGGGACATAGTGGCTGGAATCCCAAGCCCACCCGAAAGGGGCTATGGCCGATTGAACTGTGGAGAGCCCGATTATAACTATGTTGTACATAAGGGAGGCTCTCGTCCCATGTGCGTGGATGCTTTGAATTGTACATGCGTAGAATGTGTACAATCATTCTGTTGACGACCTCTGTCTGGCCATCCGTTTGGGGATGGAAAGTTGTGGACTTGGTGAGCTTGGTATCCAACATCGACCAGAGGCTGGACCAAAATGTGCTGAGGAACCTGCTATCTCGATCTGATATGATAGACTGTGGGATCCCAAAGTGCACCCACACTCGTTCAAAGAAGAGTTTAGCAGTGGCTTCTACTGTGATATTCTTCTTACAAGCCGCCATAATGGCCATCTTCGAGAATCTGTCAACGACCACGAAAACACAGTCATTTCCATTCTTAGTAGAAGGCAGGCCTGACATGTAATCCATGGAGATGGATTCCCAAGGTCGACTAGGGGTAGGTAGTGGAGTATATAGGCCTTGCTTCTTGATGGTCGGTTTGGTAATGGCACAAGCAGTGCAGGATCTGAGGTGCTTCTTGACATCCTTTCGAAGGTTCGGCCAATAGAAATACTTTTGTAGTATTGCTACTGTTTTCTCAACCCCGAAATGCCCAGCGACTCGACTGTAGTGTGCTTCCCATATCATCTTGGCACGCTTGCTTGAAGGAACACAAAGGTGTCCCTGGTGACATAAAAGTGCATCTTGGAGGTGAAAATTTGGAACTTGCGTACCCCCCAAGAGTGCCTTGTAAGTGTGGCCGAATTCTGGGTCACTCTCATAGAGAAGCGGCTAATCAAAAGTCTCGTGCCCACAAGAGTTGAGCACGGTGGTGAGCACCACGATCGGTGGTCGGCTGAGGCGGTCTGCAACATTATTGGTGCTACCCTTCTTGTACTTGATGTTCAAATGAAACTGTTGCAGATATGTGGACCACTTCTGATGGCGATCATTCTGCAACTTCCCTTGTGTCTGTATGAACTGCAGGGGCCGGTGGTCTGTGTGGATGATTGTTTCCTTCCCCAAAATGTAATGCTTCCATTGTCGACAGGCTTGCACAATGGAATACATTTCTTTGTCATAGGTGGGATACTTGCGAACTGTCTCAGACAATGTCTCACTGTGATATGCCACTCGATGTCCCTGTTGAGTAAGAACTGCCCCAATAGCATAGTCAGAGGCATCTGTCTCGATCTCAAATGGCTGCTGCAAGTCTGGTAAGGTGAGCACTGGGGCAGAACAGAGGCTATTTTTCAATTCTTTGAACGCCTTCTGTTGAGGTTCCGACCAAAAGAATTTTGCTCTCGCTCCTCCTTTGGTGACTTGACTCAAGGGCCAAGTGATATGAGAGAATCCAAACACGAATCTACGGTAGAAATTAGCAAGACCCAGAAAGCTGCGAAGCTCTGTTATAGTAGTCGGGGCTGGCCAATCCCGAATGACTTGGATCTTGGCTGGATCCACATGCACCCCCCTTTCATCAATAATGTATCCCAGATATTGAACCTGGGTCATGCCAAAAATGCACTTCTCCAAATTGGCACACAACTTGTGTTGCCGCAGTGTTTGGAGGACTTGTCGGATGTGGTGAAGGTGCTCTTCCCAAGTCTGGTTGAAGATCATAATGTCATCCAAGTACACCACTACAAATGAGTTGGTGAATGGCCGCAAGATGTCATCCATCATCCTCATGAAGGTGGCGGGAGCATTCGTCAACCCGAAAGGCATGACCAGCCATTCGAAAAGGCCTTCCTTGGCTTTGAAGGCAGTCTTCCACACATCGGAGGGTTCAATTGGTACCGGGTGATACCCAGACTTCAGGTCGATCTTGCTGAAATATTTTTCACCTTTGAGTTGGTCCAGAAGGTCATCAATCCGTGGGATTGGGTACCTATTCCGGACAGTGATCTTGTTCAGCGCCCGATAGTCAATACAGAGTCTCCACGTCACATCCTTCTTCTGTACCAACACGATCGGGCTCCCACAGGGCGATGAACTTGGTCTGATGTGACCTTTCTGCAACAGCTCCTGAATCTGCCTCTTGATTTCATCATTCTCCAGAATAGAGCGCCAATAGATCGGTCCATTAGGTAGCGGCGCACCGGGGGTCAGATCAATCGGGTGCTTGACCTGACAGTGCAGAGGAACCCCTGTGGGTGAGGTGAATATGTCCTCGTACTCCTCCACAACCTTATCCATTTGTTGTTGTTGTGCAGAGGAGCCCTGTCTGGAGGTCGTGGCCACAGTCTTCTTCTTGCCCTGGGGGCGGATCATCAGGAAAATGAATTTCCTAGTTTGGGAAATGAGCTTACTGCATTGTTTTGCAGTAACCAAAGAGATAGCGACAGGAGGTGGTACCTCTGGTATCCTGTACAACTTATTTCCCAAAGTAACAATAACAGCACGAGGCCGAGACTCATACACAGCATGACGCTTCCACAATTATGGTTGTCCTAATAATACATCAGAAACATCAATAGGAGCAACGTCACATAATACCTCATCCGTGAAGGGCTTGATGCTATAGGGAAGGCGGCACTGCTGGCTGACGCGGAGATCTCGCCCTTGGTGAAGCCACCCGATGGTGTATGGATGTGGGTGAGCTGTGGTCGGCAAGCCCAACCGCTTCACGGCGTCTGCTGAAATGAGGTTCTTTTGGCTCCCATTGTCGACAATGAACTGTGCAGGGGAGCCCTTTACCCACATCTGGGAGTGGAAGAGACGTTCCTCCTCCTCTGGATCTTCCGGTTCCTCCTTCTGGATCTTTGTAGTGGCAACAGTGGCATTAGGCTCCGCATCAATAATCTGTTTCCCTTTTTCATTCCCCTTTTTAGGTTCTGATTCGGAGTCGGAGCATGCATCTGACTCAGAAGCCCTCATCTCGGCCACTAGCGATTGCTTGGCCCGACACTCACTTGTGTTGTGAGTGGAGCTCTTATGGAACTCACACCACTTTCCCGTGTCCTTCTTTGGCTTTACGGTGTTGTTCTTTTCTTGTGGCTTTGACGGGCTGTCTTTAGCCGCCATGCTCTGTCCTTTGTTCTGCGGTTTGGAAGCACCTTTTCCTTGCTTTTGATTCACAGATCCAAAGTCTCGCTTCTTCTGTTTGAATTTCTGCTCAATCTTGGCAGCATACCGGTATGCCGTACCAAGCGAGGAGATGTCGAGAAACTCCATTTCCTCCTGAATGTATCTGTGCAGACAGCTGCGATACTTTAGCACCAAATGTTTCTCTGAATCTTTGATACCCAACTTTGTGCGCAGTGTATGGAACAGATTCGTCAGCTCGTGCACATCTTGATCCCTTTGTTGTCGCAGCGTGGTCCATTGTATGTACTTGTCCTCATAGCTCCCCACGGGATAGTACTGTTCCTTGACGGCGTCTCAGAAATAATTCCAAGTTGGTATGGCCGAGAACAGAGAGGGTTCTGTCTGGTCCTTGTTCTCACAGTAGGTTTCCCACCAGTCCTTAACATGGGGGTAGCTTTGAGGAGTGCAAAAATAATCTTCTCCCGGTCTGAAAAGTCATGAACCGAGAAATATCCTTCTAATAGATTCAACCATCTATCTACGGCATCTGCGTCTATTTGACCCTTAAATATGGGAATGTCAAAATTTACTTGTACCTTAAAAGGAGTCGCGCCTCCAGAGTGGCTGCTGGATGCAGATGCGCCGCCGGTGGGTAGCCGTTGAAGGATCTGAGCAAAGTTATCCATCATCACGTTCCTTTGTCTTTCGAGGGCCTCCTCGAGCAATATTTTGATAAGATCTCCTGCTCCCTCATCTTTCTTTTCGTCCCCCATGGGCGTCCGTCGAGGTTTGCGAGGCTGATCTTGCAAAGGTTCCACCAGATCGAGCCCTAGCTCCTTATACCCCGAACTCGTTGGGGACATGCAAAGAAGGATCGAGAAAAAGCAGACCGCTCTGATACCACTGATCCGGATTTATGCAGGAACGCAACAGAATAAACATATAACCATAAATACAGAGATGCAATGGAAATAACACTTCATTTAATTAATATCAAAGAACCGAAATTTGCTTACAAATAGAATGGAAATAAAACTAGCTAGGGCATTGGTAGCTATCTCTGAGAAGAGATGTGGCGACTACAGGCCTCTGAACTGAGTTACAATGAGGCTCGAGGGCCTATTTATTATTGAGAAACAATGAAGAACCCTAAACATCCAAAAACCTAACCCTAGGAGATGAAGCGCCAAAACTATGGGCCCCGTTTGGGTAAATTGGTGTTTCAACTTCCCAGGGACGTAACTTTGGCATACTATCTCCGTTTGACGCACATGATACATCATTAGAAAGCTCTATCCGAGGAATACAACTTTCGCCATAAATATCATCCCAAAATGTAATGATATTCATTGGACGGAATGATATTCGCTGGAGGCGCAATGCCCAAAAAACGTCGTTTAGGGCCTCAAAACAGCTCTGGAAGTTCAGGACCCGAAAAACTGCTAAAAATAGTAAGTTATGCCGAAACTAAAAAACTGAAAGAGAAAATGGTGGGGGCCCAAGTGGAATAGGCGGGTGGCCACCAATATCCACCTGGATCATTATCGCACGACATTACGGTGGTAAGTGGTTTCGAGGCTACTGCACGCGATCCAATAAGAAATGGGCACGTGGAGGAGAGATAGAATTACAAAACCACCCATTTCGCGCATATTTTCTGTGGGGGTGATCATGCAAGTTTTTTACGCAATATTGTGTTTTCACCGTCGGATCTGGGGTTTGATTGCAAACGGCCCAGATTGGTTAGAGAGTTGCGTCGGAATGAGAGTGGTGGGACCGGAGTTTCATAACACAGCGGGATAGTTTGAACTTTATATATCAGATGTTAATAAAGTTTAAACTATGGTTTTATGAAATGGTGAAGGGGTTAGGATTTTTTAATTAAAACATTTACAATGTTTCAATCAATGCATCAGAGTGAGCATTTATTATATAGTTTTATCAAATGTAATTAACACTTGTTTAAACTACATGGGGCGGGATATTTGCATATAGATATGTTTAGACCAATGGGATAATTAGTCGGGGTTTTATATTTGCACACATGGGATATAAAACATTAATATAAACTTAAAATAAAGGGTTTGGGGGTTTATTTTAAATATAAGAGAATTAATACTATAAAGGTAATAGTATTTAGGGATTTAATAAAATAAAAAGTTAGTAGTTAATATGAATAAAGGGATAGTGGAAAAGGAAAAAAAATACATGTTATCTCTAAGTAAAGTGCCAAAAAATAAAGCATTGTTTGACTTAGTTGTATTACTTCATTTTAACTTAGGAAAAATGTATTTTTAGGGTTTATGAATGATTTTTGAAAGCGAATGAGATTAGATATTTAAGGTTTAGCTTTTACTAAGTAAAAATGGGTTTTTACTTAGGAAAATGGATTATGATTTATGAATGAAGGATAAATTTTGATGAATGTGGGTCTAGTGTGGGAATTCAATATTTTTAACTAATCAATCATCGAGCCTTGGGTACGATCCCAACAAAAGTCAGAGAAATGCTCTGAGCCTTTTTGACTGATAGTTTAGAATACTGAATATTTGTAGGGGAGGGGAAATTAGTAATTTTACTCAATGATGCTTTATTACATGATTTCTCAACTTCTTTCTACCTACCCATATGTATTTCTAACATTTTTACTTCATTTTCATGGGTGCATTTAGGCTTGCAACTCTAAAACATTTTCTTTCAAAGCATAAAACTATCGAAGTCTACTTTATTTCATCCAAGGGCTCAGATTAAAATGTTGAGCTCCTCATTATTCTCTACCTATCTACTGATTTGTCAAGTTTAAACTGTTTGAAAAATCTTTATTCTCTATCTAAAACATGAAATTGAAAGAATGAAAAGTTAAGATTAAACTGTTTAACTGATCATGGATTATGGCATTTATTGACACTCTGCACATAATTATTATTATTGCAATAAAAGTAAAAGTAGTGGCATTTGGACTTGCTCACTTTCAAATCTTATTTTATCTCTTTTTTTTCTTTTGGGCTCTATATTTTCCTAATTCCTTTGATCTTTCTTTTAGGACTTTTTACCCTCTTTTTGGCTTTTATTATTATTATATTTTTTTATTTTTATTTTTTCAAAATATGGGAAAACAACTTGCAAAAATCAAGGTATGTACATATTTACAAGACTATCAAAGTCAATTCAAAATTTATGAACCCTATTATTATAAGACCCTAACAATATCCTCATAATGTGCTATGATTTCCTTTGTAAAAATTTACCAAGTGAATTTTTTTTTACGAGAGAAAATCCATCGATACGATACAAATGTATTTTGTTCTAAATGTAAAGTTGCAATGCGTACCTTTCCTGTGTTTTGCACATTATGGAGATCAAACTATTTCTCGATTTGTAGTATCCATGTTACGGGATCCTTGCCATTAAACTTCCTCATATCCATCTTTTGAATATGGTGGGTCTTCCATCCAACATTAGAGTTTATGAAATCACGATTAACATTTATTTTTTTCTCATCATGAGTTTCCTGTAGTACCTTTTCACCATTAGGAATCATTTCTTGTATCAAATTTGTCAAGCCTTCCTTCAAACCTTCCATATCTTCTTTTAGATCATTCTTCATGTCTTCCATGTTAGCTTCTATGTCATCCATCTTAGCTTCCATGCCATCCATTTTAGCTTCCATGCCATTATTCAAACCATCCATTTTAGCTTCCACGCCTTATGTCAAACCATCCATATTAGCTTCCACGCCTTTCTACAAACCATCCGTATTAGCTTCCATGCATTTCTTCAAACCATCCATCTTAGCTTCCATGCCTTTCTTCAAAACTTCCATTTCATTTTTTGTTTCTCTTTGCGAGAGAGAAAGTTGTTGCACTTGCTCTTGTAATTTTGATATATCATGCTGCACTTCTTCCCCTTCATGAGACATAGTAGAGCCTTATATGGGCTTAATGGGTGTTGAATTATTTTTAGGGGGAATATTAGAACCCAATACTGATATCTATGCTTCAATATGCCCTTGGAATCACTTCAAATTGATTTTTCAAACAAGACTTATGCAATTTGAAAAAAATACACACCTTTTTCTTGCTTTTGAGGAGCTCAATATTGAAGTTGATGTATCTCTGTAATTTCAGAACCCTGAGATTTTATTTTTATTCCTTTGGTATCCCTCTGAAGCTTCTTTTAAATTCCAAGGGTTTGACTTGATTTTGATTCTTCAAGACAAAGTTAATCCCAATCTTCCACAATCACCTAATTATGGACGGGTTCAGTAGAGCATACTTGTATGTCATTCCATGTGTCACTGTTTGCTCCTTTCGCTCTGAAATTGATATAAAGAAAAGTAGATTCTGTTTACTTTTAACCACTTTTTACAGAATTCCAATCTGATGCTCAGAGAGAGAGTTATGATGATTTTACCAAGGTCACCTCTTTGAGATGAAATTTGGGACCCTGCAAAAACCTTAACATCCATAGATCATATCTCTGAAAATATTGCGAACTAGGATCTAAAATTTTTACAGGACGTTCCTCAATATTTCTTCGCAAATGGGTTTTTGTTTTAGCTTATGAACCTTCGTAGAATTTTTTTTTATAGTGACAATTCCACGATGACCTGCTTGAAGTAGAGAAACCCTAGAATCCAAAGCCCTGATACCAAATGTTATGAAATCAACTCCAACAATAGAAGAAAAGAGAGATCAACACCTTAGAAATCAGCTACTTCGAGGGGGCAATAATCAGATTTGGATCAAGGACCTAAGTGATAGCTCAAAAGTCAAAGTGTTCGAAAGTGTGCCAAACCTGAGTGACCATATAGATCTCGTCTTCCTGATTCTGGTGTCGTGAATGGTATGAAAAACCGGCACCATATGAAGAAGTTATTGCACTTTGAATGCCGAGCTCAATTGCAAAATTCTCCAGTTTCGCCCAATCACACCGCGCCAAGTGTCGTGACGAGGTTTTCCAGTGATGGGGTGTGAAGGTGAAAAATGTTCAGTGACCTCCTAGGGTCAAATTCTCAATTTTGGGTGCAAGTGCATTTTTTTAAAATGTGGTGGAATTGTATTTTTGTATTTTATTTTATGTTTTAATTATATATATATATTAAATTATAATATTATAGTTAAAATGAAAATTTAAATACAAATGTAAAATCCACGTTTCATATTTATTCAAAACCCAAAATCTAAAGCTTTAAAACCTTTACGTGGAGGCATAAAAAAAAAAAATACTTTGGCATGTTTTTAAATGGTGGGTTTAAGAGTTTACGTGGGCAACGAAATTAATATTGCCGCATTTATATGTTCGTTGGGTCTATTGTACGAGGACACATGTCAAATGCAATACACCAACCACAAACGTTAGCTGACAGTTACTCTCCGCAGACTCCACAACAATAAACTTCACGACCTGGTCACATAACACACGTAACAGTTATCTCTGATGGGTAACATTAACTCACCGACTTTTAAACCAAAGTCTAAACAACTTACCACAAGTTTTGGCCTTGAGTTCCGCTAGGCATTCAATTTGACCGCGGAGTTGTGTGACATGTGCCCAACCATATTCCTGGCATTTAATATTGCAGTGAGCATTGGTGGTAAATTTGGAGTGTGCCCAGATTTAGGTCACTTGGAGAAATTTGACTTCAATTAACTGAAGTGCTCTAGATTTAGTGAAGCTGTTCTAGGGGTCACTGGATAAAAACTGTTTAGGCCCTATTTTGAGCTAGACTAGACCAATTTTGGAGTGCCAATAGTAAATTTCGACTATATCAGACATTCTAGACTCATTGGTGAGGTTTTTAGAGCCATCTGAGGAATTTTGAGCAAGTTTTTTCTTCAGAGAAGTTCTAGGGGCCACTAGGGCCACCATGGGCCAACAGCAGTTTGAGGCTTAGCCAGTGCATCTAGAGGCCTTTCTCAACAATACAATAGTAAATTTTGGATGTTATAGATGTTATTGAACTAATGGTGCGGTTTTTAGAGCCTGTAGAGGAATTTAGAAGGCCGAGATGATTTAGTGAAGTTCCAGGGGCCACCAGGGCTAGTAAGTGCTAGTAGCAATTTGAAGACTAGCCAGGGCAGCTAGAGGCCTTATTCAACAAACTAATAGTCTTTTTTGACTGTAATGAGAATTATGAATCCATTGATGGAGGTTGCAGAATATTTTTGGGACTTCTAGAGGTCTAGAACCCACAAAGAAGTTTTCTTTGATCCTAGAGCCAGGGATGCCACCAGGTGTTGGAGGCGAAATCGGAGCAGCTGGAGGCCATTCTCAGCAAAACAATAGTCTATTCTAACTATTTTTGGAATTATGAATCCAATGAAGGTATTTTCAGAGCCATTTGAATACTTCTGAAGGTCGAAGAGCCACAGGGAAGTTTTGGGCAGCCTAGTGCCAATCGTGGAGGGAGGTCTAGATTGTGGATGCAGTGCTCATTTTGAGAAAATTATCAATCCATTTTGGAGGTATGATATGTGCTGGAGATATTAGGTGATGTTTTAGGGATAGAAACAAAATTCTGAAGGATTTAGTGCCATAGAGAAGCTCGGGGTAGCTCAAGAGCACCGACAGAAGGAATCGGTCTAAGGAAGCCTAGATCTGTTTTCATAGTGATGAAAACTATAACAGGGATATAAATGGTATTATAAACCCATTGCTTCATTTTAGTAACCATTGGAGTTGATTTATAACTTGTAAAAGAAAGTTTACCATAATCCCAAAGAGCTAAGTCAAGATGACAAGAGTTCAAGGAGTCGTAGCCCACGATATTCGAGTGAAATCCTAGATTAAATTTGTTGTTATGTGTTGATGTTTATTTGCTGCATTATATGGCTATTGCACATGTTTAATTTCAGCAAAAAAAATGGAATTAAATCACTTAAACATTTTAAAAACATACACATACACCCGTTTCAAGTATAAAATTTTGCAAAAGTCAAGTATAAGCTAGATCTTTTATTTGTTTAACTGAGTGGGAGGTTCTTGAAAAACATAACACGTTATCCAACCCATTTTCAGATCAGGTTGGTATCAGCACACTTGGTTTCTTTATTGACAAAGAAATAGATTCCTTGTTTGACTTGAAAGGTGTTTAAATAGTGCAAAGAATTTGACTGTTTGACTATTTGCAAACTGACTGTTGCTTGAGTTTTCTAGAGGTGAAGGGAAAGCTACTCTTAGCTAAGTCTAGGAGAGGACAAGAAGGAAGAAGGGCTGAAGTCATTTTCCTTACCCAAAGGACCTCAAGGAAACCCTTGAAGCACAAAAGGGTTTGTTTGCAAAAGGCTGCTTGAAGAAGAGCTTGACTCTACATCCATTTGTTTTGAAGCTTTGTTAATAGTTTTTGAAAGATTTGTAATTATTGATTGAATTTCTTTTGTTCATTGACATAATAATGAAAACTTCATCAATTGAGGTCTCAAAATCCTCCTCCTTCACAATATTCTTCGAAGAGGACATGAAGCGAGAATTCTACATCCTAAAGGACACAGTGAAAATTCTATATGAAGATAGAAGAGAAAGCACTAGACTTCATGAGAAATTGGTTGCTATGAAGGAAGAGAAGGGAGGACTTCTTCAAAAAATGCATGATATGGAGATGCCGCTCCATCAAGCCCAAGAGGCCTTAACCAAGAACATGTGTGAAGAAAAGGTAATTCACTCAAATTTGTCTTCAGTTTCCTCTTCAGAAAGATGTGCTGGTTCAATTGAAAAACACACTAGAGGTATAGGGTCCAAGTTAATGTTTAAAATGGGCTATGAAGGCAAGGTTTTAGGCAAAAAATCACAAGGCATGATTTATCCTATTCTGGTTGAGGAAAGACCTAAGAAATTTGGTCTTGATTATGTTCAATCTAATGGAGAAAACTCCAAAGCCATGAAGGCAATTGAGACAACTTCAAGAAGAACTTTTGTTACAAGTTCAAAACCACAAACATGTCAAGTTTGTTTTCAAGTTGATTGCCATTGTTTGAAGCCTATGTTGCAGCAATATGTGTGTAGACATGTAGCTTATGGCGAGCATGAGAGTTCAGATATTTTTCAAGACATAAACAATGATGTTAGTCTTCAAAGAAAAGTTGGAACCTCTACAAGTTCATCTCCTCAAGAAGGTAAAAAACATGGACATGTAAAGAAACATTTGAGGTATAATTATTCCCATAGTGAATTTGATTATGTTTATGCAAGGCATGACAATTCTGCATGCTTGAATGGAAGAAAGAGTTGCTGTGCATTTTGTGGTATGTGTAACCATGACATTAAAAGATGATGGAAGAGGATGAAGGCATATAGGAAGAAGTTGAGGCAAAGGAAACTTGCAAAGAAGGTGCATAAGACTTGCACATATTGCCAGAAGAGGGGACACGTTGTTTCCCAATGTTGGATATTGCATCCAACTAATCATCCCAAGAATTTGAAGCAAGAGGACAGATAGACTGGTGAAAGTGGAACCAAATATTCCATCATTGATGTGAGAACAAATGTTTCACATGAAGAATATTTGCAATAGCAAAAGTCACCCTGGAAGTGGCTTGGTAAGAAGTGGTTTGACTTCTTAACACAATAAGACATACATCCATTTGTACATATGCAAATTTCAATTATGTATGTATGTTTTCTGTTGTAAGCGATGTTCATCTACCATCTATAAATTTCTCGCCAGAAATTTCTGAGTGAGTTCAAGGAAGACAATTCTTGATAGGAGAACAAGAGCATTCAGGAAGGGAAGTGTTGACTACATTTGAGTTGTGGTTCAAAGGCACTAAGCCATGCAAGGAAAAGTGTATGGAGGCTAAAAAGAAGAGGGTGTTGTACTCTCATCTATTGAATAGATCAGGTAATCACTCTTTTGGATCAAAAAGATTCCCAATGGGGATGTGTGATCAAATTTGGATCAAGGACCTAAGTGATAGCTCAAAATTCAAAGTGTTTAGAAGTGTGCCAAACCTAAGCGACCAGATAGATCTTGTATTCTTGATTCTAGCGCCATGAACGGTTCGAAAAACCGACACCGTATGAAGAAGTTATTGCATTTTGAATGCCGAGGTAAACTACAAAATTCTCCAGTTTCACCCAATAACACTGTGCCAAGTGCTACACCATTTTTTGGTCATCTAACTTGTTAATATTAGATGGACCTAATTACACCATGTAAGACCAATTTTACCCACAGTAAAATCGCTTTCACTATGAAAAATAACTTAGTAAACCACCTTTATTAAGTTGTTTATGGTATAAACAGGAAACCCCATGAGGAAATATTAAATAAATCCACATTTGTTTGATTTTCCTCAAGGAATAATTAGTTAAACAACAGTTTAATTAATATTCCTCGTCATATTTAACCCAAAATAGGAAAATTAATTAGATAAATTATTATTTATCTTATATTTTCTAGGAATAATTATTTAAATAATATTCCTTGTTAAACTTGACTAAATCATTCATTAATAATTAAATACATCATTATTTATTTGGTTATTACTCAACCACATCCTTAAAATGATAAATAAATCATTTATTTATTTATTATTTACAAATAAAGGGATTTGACCCAAGTCAAATTCTTTTTCCCTCAAACAAATATAATAAAATATTCCATAAAAGTTGGATCTTGATTTGGTTAATAATATTTTAATTATGCACCAATATCTAGACTAACTCAATATTTTGTTATAAATAGAAGGGTTTTTCCATTTATTCACTACCTTTTGGTGCCTAAAGATCACTCTATATCTATACTTTTGGTCTGAATTTGATCCACCATCATTGTCATATTTTTCTATCTTTTTGCTTCTGAACTCCCTTTGAGTTCCATTTTTGTTTGGGTTTTCTACACCATCAAGAGAAAGGAATTTTAGATTTGAAGTGCTGAGGACTTACAAGAACCCATCCCATTGAAGAGAACTGGTAACATCCTTCTATGTTTTCCTCCCAGGTGCCATTAATACAAAATTCATTCAACATATTCTTGTCTTGTCTATTGGATGCATGGAGCACCTCTCGTTTTTATTTACTGCTTCATGTCTTTTAATGCATAGATCTAGATTTTTCAACATTTATCTTGGTCAACTAATTGTAGATCTAAAGATATTGGCATCCATATTTGTTGTTAGGGTTGTGTGTTATGCATGGCTAAAGTGAGCCTTTTTCGTACATTTGCAATTAAGATTCATACTAACAACTGGCGACTCCACATGGGTTTACAATTACGATTGCTGTCATTTTTTAGATCCCTGCATATCCAATTGCTTCAAACCCTAGGATTTCTCTTCAGTTTCTTGTTTTTCTTTTCTTGATGTTTTTTTTAACCTATAAAACCCTAAAACATTAAAAATTCTAACTTCTGTGTGTTTTCGGACCTATTGCGCAGGTGATAGGCATCATCCGCAGCTAAGACGACACATTCTTCTGAAACCTGATCTCGAGAGTGCCGGAAGTTCAGGTCACAATTTTTGGGCCAAAACCTTCGACCTGAACCTCCAGGGCATAGAAAACAGGCCAAAAGCTATGACCTTTGCAGAAATCAGGTCAGAAACTGTGACTTGGACTTTTTGCTGGAGTTTTTCTGAAATTTTTCTGGGTTTGTTTGGGCCTCTGTTCAGGGTTGTCTGACCTCTGTCTCCGCCCGTTTTGGACCTATACTTGTTATGTTTTACTCATCTAAGTGGGAACCTAGCCCTCTAGGGCTTCAGTACCCTCCACGTTGTGGAAGAGTTTTTACTGCTGCAAGTTGTTTGAAATTTTCAGAGTGTTCAACCATTTTTCAGATCTGATACCTTACCTTCAGATCCACTTCAGATTGGCTATTTATCCATCCAAAACACCTCTTTTCAGTTTTGTTTGGGTTTTCCTATAGGGTCCCCTCCGCTTCCCTCCAGGAGATAGCCTTTCGCCACCTCATTTACAACATTTTTTCCTTTGATTTTTTGCTGTTTTTTTGCACCTATTTCTAGCAGATTTGACCTTTAGATCACTGTCCCTCCAAAACTTAGATCTATTGGCTATTTTGGTGTGTTTTAACTAGTTTTTTGCCCACCTACATACCACTTGTTGAGAGGAACACCTCTTTGGGTTTAGATTATTGCATTATTAACTGTTTATTTTCTGTTATTTTAGTTCCATATATTGTTATTTGCAGGTTTATTTACAGTTATACATCACACTTTTTATTTTTCTCTACAAACATCTAGGTTTAAAAATTAAAATTTACACACTTAACACACACACCCTAAGTGAAGAAGAGCTTGGTTAACACTGCCACACAAATACTTTAACATTGAAATCAATTGATCCTGCACCTCTTTGCCCTTGTTTCGACATTGTAATCAGTTGATCCTTCACCTCTCCACCCTTATTGGTCTCTTTTCCCCTTGTGCCATCATCATTGCACCACCAAGGCATTTATCTCGGAGACTTCTTGGCCTTAATCCTCAGTTTCTGGTAGGAAGACTTACTCCTCCGCGTAGGATTTGAGTTAGTCCTCCACTTAGTCCTTGCTTCGAATCCTCTTATGGTTAATTGGGTTCTCCTTCTGGTTGCACCCCCGATTCTCCCCCTGTTTCACCATGTCTGGTTCAAGACCTAATGCTGGTGGTAGACTCGGCCCTAATGCTGGGAATACTACTAGTGAGACCGCAATAGGAACTACCCCGGCTGCTCCCTTGCTCCCCTATATGGCAGGCCTCAGTCTTCTCGATTTTAACCAATTGATCAATGAACCTATACACCATGACGCTAGTTGGCCTGCTATGTCAACCAAGCTCCCTTCCGACATTCCCAAGTTTGAAGGTCTTGCTGGAGAATATCCTACAAATCATGTTCGATCTTTCCACATGTGGTGTTCGTCTAACTCCATTACCGATGATTCTGTTCGTCTTCGGTTGTTCCAATGTATGCTTACTGGTGAAGCTTCTAAGTGGTATGTTGATCAAGCCTCATCCTCTCATACCACCTTTGCGACTCTTGCTCGGGATTTCCTATCTTATTTCCAGCTTCCTCTTCATTATGACACTGGTACCGAAATTTTAACTTCTTTCCGTCAATCGTCTGCAACCTGCCTATCTGATCATGTCCAGGAATGGCGGAGAAGAAAGAACCTATGTCGAGTCCCTACCTTTGAAGACAGTGTCTACATGGATTGGTTCCTTAGATCTCTCTTTCCTGCTATCGAAAAAGATGTCACATCACATTTCCCTCAAACCGAAGAAGCCGCTCTCCACATTGCATTAAAATATGAACTAATCTACGCTCAGTTGGGTTATGTTTATACCGTTCTACCTGATATTCCTAGACCCGGTAGTGCCAATGCACCGAGGGCATCTCATGCCACCGACGGTATCGTTGGAGCTCTGTCTCATCGACACGCTTAACCTCCCATGGGCTATGGTTTTCCTTAGGGGGGGCCATCACCTCCTGCGCTTTTCTCCCTCCCGATAGCATGTATCTAGGATACGACATGCCTCCTCCTTTTTCCCAACCTCCTATTTACCACAATGTTATCCAACCTCCTTATTATCCGTATCCACAGCCTAGTGCTCCAACTCCTCCAGCATTAGCACCTCCCCCTCCCTTGCCTTCTTAACCCCCGCAACAGCATCCACTGCCCCCTCAGGGGTAGGTGTATCCACAACAGGGTGCGACTAATCCTCCTCCCTCTAAAAAGAAGAGGAAAGGCACTCAAAATCAATCTGATCCCGGTAATCCTGTACCTAATCCTCAAAATAATGTACCTAACACTGCTAACCAACAACAGGGCACTCAGCCCAAGCAGGACAGGCATGTTCGCACGAATAAGCCTTGTTCTTGTTTTGGTGTTTATGGTCATTACACGCATGGTTGTCCTCTTTTACCACAAATGAAGCAGATGTGGGAGACTCAAGCAACATTGTGAGGACAAAAACCTCCCCTTCTGTCCCTCCTAGTGC
Organism: Pinus albicaulis; assembly: GCA_034641835.2. NCBI lineage: Eukaryota > Viridiplantae > Streptophyta > Pinopsida > Pinales > Pinaceae > Pinus > Pinus albicaulis. Next base: position 1,477,909,595 of record CM076581.1, read on the forward strand.
TGTGCCTAGTTAGCCGGCTGTGTATACTAATCCTTTCCCTAAATAAGGATTTGTGGCTACCCAACCACCTGAAGGTCAGGTGGCCACTCAACCTCTTCCATCTGGTACCTCAGATTACCAGATTCTCATGATGAATTCTAACCAACCTATAACCGTAGATATCAATCTTCAGGCTCGGTCCCATCAGTACAACAAGCCTCCCACTATGTCTGTCCTTGAGTCACCTCCTACGCGTTCTACAGAGCCTCTTTCGACACGTAATGGTCCTTTGCAGATACCTCAGCCTAAGGCAGAGGTTTATACCAAGATCTCTAAGGGACCACTATGCCGAAATGTTGCTTCTGGCAAAGCTGCCCATTTGTATAGTATAATAGATGATTTGGTGCAATCTCCTGCTGCCATTTCAACGCTGGAACTCCTCCAGTCACGCCCTTCACAACGAAAAGCTCTACTATCTTCCATGGGTGTTGTAGATCCTTCCGATGATTGCTTGATCTTCTTCGATGTTGACCGGTCAGAACATCCTCCTCTTCCTGCTTCCGTCGCCTTCCAAATCCTAGTCAAGATCCAGAACACCAATGTTTCTTGGTGCATCATTGATGAGGGGGAATCCACTTGTGTGATGTCCGCTTCAGTTTGGAAGCAACTTAGATCACCTAAGTTGGCTCCTTACACGATCACTCTTCAAGCATGGGATGGCCACACCTCCCAGCCCATTGGCCTATTCCACAATTGTCCTATTACTCTTGCGGGCAAGACTATTTGCGTTGATGTAGAAGTCATTGATGCTCCCTTAGATTACAAAATTCTATTAGGTTGTAGCTACACCTATGCGATGTCTGCTGTCCCATCTACGGTTCACTGCAATATGTCCTTCCCTCATAACGGAAAGATAGTCACCATTGACCAGTTGACATATTACGAACCGAAGTCTCAGACCTCCCCTGAGTCCATCATCTCTTCGGTGGCCAATAAGCAAACCATATTTCCATTGACCAGTGTCTCACTCGGAGTCTACAAAGACTACTCTTTGCTTGGTACATTCCATGGTCTTCCTCCTCCCGTCTCCGATCCTAGCTCATCGAATGTTTACATGATGAAATCATCTCGGGCTTCCCTCAAGCTGCCCGCTTCGGCTATTCAACAGCCTCGCCCTTCGCAACCTACTCCTAGCCCTTCGATTCAACCTTCTGGACCTCCTCCTCCTGACCCTTCACCTATAGCTAGTATCATGAGCCTCTCTACCCTCCTGGAATGGTTCCTCCAGGCCTTAACCATCTCGGAGCCGTCCGCCAGGCCATTACCCCTCTGGTCAGATACCATTCCTAGCTCCCCCTCCTAGAGTGTACACAGTACCTGTCATGGCTACGCTCTCTCTTCCTAACCTGACCCTAGGGATATCTGTCTGGTACCTTGATCCCCCAACCGCTACCCCGCCTAGTCAACCTAAACCTTATCTTTCTTTGACCCAATTCAACCAGTCCCTATGACTTCTCCCGCTGCTACAGTGCCTCAGCCACCTCAACAGGAACCATCTCCTATTGCGACCACTTCGGGTAAGAAGGGAAAAGCTCGCAAGTGGGCATCAAAAGACAAGGCTGCCTCGATTGACCCTGCTCCTCCTTCGCCTCCAAAGCCTTGTGATTTGTGTGATTTCGTTGGTCATGCCACCCATACCTATCATGAATTGCCCCGTATCAACACCATGGTTAATGTTGCATTCCCTGAGTCTATGGTCCCTGAAGCTTCTGTTTCTTCCTCAACTGCAGCCAAGAACCCTAAGACTATTCACACCAACCAACCTTGTGCTTGTGTGATCTGCATGGCCATTATTCCCACCATTGTCCCCGCCTTACGCATTACCGCGCAGCTTTAGAGGTAGTTCGGGAGTACGAGGTTGAACATAACCAATCTGCCTCTCCCGTACTTGTGCAGTATGCTGTAGGCTAGCTTGAGGATTTACTCGCTCCCATTGAAATTCCCCCTCCTAATGTCAAGATGATGGAGCCTGCGACCACCATCCTCTACCTGTCATCATCCTTGAGACCCTCGGTGGAAACTCACTTTGAGACTTCCCCTTCTGTTTCGCTCGACCTCCCTTCAGTGATCACCCTGGGCTCAACATCGGTAGATCCCTTATCTGCTTGTTCTTCCGTCATCCCCCATGATGATGCACATGTAAACCTTTCTTCTCATGATGATGAGTCAGGTAGCTTCGCCGCGTCATGTGATCTCCCTTCCTCCAGTCACTCCATCTTCTATTGTGATGCTGACATCATGGAAGCCTTGTCCACCCCTGACTTCATCTTTCCCGCCCATAAGCGGGATGGCACCATCCATGTCTATGGTGACTTTCGTGGCCTGAGCACAAGCTACACCTTCGGTAGCTCCCACACTCCACCTAACCGTCGACATGTGAGTAGTAAAAATCTTACCCAGATCACTCCCTCTCGCAGTGTGTGTTAAATTTATACTTTGCGCTCAGGTTGCCAGCATTTTTCATCATCCTCCCATTTATTGTCTTGTGGCACCTTTTAGATGGACCTCTCGTCCACACCTTATATCGGTTATGCCGATGGTGTAAGTCGTTACTCCCGGAATCTAGCCTCGGCAGGTTGGGCCATTTTTACCCCCTTGCATTCGCTTGTTCTCTCGAACGGTGTATGCATTAGCACTACTACCAATAATCAGGCCGAATATGATGCAGTGCGAGGTTTATTAGCTGATTCCCTCTCCCATCACATCCTCCACCTTCATGTTCGTTTAGATTCCCTGCTTCTTGGCATGCAATTGAATGGTGTCTATCATGTGCATAATCCTATCCTTTTTAGAAGATATTTACGAGTGAAACTTTTGATGCGTAAATTTGAAATCATTACATTTAGTCATGTACCTAGAGCACAAAATCACTATGTAGATAGCATTTCAAACAATATTCTAGATTGGAATTTAGCACACGCATTTAACATGAGACAATAACATAAAACCATAAAAAATGATGCATATCCATAATATGTGTCGTATAAAATGTTTTAGAGTCCATAAACTCTGATACATATGACATGACCATAGCATGTTACAAAAACTCAAAACTGGGGGCACAACCTGCCCCTACACACTAATCACTATTTGGAGGATCCCGAGCCAACGGCTCTACTCCTGCAGCTCGTAGATCGCGCATCCCCTGTTCGACCATCGCCATGCGCCGCATGACCCCTCGCCACTCCGAGGGTAGACCAATATATGGCTCTATGTATTGGTCATCTAAGTCTTGCCAACCACGCTCTGAAACACTGGTCAGAAGCCTCTCACATCTATGACGGATGTCCTCCAGGAGGGCTGCCGCATCCTCATTTTGTGGTGCCCTCGATCCATTAGGTCCTGTAGCTCTTGGTACTACAGGTCGTCCCATATACTTGGCCGGTTTTACCGGTGCTGTATCTGCATACCAAAAGTGAAAGAATTAGTACCATATACAGTATTTTGAAACTTTACAATGCACATAAAATATTATCAATTTTTCACTTACCATTGGGCCCCCATACTTGACCAGGCAACAGTGGCAAGTCCAGGTCCCCACGATAACTCATCCCACTATAGGGATAATCCTCTATGTACAATGGCATCTGATCCCAATGAGCAAAGAACTCGAGTCAGAACACCCGTCCGACTGCCCCACCTCCTCCTCTGCACAATAGTCGCCCCCACCGATGCATCCTAAGCTCTCTTGAGCCCCCATCCTGGAGCTGTATGTGAGGTCGAAGTGTCGGGATCTTCTCAAAGAAGAGTGAGCACAAAACTGTACCATATGCACAGTCATGGTTCACTTGCCGCTTGCATAGCGACAACTGTCGTTTCAACGACGACAACATCATCTGGGCCCACCCATAGTAGGTCCCACTCAACACACTCTCCACAAGCATCATCTGCCCTCCAGTGATGTGGTGGAGTGCCTGGTTGCCCAGGATCTGCAACACTGATGCGGCCACAACATGGGTCTCTAACCTCTCTAGATCCCTGATGGGTATCCGTGTCGCTTTGACATGGAGACCTAGTCGACAGTGACGCTCTACAAACTCCATGATGTTACGCCCTTGCGGTAACACTGGCTAAGTATTACCAACCATCACAAGTGGTGGGAGACCAATCAGGAAATATATATCCTAGACCATCAATTCAATACAGTGCCCCTGCACTATAAAGACCTCATGGTTCGGGTCCCAATAACTGACCATCCGTCCAAATAAGGGCTCTCCAGCTCTCATCAAATGGTTCTCCACAAACTTTAGAACCCCAAACCTGGCCAATGCACTGCAGACACCCTGATCCTCTCAGATCTCCAACCGTAATGTGCCCAGGTCTCTCTCTCTCCAGTTAATCTATAATTCTTCCATATCTACACAAAACCATCATATTTATCAGTGTACAGATAGGAAAGATTGTATCCAAACATAAAAAACTAGTGCTCAGCCAAAAAATAGCATAGAAAAACCCCTCTCTGACAGGTCGCACTTTTTAGGCCCAATCCTGGGACAGGTCGCATTTTTTTGCCCAAAACCTGCTACCCAGGTTGCAGTTTTTGTCACAAAAAGTGTGACCAGGCTGTGAAGAGGAGTAGAGGTCTGTTCTTGAGCTCTGGGGACCTAAACTGAACTTTCAATCCACTGAAATGAAAGGGTAAGGTTAGGCCTCTTACCTGCAACTGATGGATTTCGATTCCAACAATCGGTTTGTCTGCTACGATCGCCGCAAGATTTAGGGCCTTCTCTCCTCTCTACATTCATCACGGCTCTACATGAAAATGAGTGAATTTGGAGGGAAAATTCCTTATTAAAAGAGAAACCCTTGATTTTTCTTTCACCTATTGCTGCCAAACCGTAGCTCAGTTTGAAAAACCGTCTGTACCGTTGGAAAGCTCTCACTGAGCCCTCAAATGGGTATCTGTTAGTTTTTTGTGATTTGATACTTCACCAGGACACATTTCATCCAAGAAGGGTCACTTCATCACTCCTCTTAATCAAATTTCTGCACTTGCAACACTTGTACTTGGGGCACCACTCTACCTTCATACTTGTCCATGCTCATGTCAATTTTTGTTGTGAGTAACCATCATGTACTCATGTTTTTATGGTCCCCATTGGACCTTTTCTATGTGGTAGCATCATCGAGTCACCCTTGTTTAGAGCATCCAAGTTGAGTCATCATCGCATTCATGGAGTCTATCCTGAGTCCCTTTGTATCCCTCTATAGTCCTCCATCCTTCATTGCTTGGTTCCTCTCTCGTGTTGCACATTATGACCTTCAGTCCTACTGTCCCCTATCCCTCATGATATTGTGTCAGTCGCCGCCAGGTCATCCATGCCCTTTATGCTCTAACAAAGGAAGTCGTCCGTCCGCTACTAAATACCCCCCATTTCATCATCATCCCTGGTGTCAGTTTGTCATTCGCTCTACTATTCTCTCTCATTCCTTAGTTGAGGATCCCTTATTGCCTCACCTATGGCAGACCTCCTTCTGTCGACATTAGATCATTCATTCCAGAAGACAGGTCTAGAGGGCGGTGTACCTCGGTTCCAACTTCCAATCTTGTTCGGTGCCTTGGATTAGGCAAAGTGACTTCCTATTTCCCTTTGACTTGATTGTTTCTCAACTCCAGCTCCTTTTCATCATGATCGAGATCCATATAGTTGATGGTTAAATGATATAGCAGCTGATACCGGTGATTCCCGAGTGTGTGTGAGATGTTTTCAGCCCTCATGAGGCGGTGGCCCTATAGGTAGTCCCCCACATGCCTAGATGACCTCTTCATTACAGCCTTTGATGCAACTCCATATATTTGATGATGTCGGCCTCAACAGCTTGCAGTGCCTTTTTGTTTGCATGTATCAGTAAGATTTTCAGAGCCCTTTCCTGTTTAAAGGGGCATTTGGGTTGTATTTGTATCTCATGTACTCAGATATTATTGTATAAGTCCTAGCTGTTATCCCAGGCACAATATGTATGTGGGATTCATTATCATGTTTTTACCTGGCTCATGTTTATGCCAGCATGTACTATATTGTTCAGTCCCTTGTTTACTGGACGCATTATTCTTTGTACTTTGTCTCGGCGGGCATAGGTATGCCTCCCCCCGCTGCCTATAGCATAGGTACTCACTCATAAAAGAGACTTGCCACACCTGTAAGTCTCACCTCCTCAGGGTCTAGTCCTCTAGCACTTTGGTCTACCTTACATTTCTCTCTTTTTGACTTCCTCTTCGGTGTCTAGTGATTGAGTTCTTACAACATACTTCGGTCATACGATTAGCTCCTAACGCTCGCACGCTGGGGGGAAATCTGTTACACCTTTTTTTGGTCATCTAACCTGTTATTATTAGATGGACCTAAGTACACCATGTAAGACCAATTTTACACTAAGTAAAATCGCTTTCACTATGAAAAATAGCTTAGTAAACCACCTTTATTAAGTTTTTTATGGTCTAAATAGGAAACCTTATGAGGAAATATTAAATAAATCCACATTTGTTTGATTTTCCTTAAGGAATAATTAATTAAACAATAGTTTAATTAATATTCCTGGTCATATTTAACCCAAAACAGGAAAATTAATTAGATAAATTATTATTTATCTTATTATTTTATAGGAATAATTATTTAAACCTTATGCATTTGCATTTGTCTCTGCCTCTCTGCTATTTTCTCGGCATATACGTTGGAGGTATCTGGAAATGCTGGCTTGGCTGCAAGCACCTCCTTCAGTTCTTGGTTTGCTCTGCTGATGCTCGTGCATGCCATCTTTACTCAAGTGGATCTTTCGACCATTGAGCATGTCTAAATATCTTCTAGTGTTTTTCTGTCCTGGGCAATGACGATCGGCCATAGGTCTTTAAAGGCCTCTATTACTTGCTCCAGCTGCTTCTGTAGGGTATCCTTCTCACCTCAGAGTTGATTGCGCTCATCAAATATCTGTTGGAGGTCATTATGTAGACCTTCTGCTTGTTGTGCTACCGTCTGGATAAAACTGAATAGTTAGACAGCTCCCCAACTCTACAGGTTCTCAGTGCTCAACATCTCCTAGGTCAGCTGTCTCTCCCTCAGTGGTTTCCCGCTGGCGATTGATCTTTCAGAATGTCCCTGTGGGGATGTTGGTTGATTCTGTTGTGATTTCTGGGGTTTAGGGATGTGTAGACTAGTATATGGTACGAACTGTTGCAATACTAGATTGGATTGCTGGAAAGGGTTTAGCTCTAGTGGGGTGGGAGTTGTATTAGAAATGAAGGACCCCCCCTGGACTAATAGCTCTAGAAATGTGCCCAGTCCCACCGTGGTTTGGTCAACCTCGGGTACTCCATCCGTACCTGAGTTAAATTTTGCCTCGATATCAGCATTTGTTATGGTCCCTGGTGGTATTGAATCTGAAATGGTTGCTGAGGTGGAAAGAGTGTGGGTGGGGTGGTCCTTGGACATGATGAATTGTGTGTATGGAGTGGTGATGATGTTTGGATGTTTAGGACGGATGATGGATCAAACACAGGTAGTGCAGAAGTGGTTTGGGTGGCAACCTATGGCTCTTCTTGAATCAGTATGCCTATCTCCATAGGCTAGGGTTGGTCTTCTTCCGTAAGATCAACTACTTGTTTAGGTGCCATGGTTCATGCTTTCTTTGCTTTAGGTGCAGGTACTGGAGGCTTGGTTGCCTTGGTCTTGTGGATTGGAGTGACTGTGGTTAGCGAAGGGGAATTGAATGTGGTGGATGGTAGAGTAGTAATGATGGGGTTGGTTGTGGACTGGGATGCATAATTCAATGTATAAAACTGAGAAAAAGTAGGAAATACAGTATATGTTCTTGTAATATTTTATATTACTAGATTGAAGCCTTTTACTCGTGTGTCAAGCTGGTCCAATAGTGGTCGTAGTTGCAGTTTTGAGATCCTCTGCGCTGCTTCTTCCGGTGTCTCCCTCGGGAGTGTTGGTAGCATTGCCTCAAAAAAATAATGTGGGATCCTGCTTCTGATCTCCATCGCCGCTCCTGGCCATGAAGAAACCTTTGTGTGGAAGGCTTCCTCCTCTATTTGTAACTTCAATGGATTCTAAAGGAAAGTACTTTCATCCACATAACTTGGTCAGATATAGGTTCTGCTGTGGATCAACCCAAACCATATTTGTAGAGAGTATCTATCTAAAATACTCCTTGGAACCCTTTGTTGGCTCCCAACCACGTCGACCATCTATTTGCACCAGACCGTAAAAGCTTTCTCATTAAATTCTTTAGTACTTGGGTCCCATGATACTCTCCATGGCATGAACCTTAGGGCCATTGGTTGGTCATGAGTAATTTCTGCGAGTTTTCTGATCCCTGGGTGACTCCACTTCCACATTGCGAAGGCCATAATCAGATAACCATAGATGAATCATGTGGCTCACCTATAGTTCTCTTCACAAGCCTCAAATTGCTCATTTAGCAAGAATGTGCACCAGTTCAAATATGCCCCTTGAATGCAATGTTCCGCGATTGAGATTGTGTTCAGGGTGCATTCCCCTTTAGTTTAGTGCCTCATTGTTTTCCCAGCTATCAAATAGCAGGCAAATTTTACCCCTGGGTTGTTTATGAGATCGATTTTTTCTCCCTTTCCTACTCTTCTTGTTTCATACTTTTTGTAGTAATCACAATCCCCTATATTTTTAGCTCTCTTGGACACATTTTGGAAGGCCATTGAGACATTGTTTCCTTCCACTGATAATATTGTAAGTCTGTTTATGTACTCTACATGAATTGGGATCTCCCTCCCAAGGGATAATGATCCATTTTGAATTCTTCTCATCAAGAATTTTGTGCATTGCATTACTACTCCTATCGTCCCAAATACTGGGAGGCTCCTGAGGTGCAGGATAGTTGACCTCTGAAAGCCTCTAAAGTCTAGATTCATTTTTGTTGCTTCACCTCCTCCCTCCATTGCATAATTTTCGATGTAGACTTGCCTTTTCTTGGATGGGGGTTGGTACGAGTCTGTGAAGTCTGTATCTATCAACGAGGCATTCTCGTATTTTCTTATCAACGATTCCATCCTTTGAATTCTTCCATTGAGCTCGGGCTCGATGACTGAGGCTTCTATCTTTGTAATTTTCTTCCTTCTGCTGTATACTTGAATTGCTATTGTTGGTCTACTACTGTGAACTTCTCCTACTGGTCTGCTTCTTCGAACTTCTGCTGCTGAAATCAGGCTCGTCGTTATAGCTGTTTCTTTTTCTGATAAATCATAATTTTCCACCATTCTAGTGCTTTCTTCCTTCATGCGGGTTAAGTAATGTTACTGGCACGAATGATGTTTATATGACCCCATAACTAATTAATTCTTGCTGTCTTTCCTGCGGCTATAATCATGTGATTAGTTACCAGGGTGAGGCGTATTCTGATAGTGCTGATGATGGCTTCTAGAGTCAAGTAGAAATGTTAGGTAATGGCTTAATATGGAAACTTTATTACGGTATGGGGGGTTACTAATTACGACAATTATTTTTCAAATTTGGGTGATCCTACAGACTGAAAATGGTATGATGGGTCATTATTAGTGAATGATATTTGACACACTTAGGCTATTTGACACTGTAGACGACTCTCCCCCCGACCAAAATTGGTTGCAATGTGGTCTCCACATCACAACAGGGACGATTGTTGTTTTTCGTGACTGTGCAGGCTTGTTATTGAGGATTTCTACTATAATGGGCCAAAAATATTAAAATATAATTATTCTATGGATCATCTCTTTTGCGAGAGAGTTATTGACTCTATCTATGCTAATCTATTCTACTGACTTCTCTCAGGTGAGAGAGTTATTAATTTTTTTTTTTTTTTTGTGGTGCTTACTCATGATAGGGTTTCAGGCGTGTGCCATTCACCCATCCTTGAAGTATTTCTCCGTCTAGTTGCGCTAGTGTAACTGCGCATGAGTCTTTTATCTCTATGACATAATACAGTCCCATCCAGTGCATTCTAAGTTTCCCTGGGAACTTCTAGAATTTGTTGTCGGAGATCAGTACTTTTCCACCAATAGTGAATGTTTTATGCTTGATGTGACGGTCATGCCAGGATTTTTGTTTCTCTTTCTGTACCGATTGATGGAAATATGCCAGAAATCTATCTTATTTAAGCTCCTGTAGTTCATGGAGGCATGTAGAGATGGAGTCTTCCTCTATCATGTGTGTTGCTGAAGCAATTAAGAGGCTTGGTATGATAAACTCAACTGGTATTACTGCCTCTTTCTCGTATACCAATTGGAATGGAGTCTGATTATGTAGTCTCTTTATGGTTGTTGTGTATGCCCATAACGTGGCTGGTATCATTTCATCTGAGTCATCATAGTTAGCGTTGCATATCTTTGTTAGTCCTTTTTCCAAGATTTTGTTGAAAGCGTCGACGGTTCCATTCGCTCATGGGTGGTATGGGTTGCTTTTGTGGTGTTGTATCATAAATTTTTCCAACAATGATTTAAATGTAGCATTAATGAAATGTGTTCCTTGACCACTTGTTAGGCTCCTGGGATAGCCAAATCTGCTAATGATGTTCTCAAAAATAAATCTGGCTGCTATGTTTGTTGTGCAGTTCCTTACAGGTGCCACCTCTTCCCATCTTGTGAGACAGGTAGTTGCAGTGATTATATATCTTGTCTGTGAGTGTCGTGTCATTGATGCAATTGATCCTATGAAGTCGACGAACTATTTTTCAAATGCCTGCATAGCCCTCACAGGTTGCAGTGGTAATTCATCACGGTGTGACAGTCGTCCTGTTCTTTGACAGACATCACATTTTTTCACGTATGCTTTGCTATCTTTGTGCACCATGGGCCACCATAACTCTACATGTAGTATTTTCCTTGCAGTGGGTTGTGCGCCAACATGGCATCCCACAACCCCACTGTGACACTCCCACAAGATGTATTCTCTTTCATGATCTAGGACACATATTTGCAAGATATGATCCAATCCCATTTTGTATAACTTCCTTGCAATGAGTTGATATTTGACCGCTTTAACTACTAGATGTCTTTTTTGGGTTGCCGTGTATTCTGTTGGGCATTGTCCTATGGTCAAGTATGTCGCTATCTATTCTAGATAATCTGGAATGGCTTCTAATATGAAGAGATCAACATTTGGCAGCTGGTCATCAAGGGATCCCCCGTTTTCCCCATTCTCCAATCTTGATAAGTGGTCAAGACCAACGTTTAGCCTTCCTGGTTTTACTATTACTTCTAAAGTGAACTCCTGGAATAGTAGGAGCCATCTACAGATTCCACCTTCAAGTATAGGTTTGTTTACTAGATATTTCAGTGCTAAGTGATCTGTGAAGAACCTGAATGTGCCTCCCAATAAGTAGTGATTAAATTTTTGTAGAGAGTATACCATAGCAAGAGCCTCTCTTTCCGTTGTCGTATAATTCCTTTAAGCCATTGACAACTTCTTGCTTGTGAAGTACAATGGGTGATCTATGGAGGTTTCTCCTGGCTGAGCTAGTACTGCTCCCAAAGAAATGCTTGAGGCATCAATGTGGACATGAAACTGTTTATCCCAATTGGGATGGGCCAAAATGGGTGCACTTTCTAGATTCTCTTTCAATGTGTCTAGTGCCTTAGTGCATTCACCGTTCCATATAAATCGTTCTTACTTCCGCAACAATTTTTCTAGTGGTGCTGTGATTTTTGTGTAGTTACGGATGAACCTCCTGTAGTATCATGTGTGTCCCAGTAGTGACCTCAACTGTTTTACAGTATCTGGTGCTTCTATGTTCACAATGACTGCTACTTTCCTTGGGTCCACACATACATCTTTCTTGCAAACGACATGTCCCAAAAGTGTTCCCAAAGGTACTGCAAAGATACACTTCTTGATATTGAGAGAAATTTGAAGTTGTCAGCACCTATCAAAAATTATTCTGAGCAGAGTTGCGTAGTTCTTTAGTAGACTGTATATTGTCCAATCATCCATGTATACTTCTAGGAACTTATGGATATAGTCTCTGAATGCTGCTATAACTATCCGCAAAAACATAGCTGTTGCATTCTTTAGTCCAAAAGGCATGACATGGTAGGAAAATGATCCCCATTCTATGGTGAAAGTAGTTTTCCTTTTGTCTTCTTCTGCTATTCTCACCTGATGATATCCTGAGAAGCCATCTATGAATTAGTAGACTTCGTTTCTCGCTACATTGTCAAGAACCTCATCGCTAAATGGAGTTGGAAAAAAATCATGAATGCATGCGTTACTGAGACTTATGTAGTCCACACATACTCTAATTTTTGATTTCTCTTTTTTACTTTGTATCGCAATTGGTCTGACCCATTCTGCTTCCTCATCTGCAAAAATCAAGCCTGCCTTCAACATTTTGTCTATCTCTGCTTTAACCTTTTCTTTTACTCTCAGATTCAGGCGGTAAGGTCTATGTTTTACTTGCCTTGCATCTGGTCTTAAGACTATGTGCATCTCCCCCAGAACTCCTTTGATCCCTTTGAGGTCTGCCACTAAAGATGAGAACAAGTCTTCGTACTCCTGTAACAGGTCAAATATTTCCTTTGTTGTCTTCGTATCCCAATAATCTCCAATAGATACAATCTTGGGCTTCTCTATACTTCCAATATTTTTCTTCTTTGTCTTCAAAGGTAACATGTGTAGTCCCTCTGTAGTTGGTTCTTCTTGTATTTCCCATTCTCCCTCCTTCTCTTCAAAGTATAGATGTTGAAGATTCTCTAAATCATCATCGTCTATCTCATGATCTATCCTTTTACATGCTACTGATTCTTTGACTTTATGCTCTGATAAAGATATCTCTTCATCCTCCTGAAGCTCTGTAAAGAACAATATTCTTTTAATTTCGTGAAGGGTATCTGTAACTTGTTCTGTATCTCCTTTTAAAGAAAAACATTGTGTAAATTTTGGCGCAATTTTTTCCTAGGTACCAGTTCCTCTCTTCTTCTCTTTTATCAGGCACCAAGCCTGTGGAATGGTGTCCAGTGAATTTATAAAGCTATGCACCCACAAAGATTTTGGATATCCTTTTTTCCTCCACTTACACTCGCAACTACTTAGATTTTCTAGGGGGTCAGAATTCCCTTGGTACTTCTAAAGCCTCATGGAATCTAGTTCTTAATGCTTTGGCAATATATTCCCATCGCAAAAGAGAGTTTTGATGGGTAGCCCACCACCTTGCTAACGTGGATTGTAGTGATATATCCATAAGAGGGACTCTATGTTCTATTGGTACCTTTTCTTCCACATTGGTAATGAATGTATTTACAACATGCATATTTGAAAGAGTTGGATATTCTCTTACCTCTGTACTAATCGAGTTGACTCCCCGAATGTTGGCACATCTTCTGGTGTTGATTTCATATCCTCCCTACTGCCAATCATGCCATGCTACTTCTGACCCTAAGTTGGAACTCTGAACGCTTATCCAGCTTAGGGAACCTCCTGCTGTAGGATTAATATAATCTTCTCTCCTTCCTACCGTCATCTGGTAGAGTTGATCTAGAAGCTGTACGTCTTCTCTGTTGTCAAAAGTCTCTATATATCGAGGTCTCTGATATGGGTCCAATGACTGAACTACTCTGACCTCACCATCTTCGAATATCATTAATTCCTTCTTTAAATCAATCACTGCATAATTTTCAAAGGCCCAATCTATCCCCAAAAAAGAAGGATAGGGATCCTTGTCACCCATGATGTCTATTACTTCAAAGTCTGTATGGTCTTAGCTCACCTTTGTCTGGCTCTCTCTTCCCATCTCTTAATCAGCTCTTGGCAGTCTTCAGTTGCATGTGAATTGACTCTGCATTGAGAGAACCATTGTCTCCTAGGTAGCGAAAATTCTCTCTCTATGTGCCCTTCCTGATCACAATTATAACACCTTACTGGTCCTCTTCTTCCAGTTCTGCTACCTCCCATTCCTCCTCCTTGCCCCCTTGGAGTTTCATTTACTCTATAAGATAACTTGTCCAATCATTCTGCCAATGCATCGAGGGCTCTACATTGCTTCGTATTATGCATTGTAGAGGCACAAAATTCACAGTAGATATTGTTTGGAACATTAGAGTATTTTTGCAGAGTTGGACACGGTCATGGAGGATGACCAATACATTTTCATATTTCACAGAATTCGGTTTATGTTTGATTCTATTGATTTGGGAACCCGAGAAGTGGGGTTGCGGTTGGGATAGCCCTTGAGTATTTATTTGTGCAACTCCATCGACTGGTGGGGCCCCCTATGTTTCGGCCATCGAAGTTCCAACATTTGCTCCTCACAACCTCAGACATTTTGTGGCAACGTGTCCTTCCGTCAAGCAATGTGAGCACTACACGTTGGGCCTTGCAGGTCATGTCAGTTGAATGTATTTCAACTTCTCTGTTAAACTGGCTATTTGATGTTGTAATCCTAATATGGATGGATCTTGTACTGCTGCTCCTCCTCTGAACTCCTGTGGGTAACCCGCCATAGCTTCTATCTTCATGGCTTACTCGAGAGCATCTTGAAGGGTATCAATCTTCTGTTGCATCAATGGTGTCCTTGCCAATGGTAGGAGTGCTTTGATGAACCCATCCCGCTGGTGATTTGGATCGATTAGGTAACTTAGATTTCCAATCACATATTTAAATCTTCTCATCAAATCCCAGGATGTTTCTCCTTCCCGCTATTTGATTTCCCATAGCTCAGACAAACCTTGCTGATTCGTCTAAGGAAATTTAAATTATTGGACAAATTATTTCTTAACATCGTCTATTACTGGGTTCTGGTGTGCTTATGACCATTTAATGAACCAACGCAATGATCTTTCTCTTAGTGTGGTTTGAAACTCAATTAACTTGACTACATCTGGTGTCTGTCGAGCTCTCCAAATTGCTTCGCAGAGGTACCAGTGCTACTCTACATTGTCATTACCTTTTCTAGAAAATTCTGGGTATCGGGTGAACGATCCTGCCATCTTTCCTTGTGTTGGTGGTACTAAAACAAAACCTCTACTTCCCGTTGAGATATTTTACTACTAGCACTTTTGCTAGTAGATATTTGTACTATGGATTTAGTACTACTCAACTTTCTAAACTACCGTAACTTAACAAGGAACTAATCAGCTGGATGATAGAGTGCTAGGGGAAGGATAGGACTGGTGCTACTTGAAACTTGGAGAATAGGATTACCTTGCATTATGGGTTCCAACCTCTCTTGGAATAGTTGCTCCATCGCAACATGCAACTCCACATCAGAATCCTCCTCAAGGTGCGCATCTTCCTCATTGGACTTTTCTCCCTTTTCTCTTCGGGCTGTGCTCCTATAAACTTGCCTAACTTCCTTAATGGTCCCTCCCATTCCTTGGGATCCCATCTGACCTTCTCTTTCCTTTGTCATATGCAGTGCCTTTTCCTTGTTCTGTCGATTCTTCTCCTACTTCTCAAACTCTTTCGTTGCCATTTCCTACCACTTCTCAGCAATCTGCGCCCTTCGATGTGCTCTCTGCTCTCTCAACCTACTGGAGGTTCTGAAATCCATATCCCTATTCCCCATGTATAAATTTGAATAATAGCTGAATTATTCACCGATATTATCCTGATTACACACTATTTAAGCTTCATGCATAATACATAACCTCTTCTACAATTGATCATCAATATGCGGAAATAGAAGCAGTCGCATGCGCACATTAAAACATAATCAAGCACACATATAACACAAGATGTAATGGGGAAAGCATACAGCTGAAAACCCCCAACTATCTATATATTATAATGATAGAGAACATGTAACAATCATAGTACAATACTCCTCACAAGTACTCAATACTATCTCCAAAAATTACACACAAACTAGCTCAGATTTGAACAAGTCACAGGTTCAAATCTCCTCCACAAGTCTGCCTGCCTCTACTGCGCAATCCAAGATGTGAATGAATGAGATCCAAGTTAGAATCCCCTAGCTTGTACTGCGCAATCCTCATTGGCAATCTCCATCAATGTGTGTGCAAATCTCATGCACAAGTATAGTCACAACTGATAGTCACACTCACCCTTTCACCCACCTCTAACACCGGTCTCCACTGAACTGTCCATGCATTGCAGTTAACTGATGTGTTCTTTAGTTGATTTATGAGTTAATAATTAGTGAATTAATTAATAATTAATTCACACCACTCATCACTAGTGTATTTGTCAGTTAGACTAAATACAACTAGTTCAACCAAGTTAAACAGAACACAACTCCACCAACTGTCTCATCAACTCCACCAAACTCTACCACATGAGTTCTAACTAAATTCAACCATGCAATAGCTCAACTAACCCCTATGAATAGCGTAATTCCTTCTATCAGCTGCATGTGCCACATCCAAGCATCAAACTAAAGTGCTCCAAGAGGATAAGATAATGCTTATAGTCTAAATATTATTAAGGGTTAATAATATTTGACTGTTCTATTTTTAGCCCGGCAGTCTAAAAATAGAAACCGCCCAATGTCTAAAAATAGAGGTCTGTTATACTAACCTCGACCAATCATCCATAAATAGCATCCCGCAACTCCTAGACCATGATCCATATGTCTAAAAACAGACATAGTCTAAAAATAGACTTTGCGACAAAAATCACCTGTGTGGCCCCCCACCTAGTTTAGGTGATCACTTTCCAACTAGGATCAGGAAAGATGTTTCAGGATGCCTCCTTCACTGTTTCTTGTTGCAATCTTCAACAATCCCTCTCAACAAGAAAGGACTGCCTTTGCATGTGACATGCAACTCCATGCATTCGCTCTGCAGCCTTCACAAGCGCCATGCAACCTACGACCGCTTTCCGCAACCTCTGAAACTGAATAGGCTCCAAACAACTCAATCACTCTTGATGCATCTAGCATCTATCATCAAAGTCTTCGACTTCTGCTGGTACCAACTGCACATGTCATCAGGAACGACTGCGCTGTTGAACTCTTGCACCCATGCACTCGTGCACTTGCTGTCAACTCTGATCCGCGCTCCAGTATCCGACACTGTCACTTTGATCTGCCTGCATCACTCCAACTGATCTTGCTACTGCTGCGCTGTGGGCACCTTGTAGCCAGCTTCAATCCATGAGATCCACACCATCTCATGAATCCTGCCCAGAAATCTCCTCTTGGGATTATTCATGCATGTCGCCCCACCTCACAGTTGGTGGTATAGATGCATGCACCTCCTCTGCCCATTTGGCACGAAATTTCTCTGCATGAGTGGTTTCTTCCACTCCATGATCCTCATCTTGTGGTTGCTCCACATCCCGAGGTTCACTCTTACATGCATGCAAATCTAGCTACCTCTCAAGCTTCAATTGCATGTCTTTCTTGCACTTCCCAACAGTAGGAAGCTCTGTAGACATCCCATCTACTTCAAGTCTATAGAGATTCTTTGCTCGAATCCCAACCTTCTTGACTTGTCCTATTGCCTTGTGCCAAAGGAAAACTTTTCCTTCACTGAAGACAATCTATACCCTTTATCCTCTAACATTGCGACCGAGATTAAATTCTTCTTTAAACTCCGGAACATGTACTACATCTTGTAAAAATGAGTTTACCTGACTCCCCCTGAAAGGTTATGGTACCAATTCTGGTTGCATTGTATCATCCATTGTCACCCAAGTCAACATGCAACTGGAGATCTTTCTCCACCAAGTCACCGAAAAGATTCACATCTGCCGTCATGTGAAAGGAAGCGCCACTATCAAAATACCACCGCGATCCCAATGCACTAGACACCATGCATGCGATCAATGAGAAGTCCAACTCAAATTGCAAGGCAAGAGCCTCACCAGCTGCAGCTCCAGCAGCCTACTTGTTCCTCTTCTTCTGTGGACAATTTGTGGCGTAATGTCCATGCTCGTGACAGTGAAAACACTTCACTTTGGACATGTCACGCTCTTTACCATCCACACCGGATTGAGAAGCATTCTTCTTTCCCTTCCCCTTCCTTTCTTTGGCAGCCAAAGTGCAATCCTCTTCATCAGATGCCTTTGATGAAGATCCGTCCTTGGTACTCCGCCTTATCTCCTCTTGCATAAGATCCGACCAAAGTTGCTCCCATCCTGGCAATTTCTCCCGACCATTGACAGAGTCCTGATAGGAATGCCAACTCTTCGGAAGACCAAGGAGAGCCAATTCCACCAAGTCCTCATCATCCACACTAACTCCTACACTCCCAAGCTCATCCCTACAGTGGACAAACTTTGTCAAGTATACCGGAATAGTGTCATTCTTCTCCATCTTTATGTTTCTGAGTTTATCCTTGAGCGCCAACTTCCTTTGGTCACTCTTGCTTTGGAATAAATCTGTCAACACTTTCCACATCAAGTATGGAGAAGCTTTACCATGCAGGCTAGATACAATGCGATCCTTCACGCCCTCCAACAGAATCCTTCGACATTTTGTTGTCTTCTTTTTCCAAGCCTCAACTTGGATAATCAAAGACGTAGGCTTGGGACTGAGTAATCTTACAACTCTTCACTTCGTTGTCATCTAACAGACTTCGCCCATCCTATCTCTCCATGCAATATAATTTGAGCTGCCTTCAAGAGCATACTCCAATCGCAATCCTTGATAAGACATTTTGACTTCAACACCAAGAAAACACTGCTGCAAAATTCGAATTCCAAGCTCAAAACTCAACTGCTTTTGGATCTGTGAGAACAAAGTATTTCTAGCACAGAGATCGACTGTAGGGGCATTTACTGGATATATCACTTTTCAAAGAAAGGATGGATCTAGAGGCTACCTGGCCCGCTTACAGACTCTGTCTACCGAAATAAATTGTAATCACTGTAATAGATCCGATGATCAATTTCGCTCCGATACCATGTAGAAATTTGAATAATTTGTTGAATTATTCACCGAGATTATCCTGATTACACACTATTTAAGCTTCATGCATAATACATAACTACTCTAATACATAACTACTATACATTGGATATCAATATCAAAGGTGACGATCGCATGCATACATAAACACAATAGTAAACACACACTTATAACACGGTATGTAATGGAAAACATCATTTAAAACCACAACTATCATGTATTATAATGATAGATAACATGTAACAATACATAGCACAAAGCTCTCACAGCTCTCAGCACTATCTCACATGCTACACACAAACTAGCACGGAAGATGAACAAGTCACGGGTTCAAATCTCCTCCACAAGTTTGCCTGCCTCTACTGCGCAATCCAAGATGATAATGATGAGATCCAAGTTCGAATTCCACTAGCTTCAACTGCGCAATCCTCATTGGAAATCTCCATCAACGTGTGTGCAAATCTCATGCACAACCATAGTCACAACTGATAGTAGACTCACCCTTTCACCCACCTCTAACACTGGTCTCCACTGAAATATCCATGCATTGCAGTTAACTGATGTGTTCTTTAGTTGATTTATAGGTTAATAATTAGTGAATTAAATAATATTTAATTCACACCACTCATCTCTAGTGTATTAGTCAGTTTAACTAAATACAACTAGTTCAACTAAGTTAAACCGAACACAACTCCATCAACTGTCTCATCAACTCCACCAAACTCTACCACATGAGTTCTAACTAAAGTCAACCATGCAATAGCTCAACTAACCCTTAGGAAAGCGCATTTCATCTGTGAAATTGCACATGTGCCCACATCCAAGCATCAAAGCCAAATTACTCAAGAGGATAAGATAATGTTTATAGTCTAAATATTATTAAGGGTTAATAATATTTGAGTACATTCTATTTAACTGACAGTCTAAAAATAGAAACCGCCCAATGTCTAAAAATAGAGGTCCATATATTTTTACCAACTCGACCAATCATCCATAAATAGCATCCTGCAACTCATAGACCATGATCCGTATGTCTAAAAATAGACATAGTCTAAAAATAGACTTTGCGACAAAAATCACCTGTGTGGCCTACACCTAGTTTAGGTGATCACTTTCCAACTAGGATTAGGAAAGATGTTTCAGGATGCCTCCTTCACTGTTTCTTGTTGCAATCTTCAACACCCCATTTTATTTACTTGTAGAATCTTTCCCTCAATTCCTTCCCCCAGTACTAGAGGTTTAGGTCTCCATCTCAGGGTTTTGGAGTGACATTAGTCCCTCGTCCACCATTAGAGCTTTAATCCATAGCGAGATTTCTTTCAACAGTTCTCCCTGCAACCCAGATTTAAATATGTCTTCAGATTTTGTAAAATATTGGTAACACTTGGCTAAAAACTCTACAATGTACCCTTCCAAGGTAGATTGTACCCAAAAATCTACTGCTCGGGTTAGATCTGTATCTAACCAATGGAGTGCTACTAGATCCGTGTGTGTCCAATTGCAACAAAATCTACGCGATCCTCCTGGGAGTGACTTGATCTGAAGTCTCTGCAACCAGTTATAAAGCTCTTCGGGAAAATTTCCCCAGAAAATTTCCCACAAGTCACTCGTAAATTCAGAAAATAGGACTCGATCTTTAATAGTCTTTTCCCTCAGCTGCAAAAGTTTTTCTTTTTGCGATATGAACTGATATATGTGCTTATACCACCAGTTTCGTAGTTCCTTCTCATAGATCCTCGATACCATGATATAACTTCTAAATAAATTTTTAGGTCCTGGAAATGGAACCATTTGTTGGCAAAAATGGAGGTCTCAGGGCAAGACCTAGGTTCAGGTTTGAGGCCAACAAGGTTTCCGCAGTAGTCTAGAACAACGCCAAAATTTTAACCCTACTCTAGGGAGTAGGGCATCTCACCTAAGGCATGCCGTGACCTTAATAAGATTAGAGGCTAGATCATTGATGTTGAGGAAAGATTAAAACACA
The DNA here is from genome assembly GCA_034641835.2 of Pinus albicaulis. Classification (NCBI taxonomy): domain Eukaryota; kingdom Viridiplantae; phylum Streptophyta; class Pinopsida; order Pinales; family Pinaceae; genus Pinus; species Pinus albicaulis. Next base: position 1,477,930,431 of record CM076581.1, read on the forward strand.
GATAATAGCTATGGGCATTTAGAAGCCACACATATCTCAACTCTAAGAAATATCTATCATTCATCAAGACACATTCAGAGTGTTGAATTAAAATTTAAATTAGGCATACATTCACCATAATCAAGTAAACATAAAATCACGATATACAACACAAAAAAAACCCAATTTAATTAACTAGATCAAAACATCATACATGTACTTCGTAGAGTCTATTACAATTTGGTTCAGTACAAAAGACTTCACACAGAGCTCTCCTGAGGCTCTTCTTCTTCTTGGCCTCTCGCCAGACTGAATAACTAACTCCCAAATTGGCTGGATGCCTGCCTATTTGTTTCTCGCTGACTGACACTATCATTCCTTGCTTCTTTTGTTCTCGTCTTCCCCCTTGCGCTCTGCTGCCTTCTGCTTCTTATTCATCACTGGGAGTTATACTGATTGTTCTTGTCTCCCATCTCTGCCATTTGCATTGTTTGCTGCCTATGCCCCACTACCTGTCTTCTGTCATTCTGAAACCGTGACAACTCCTTGTCTACCTTGGTTGCGTTTCGCCGCCTGTCCTCCAACTCTCTGCAACTCCAAAACTGTTCTATCCAAAAACAAAGGTCCCAACAGAAGGCCAATAGTATCCTAAGAGAAGAATGTTATAAGCAGTTATTTTATCAGCAAAATTTCCTCCACATGGTTCATCATGACAAGCTTTTAGTATCTCCGGTACTTCATCTTCTCTAACACATCTTAGAATAATTAGATATGGTCCCATCTTGTACAATTATTCATTTATCCATGAATAAGATGCACTATTTGAATAACCTTGTTTCTCTCTCGAGGAGAGAAATATGATGGTAACTTCCTTGTGGCCAAATAATTAGCAATATATACAAACCAAGGATATTTAATAGATACTGCAAAAATATGTTCATTAGGAAAATTATCTTCTATAGGAATATCATTATTATCATTTTGGATTCTCGAGAGAAAATCAACAACTGTGTTTGTCTTTCCGGGTCTATCCAAAATAGTAATATTGAATCATTGTAATAACAATAGCCATCTTATAATTCTGCCATTAGTAATTGACTTATTCATTAAATATTTGATTGCATAATGATGTGTCTGAATGAAGGTTTCTTAACCAGTGATATAGTGTTTGAATTTATTGATAACATGTACAATGGCTAAAAAATCCTTTTCTGTCATAGTGTAATTCAAATCTACAAGGGTCAAATTTTTTCTTGTATAGTAAATGGCATAAGGAGTCAAATATTTCTGTCCTAATACAGCCCCTAAATTTGTATCTTAAGCATCAGTTGAAATGTGAAAAGGTAGTTTCCAATTTGGTCCTCTTAAAATGGGTGCTTGGGAAATATTTTCTGTCAATGTTTTAAAAGCTTTCCGACAATCAAAATTCTAGATGAATTCACAATCTTCTGTAAGAAATTTGAAAAGTGGAGAGGCAATATTTGTAAAGTTTTCTACAAATATTCTATAATAGCCAATAAAAACAAGAAAACTTATAACATCCCTTTGGCAAGTAGGAATTGATAATTTAGAGGTGACTTCTACCTTAGATGCATCCACTTTAATTCCATCTCATGAAATATGGTGGCCCAAAATAATTCCCTCAGTAAACATCATAAAAAAATTTTAATTGTTGAATGAGAGATTTTCTTCTTTACATCTAATGATAACTTTTTCAAAATTTTTAAGAGCTTCTTTAAAAGATTTTCCATAAAAAATAAAATCATCCATGTAAATTTCCACACAATCATGAATTAGATCAGAAAAATGCCTAGAATTTCCCTTTGGAATGTCACTGGTGCATTTCATAACCCAAAAGGAAGTACTCGGTAAGCATAAGTTCCCCATGGACAAGTAAAGGTTGTTTTATCTTGATCTTTTGGAGCTACTTGGATTTGGTTATATCCACTAAAACCATCCAAGAATGAAAAATACTTCTTCCCTGCCAATGTATCAAGGACTTGATCTAGAAAAGGAAGTGGAAAATGTTGAAATTTGCAACAAGAAACAATGAATTTGGCAACCAGAAAGGAAAAAAATTGACCACATACTAGTGTGGGATTCTAGTCACACATTGGTGAGGAATTCAGTTACACAATAGTGCTAAATGTGGGCGTCTAATTTATTTTTCCCCTAAATAAATTGGACAATAAATTTTAATTTCATATCATAAAAACTTATATAAGTTAACTAAGTCATGAAGACTGAGTTAGCTCAATAATTTTGAGTTGAGGGTCTAATATGAGGCATGTAGAGTGATTATTATATTTTGGGGTTCCAGTTGTAGTTGTAACACTAGTGTGGTGTGAGCGTAATCAATTAACTCAAATTAATTGAGTTAAAATCAATTTAACTAGTTCTATTTGAGTGATGAATTAGTGAGAAGTTCAGTTAATTAAATTAGATTTAATTCACAAGTAGTGATCAATCAGATAACTGATGATTCACTTTTAATAGCTTCATGCATGTCAGTTTTGATGAAGACCCAGTTGAGACAGAGGTAAAGGGAACTTAACTATGAGTTGTGTTATTAGAAAATTTCCTGTGCGCAATTATAAAGTCACAGGAAGGCCATGATGGATTATGTAATCAAGGAAGCTGATTTTCCTATTTAATAGGGACTATTTCCCTAGGGATTGCATGAGCAAGGCTGGGCTTAGAAAAGGTTGAGAATTGGCTAAGTGTTTGTCAATTTTTCCTGAGCATTGCAAGCCATTTTTGAGTAGGGTCAGAGTGAGACAGTTAGGAGAGTGCAAGATTTTCTCAGTGCGAGAAAAAACTGTATTGTTTCATGATTCCTTAAATTTTTAAAATATATGATAGCGGGGTTTTAAGCAGTTTCTTTCCCCAAGAACATCTTGTGTTGTGTGATTGATTTACTTCTTTCTCTTACTTGCATGTGATTGAGCGATCGTGTTTTATATTCCGCAAATATTGCAGAAGGATTTCGTATCTTGTTTTAGTACATCACAAGATCATATTGAATCCATTGGTATAAAGATTATATATAATTTATACATGGTATCCAAGTTCCAAGAATCACAATAAAGAGAATAAAGTGAGTTTGTCTTGAACATGTTCAAATTTGCAGATTTATTCTTCAAGATCTAGCAGTAGATCAATATGTCTTTCAATGGCTTGAGACTCGAATATGAATTCGAGGGAAATTAAAATTATATTTCATGGAAGGACAGGATGGAGGTAGTTTTGGAGGACAATAGGCTGAAGGAATTCATAGATACTGATATTCCCAAGCCCGCAGCAGCAGATTCAAAACTTCTTGATGCATGGCAAAAGAAGGTAGCAAAGGCGAGAAGGATCTTGCTAGAGGGAGTTCAAGATCATATTGTATCGAGTCTCCATGGGAAGGAAACTACATATGCTATGTGGAAGGTGTTGATAGATCTGTTTCAAAATAGCAGTGACCACAAGAAGTTGGCGCTAAAGGAAGAGCTCAGAAAGATGAAGATGGAGGAGGGCGAGATGTTACCAATATACTTGGTGAAGTTCACTCAATGTGGAGATGAGCTTGGAAGTGTTGGTGTGATAGTAGCCTAGGATGATTTGGTGAGCCTAGCACTTCTAGGCCTTCCCAAGATCTAGCATAGTTACCGGGAATTTGTGAATGGGAGGGAGAAGTTACCAGATTGGGAGCGTTTGTGGTCCGAATTGGTAATAAAAGAGATAAAGCGGAGCACCAGAGACGGAACCTCCAACACCAAAAAAGAAGAATATTGTGCATCAGTCGGAAAATGAAATAAAGCCAAGGGAAAGAAGTCCCAAGGTGAAGAGGGAAAGGCAGACTTGTCCAAGAACAAGCGTTTTCATTTTCACGAGCATGGGCACTATGCCTAGAGTTGTCCACAGAAGAAGGAAACCAAGAAGGAGCTTGAAGTTGTAGTGGGTGAAGCATTGGCTTCATAGTTCAAGCTTGATTTTACTCTAATTTCGCGCATGGATAGAACTGTAATGGGATGCATGTGGTATCTAGACAACTGTTCCTCCTTCCATATGACAGGGAATGGAGATCTCTTCAGTGACTTGGAGGAGAAGGACCTCCAGAAAAACATAGAGTTTGGAGATGATGGGAGGTATAACACGACTGACATAGGTACAATTACCTTTCAGAGGGAGTCTTGCTCCCCTCTTAGACTAGCAGATGTTTTGTATGTTCTAGGCCTAAGGAAGAATATTGTCTCCATAGCGGTATTGGAAGACCGTGGTTATGATGTGATGTTTAGAAAAGGAAAGGTTTTCCTTAAACACATAGCCATGGGACAGGTGAAATAGATTGGTGTAAGAGTCAAGACCCTGTATGCTCTCGAGGTCGAGTATGCATGCAAAGCTTTGAGGAGAAAAGTAGTGGTTAATGACTTGGTGGTTTAGAGGAAGCAATTATCTCTCAACATGCAGCCTAAAAATCAGTCTCAGAAGGTTGTGGAGTAGCCAAAATTATAGAAGCAGAGAGGATATCAAGTGGAAGAGTCCACTCAAGCAGAGACCTCCAGGAGGGGGAAACTTCAAGCCAGATGGGAAAAGGGAGCACATGTAGCTATACCTCTAGGTGTGAGGTGGGGCAATGTGAAAATATAATCCCAAGAAGAAATTTGGGTAGGGTCCATTGAGATGGTGTGTCTCATGGATCGAACCTGGCTACGAGGAGTCCATAGTACAATAGTAGTAAGAAGGATTAGTTATATTGATGCAGTCATATGTCAGGAAGATAGAAATAAGAGTGATAGATGTCAGATACTCGAGTGCAAATCAGAGTTGGCAGCAGGGCAGAGGGCACAGATCCAAATGTCAACAACAACATAGAGAGTCCAGTAAACAGATGCAGTAGGATCCAACAGTCAGAAGAATCCAATGACAGAGATATTATACTGATTCAATTATTCAGAGGCTATTCAGTTTTAGGAGGTGCAGGTGCAAACAACACTAGAGAAGTGTTGCATACAGAACATTCCAAATTCATTGGATCAAGATAGATTGAATTCCTTTCTTGTTGAGAGGGAGTGTTGAAATTTGCAACAAGAAACATTGAAATTGGCAACCAAAAAGGAAAAATAAATACCACATAATATTGTGGGATTCTAGTCACACATTGGTGAGGAATTCAGTTACACATTAGTGCTAAATGTGGGCATCTAATTTTTTTCCCCTTAAATAAATTGGTCAATAATTTGTAAATTTTTCTCATAACAACTTGTATCAGTTAACTAAGTCATGAAGACTGAGTTAGCTCTAGAATTTTGAGTGAGGGTCTAAGATGAGGCATGTAGAGTGATTCTAATATTTTGGGGGTCCAGTTGCAGTTGTAGCACTAGTGTGGTGTAAGTGTAATCAATTAATAATATTAATTGAGTTAAAATCAGTTTAACTAGTTCTAAATAAGCCATGAATTAGTGAGAGGTTCAATGAATTAAATTAGATTTAATTCACAAGTAGTGATCAATAAGATAACTGATTTTTCACTATTAATAGTTGCATGTATGTCAGTTCTGATGAAGACCCAATTGAGACAAAGGTTGGAGGGAACTTAACTATCGGTTGTATTATTAGCAAATTCCCCGAGTGCAATTATAAAGTCACAGGAAGTCCATGATGGATTCCGCAATCAAGGAGGCTAATTTTCCTATTTAATAGGGGTTTATTTCCCTAGGGATTGTGTGAGCAAGGCTGGGCTTAGAAAAGGCTGAGAATTGGATAGGTGTTTGTCAATTTTTCTTAAGCATTGCAAGCAAGTTTTGAGCAGGATCAGAGTGAGACAATCATGAGAGTGCAAGATTTTCGCTGTGTGAGAAAGCATTGTAGTGTTTCATGATTTCTTGACTTTATACAATATATTATAGCGGGGTTTTGAGCGGTTCCTTTCCCCAAGAACAATTGTGTTGTGTGATTGATTTACTTCTTTCTCTTACTTGCATGTGATTGAGCGATCATGTTTTATATTCCACAAATATTGTAGAAGGATTCAATATCTTGTTTTAGTACACCACAAGATCAGATTGAATCCATTGGTATATATATTCTATTTAATTTCTACAGAAAATGATCTTTAAACGTGGCTTTATTCAATTCCCTGTAATCAATTCATACTCTCCATTTTTCGTTCTTTTTCGGAACAATTACCAATGGTAAAACTCACCAACTATCTGATATTGGACAAATGAAATTCACATTTAACAATTTTTGTAGTTCTTATTTAAAAATTTCCCTTAGGTTTGGAATCATCCTCCTCTAGGGCTGTGAGATTGGTCTAAAATTTCATTCAAAATAGATATGATGCATACAAGTGTTAGGATCAATTCCTTTCATATCAGTGTATTCCCATGCATAAGCAAAGGAATGTTCCTGTAGCATCTTCACTAATTCCTTCTTTTGAGATTCTTCTAGATTATCACTGATATTCAAAGTTCCGTGGAAAATTTCTATTAAATAATTGCAAAATTTCTCCATAGAATGTAAATCCATTTGTCGTGATGATTAATATTCAATATTACATTGTTCTTGACAAATTATATTTTTTTCACAATATGAGGAAGATTCATTATTTTCCGTTAAATTCAAAATATGATCTTCTTCATCTATTTGTAAAGTAGCAAAAACTGGTCGTATATCAAAGTTTTTATTATAATCATCTGTCCATTCTTAACTTTCTACTTATATTGTTTTTTTTGCTGGAGGATATAATGTGAATCTATTTGTTAAACTTCCATAAGAGATAAACATCTCACGAGATCTACAACTTATAAAATCATCAATTGTAGCTAACCACGGTTTACCTAGAATCAATGGATGTCCTCCTAGATTATTCTTGGGTGTTAAAACCATTATGTCAACATGATATTCCCGAGAATCTAAGGATACAAACACATCTTCTAACACTCCATCAAGTTTGATAATAGATTTGTCTTCTAATTGCAACAATGTAGGTGTATATTGAATTATTAGGGAGTTCCAATCGCTCCATAGTTTGTTTACTCATGATATTGATAACTGCCCCTAAAACAATAAATGTGTTTGGAATTTCGACACCATTAATGTGTGTTTTCACAATGCGACTACTTGGATCCAAATATTTTTGAATTTTTGTCTTTCCCATCATGATATCTACAATTTTTCAAACTAACTGGATTCTTTTAACTTCTTTTCTTTTTCTTCCTGGTTTATTAATACTTAACTCCCTGATTGTATTTGTGAATATTGGTATTTCTTTTATAGCTTGTAACAAAGGAATTTTTACAAAAACATTCTTTAGTTGATATATCATGTCATAATCCAATAATAAAATCTATTTTTCTATCCCTTTTTCAATTTTCAATCTTTCAGGGAAAGGTGGATTTTGAACAGAAACTGAAGGTTTTTCTATAATGGGAGTTGATTTTATTGGAGTATCATCAGAATGTACAGGGGTGGTTTGTTTTTTAGGATATTCCTCTTGATGAAGATATGTATCTTTCTCAGAGAGGCCATCCTTCTCATATTCCTGGTTAACAACAGTTGGCGACTTCTTTCCAATACTCTACCAAATCTAATTTGAACATTGTTTAGATCTAATGGAGTTATCATGTAAGTTTGAAATTATACCCTTCTATGTTGTAAACATGCTGTGAGTTTTTATTATTTGGATTTGGAAGTGGTTGAGAAGGCATTTGATTTGGATTTTGTGGAAATGGTAATGAAAGTTGTGGATTTGGATTTTGAGGTTGAGAGGGTTGAACAGGCTGAGGAAAATATCATGGTGGAAAAACAGGGCAAGGTTGTTGAAATTGAGGGTATTGAGGGTACTTTCCATAAGGAATTTTCCATCCTTGTGCCCATGTTTGAGGCCAAGGTTGCCAAGGCATGTGCATTCCAATTACTTTGTGGTGGTTGTGCATATGTTTGAGTGTTGAAACTTGAGTCATATTTGATTGTGGATTTTGCCACGGTCTCTTAGCGATGCAACAAAGAGAATCTGTTTTATTTGGTATTAATTTCTCTTGATAAACAACTTTAAGACCTGGTATTGAAGGACACTCCTTTGTATCATGATTTTCTGCACATATAACACATGTTTCTAAACTTTCCAAATTAAGAGGGAATTCTCTCAAGGCATGCTTCTTTCTACATTTTGGACAAAAGATAGATAATTCAACATTTTTAGCCTTTTTCTTTTTTTTTATTCTAAGGGTATCTATTTTTTCATTAAGACTCCCCAAAATATATGTTTTGAAAATTTCAAGCAAGTTGCCTATTTATGCTCTAGTTACTGTTCGAGATGCAAATTTATTAATCCTGGAAATAATAAGATCTCTTGGATTTTTTCCAGTTCTAGCCTTACCTCTTGAAATATGTGTACAAAGTTCACAAATGTATCTAAATGATAATTGTGAAACATCTCCTTTACCCATTAAATTGAGAATATCTATCCACTCATCTCTAATGGATTTTAGCAAAAGAACTTTCAAAGTTTCATCATCTAGATTATGCATTTTAGCCCTTTTAAGATTGTAATGAAATCTTTCAACCAAACTTTCAAGTTTTTAATACTCTTTTTGCATCATTTTAAAGAATTCATCTTTAAGGTTATGAGGCATACAATAATATGTGTATTTTTGTAATAACACATCTTTCATTTCCTCCCATGTTCTTATGGTGTGCGTTCCTAATCCCATAAACCGTTTTAATGTTGCATCTTTAAGAGTGGCTGGAAACAAATTCAAATTTTGAGTATCAAGAAAGTAGTCATAGGATCTACACAAAACTTCAAACTCAAAGAGAAATTTTCATAATCCTCATTCCTTAATCCATGGAAATTAGGGAGGATAGAGGGAGAAATATTTTTCATTGTGGCTATGGTATCTTCATCAAAGATGGGAAATCCAAAAGGTTCTGAATCTCCTCTAACACCTGCTCTTCATATTCCTCCACCTCTTCTTCCACTTACAATCCTAGGTTGTTCACCATTCACATTGTGGACTTATCCCTACCCTTCTCTTGCCATTGTAGATTCCTCAGAGCTAATATAAGGTTCCTAAATTGGATCTTTCAGTTCATCCTCTAGTTCTTCTCTCAATGGAAATTTAAAATAGGTTTATTATTCTTCTTCACTAGGGATTTCCAGTTCTGGTCCTAGAAATTGTTCTCTAGTTGAAGATAGAAATATTACTCCTTATTTTGGAGATGTAGGATATTATTTTTCTACTACAACTTCAATAGAGGAATTTGGTGAATCTCTAGGTTGAATTTCAAATCTAAGTACCTCAGGAATTCTATGTTTACTTGCAATTGATGGAATATGAGTTTTGGTGGATGGTGTGGCACTACGAGGTCTTTGTGGGGTGAGTGGTAATGTTGGAATTGAACTCCTACCTCTTACAAATCTACCTCTAGAATCTCTTTCCCTATGCATATCATTTTTTTTTAATGAAAATAAAAGAAAACTCTTATATACACTTCCCCAGCAACGACGCCAAAATGTTTGGTAATTTAATTGGAGTTAAATTACTTACATGAATTATCAACTAGGGCTAGTATACTAATGAAATGTATGTGCACTGTATGTGCAAGGAGTACTTATTACTAAAACAATTCATAAGTTAAATTGAGATATCAAGATGCACATGTTAACTATGTAGGTAAATGTGTCTCCATTAGAATCAAAATGAACACACTTTCTTAAAGAATCATTTGCAAACCATAAAATTATCACACTTTCCAAAGGAATATTATACTAGAACTATCACACTTTCTCAAAATAAATATCACATTTTGCAGAAATAAATATCACTCTTGCTCAAAATAAAATCACACTTGCTTCACTCTTGCTTGAAATAAATGACACTTGCTTGAAATAAAATCACACTTCATAATGAAATTGAATTTAAATTGCTTTTGAGAAAAAGAGATTAACTCTAAATTAAAATCCCATTCACACAACTATACTAAAAATCTATATCAATATATACTCTTGTTGGCTTGAGGGGTCCTGACCCAGGTTCAAAGTTTATGAATAAACCAGAAAACCCTCCAACTACTAGCCCTTTCGGCAATGATATGCTTGCGTAGACCAAAGTCTCACCCGAAGCAATATGGGGGGGAGTTGGAACTATGTTTCCACACCCTGAGAGAGAATTTAATCAAGTGGTCCTCAACAAACCCAAAATGAGCTTATACAGATGCACACAGAAACATATATAACAGACTTACAACAAATGCATGATCAGTAATAGAATAACACAGAAGTGATGTTCGCTTCATTGCATATAAATAGAACATAGCAGAACAAAATATGATCCAGAGTTTAACCAATTTAAATAATTAACAGATCTATTAATCATCAATAATCATGCATAATCAGATCATATAAATTTGCGCAATCATTAATAAGTAACAAACAATGCGATCTTAACAGAGCATAAACAGTAAGAAATACAGATGCATAACACAATGAACTTCACCAAAATTGTCTTTCTATTATCTTTCAGATATGTCAATACATCAACTGTTCTTTCTCAAAAATTTACAAAACCCTTACAATCCCTTCCATGCACACAGCCAGTGGAGTCCACACACAACCAGGACTAGGTCTCCGCACACACAACTAGCAGGAGCCTCTTAACCCAACCCCAAAACCCTTATAGATGCATAAACTATCAATATCTCATAACCTTCATTTAATTTCTACTTAGCTTAAACAAATTATATCTATTTATAATACGCCTAGCATGTAGATACTATGGTCTCAAATCATGGTTTGAGGCCCACAGTTTACATTTAAGCCATTTACATCAAAATTGGGGACTAAAAGCCCCTTGACTTCATTTGCGCAATGCACACATACAAAAGTATACAAAAAATGTCTTTGGAACTTATGCCTTAGGGGACCCCGCTCCAACAGGCCCCCAACACAAACATGTGACTCGTCCCAAGTCACTAAGGTGCTGGCCCCTTCATCTTAGCCTGAAGTGCCTTGAAATTTTTTTGGAGAGGGAGCACTAAGTCAAGGCTTTGCGCTGCCGCACTCTGCGCTTGCTGAACCATCTTGTCTATAGTAGGGTCCTTAATGGTCATCTCTACGCTATGCTAAGTCTACTGAATGATATTCAAAGTGTTATCCATCATTTGGGATAATTGCAATGCTTCCTCTGCCCATGGTTGCATGCGTTCCTTCAACACCTATTCCTTCTGGTGAAAATATGTGATCTCTATTTGAATTCTATGGCATTCTTGCAGATGAGTAAGTCGCTATGTAAGGACCAATGTAGGCACGAATGTTCTGGTTTCTTAGAATTGCTGCTCCTCATTGAGTTCATCATGCAACTGTTGCATGACCAGATCATTTTGGACAGAGGCCCAAATATCCATAGCTTTGTTCAATGAATTGTCATATTGGGTGACCGTAGTGGAAATATTATTTTGTGCCTGCTTTACTTCTGCTACTCCCTTCGCACGAACCTCTGGCGGTGTCTCTGTCTACAATTTGTTCTGGAGGTCCACGATTTACTGCTCATACTCCGTTCGAATGGTTTGAAGTTTCACACACGCAACTTTCACTACAGAAGCCAATCCTTCCAACTTCTCAGCGAGCACAGTTGTGTCGAGGACAACAAGAATCTCTCGACATACTTGATTGATTTTTGCCTCCAGTGCGGCACGCTAGGCCTCTGCTTCTTTGAAAGTTGCCTCCGACTGTTGCTGTTGCTGATGTGCTTGTGTATCCTAGTGCTGTGCATCTATGGTCTTCGTTTGCGCGTTTGCTTCTCAGTATTGAAGTTCATCCGTGATTACTGAATGTAGCAAATGTAATTTACCTCCAGGAAACACTGAAATATTAACATGGTTATCTCCTGTAAAAGTAAATTGAACACGTTGGTTAGCATCCATTTGTATTGCTGGCAGGGGGATGTGGACAAATCGCGCATCCCCTAATGCTGGTAAGCCAAAATCCAACGGTTGCATGCTATTAACATGCACACTGGTCTGGATCACCTGAATCACGCTCTCCTGAATCTGGCTTGCCTGAAATTTTAATTCCTGCAACCCGACTTGTATGATCTCTAGCATAGATTTGTACTGGACCTCCATGTCTGTCCATTAATCTTTCGTCGCCGAGGTAACTATGTTCGCGATCTAAGTGAGGTCATTTTCTGTGAGCGTTAGGACCTCCTGTCCAGCTTTCTTAGATCCCTTATGATTTTTGCGCAATCTACCAGTGGCCTGAGAGACGTGCTTTGTGCCTTTTGATTTTTCCACTTCTCCAATCTCCTTAGGCACAAAGTCATTCTTCTCCAGCACGGTTGTTGTGTCAATGATTTTTCCAATCATGGTGGGGGTTGGTTCCTTCTCTGTAGGTTTCTCGGTAATCGTAGCTATCATTGTCTCTGTAGGTTTTTCAGTATATTTATTTTTTTATTTTCTTGTCGAAGTGCGCTGCTTCGTTGGTGTAGGTGGGGTCAACCAGGCTTACGACCATTTTGTTGTCACTATGATTAGATCATCTTCAGTCACCGAATAGGGCAACTCATACCACACTCCCTCTACAATTCCCTTCGCGCGGATATGTATATTTTGAAACATAGCCTTAAAGTCAGCTACCATTTTGTATTGATCATACAGAGTGGGTGACAGTCCAGGCTTGGAATACACTGCTTGGTTCATTTTCGCATCATACAAAACCCAAAATATCTTGTTCTCTTTTGCACGCACTGGGTTTGATGAGTTCCATAAAGTTTCATAGCGCGCAACTTCACACATTTTCTCTTCAATCTCAGGGAATTGTGCATCTTTAGGGGATCTCCATCCAATAAGTGAAATCAATAACAAAATGCATGCGTATTGGAAGGGCTTACTGTTAGTATGAATCTTAATCGCAAGTGTATGAAAAAGGCTCACTTTAGCCATGCATAAAAAACAACCCTAACAACAAATATGGTTGCCAATATCTTTAGATCTGCAATTATTTGATCAAGATAAATGCTACAAAATCTAGATCTATGCTTTAAAAGACATTAAGCAGTAAATAAAAACAAGAGTTGCTCCATGCATCCAATAGACAAGACAAGAATATGTTTAAATAATTTTTAATTTATGGCACCTGGGAGGAGAACATAGAAGGATGTTACCAGTCCTCCTCAATGGGACGGGTTCTTGAAAGTCCTCAGCACTTCAGATCTAAAATCCCTCTCTCTTGATGGTTTAGAAAACCCAGACAAAAAATGGAACTCAAAGGGAGCTCACAAAAAAAATGGTAGCAAAATATGACAATGATGATGGATCAAAGTCATACCAAGAGTGTAGATCCAGAATGATCTTTAAGCAATAAAAGGTAGTGAGTGAATGGAAAAACCCTTCTATTTATAACAAATATTGAGTTAGTCTAGACATTGGTGCATAATTAAAATATTATTAACCAAATCTAGATCCACCTTTTATGGAATATTTTATTATATTTGTTGGAGGGAAAAAGTATTTGACTTGGGTCAAACCCCTTTATTTGTAAATAGTAAATAAATAAATGATTTATTTATTATTTTAAGGATGTGGTTGAGTAATAATTAAATAAATAATGATTTATTTAATTATTTATGAATGATTTAGTCAAATTTAACAAGGAATATTATTTAAATAAATTATTCCTAGAAAATAATAAGATAAATAGTGATTTATCTAATTAATTTTCCTGTTTTGGGTTAAATATGACCAGGAATATTAATTAAGCTGCTGTTTAAATAATTATTCCTTGAGGAAAATCAATCAAATGTAGATTTATTTAATATTTCCTCATGGGGTTTCCTGTTTAGACCATAAACAACTTAATAAAGGTGGTTTACTAAGTTATTTTTCATAGTGAAAGCAATTTTACTTAGGGTAAAATTGGTCTTAAATGGTGTACTTAGGTTCATCTAATAGTAATATGTTAGATGAACAAAAAATGGTGTAACAGATTGCCCCCCAGCGTGCGAGCGTTAGGAGCTAATCATATGTCCGAAGCACGTTGTAAGAACTCAATCACTAGACACCGAAGGGGAAGTCAGAGAGAGAGAAATATAAGGTAGACCAAAGCGCTAGAGGACTAGACCCTGAGGAGGCGAGACTTACAGGTGCGACAAGTCTCTTTTATGAGTGAGTACCTGTGCTATAGGTGGTGGGGGAGGCATACCTATGCCTGCTGAGACAAAGTACAAAGAATAATGCGTTCAGTAAATAAGGGGATGAACAATATAGTACATGCTAGCATAAACATGATCTAGGTAAAAACATGATAATGAATCCCACATACATATTGTGCCTGGGATAACAGCCAGGACTTATACAATAATATCTAAGTACATGAGATACAAATACAACCTAAATTCCCTTGTAAACAGGAAAGGGCTCTAAAAATTTGACTGATACATGCAAAAAAAAAGGCGCTGCAAGCAGCTGAGGCCGACATCATCAAATATATGGAGCTACATCAAAGGCTGTAATGAAGCGGTCATCCAGGCATGTGGGGGGCTACCTGTAGGGCCACCCCCTCATGAGGGCTAAAACATCTCACACACACTCGGGAATTGCTAGTATCATCTGTTGCATCACTAAACCATCAAGTATACGAATCTCGATCATGCTGAAAGGAGCTGGAGCTGAGAAACAATCAAGTCAAAGGACAATAAGGAGTCCCTTTGCTTGATCCGAGGCACTGAACAAGAGTGGAAGCTGGAACCAAGGTACATCGCCCTCTAGACCTGTCTTCTGGAATGAATGATATGATGTCGACAGAAGGAGTTCCACCATAGGTGAGGCAATAAGGTCTCCTCAACTAAGGCATGAGAGAAAATAGTAGAGCGACTGACAAAATGACACCAGGGATGATGATGAAATGGGGGGTACTAAGTAGCGGATGGACAACTTCCCTTGTTGGAGCATAAAGGGCATGGATGACCTGGCAGCGACTAACACAATATCATAAGGGATAGGGGCCAGTTGGACTGAAGGCCATAATGTGCGACACGAGAGAGGAACCAAGAAATGAAGGATGGAGGACTATAGCGGGATACAAAGGGACTCGAGATAGGCTCCATAAATGCGATGATGACTCAACTCGGATGCTCTAAACAAGGATGAATCGATGATGCTACCACACAAAAAAGGTCCAATGGAGACCATAAAAACATGAGTACATGATGGTTACTCATGACGAAAATCAACACGAGCATGGACAAGTATGAAGGCAAAGTGGTTCCCCAAGTACAAGTGTTGCAAGTGAAGAAATTCGATTTTGAGGAGTGGTGAAGTGACCCTTCTTGGATGAAATGTGTCCTGGTGAAGTATCAAATCAAAAAATCGTGAGCTGGCTATCTAAAATAAATAAAACATGCATTTCCGGAAGGAAATGCTAAGGGTAATATTTCTTAAGATAAAGTGCATTGCTAGGATTAGAAAGCGGATGGCCTTCAAAATCCTCTAAGAGATATGCCCCCTTACCTAAATCCTTACTGATAATGTAAGGTCCTAGCCATAATGAGTCAAACTTCCCATGAACGAGGACATCATGGGCCTGGTCATACCCCAAAAGAATATCACCTTCGTGAAAAGTACGAGGGTGGAATTTTCGGTCATATTGAGCTTTGGTGCGTTTCTTAGCCGCTTCAATGGTTTGAAATGCAACACGACGGTCTTCGGAAGTGCGTTCAAGCATGATAAGTCATTGTTCTAAAGGTTGGGTGTCAAGGAGAAGTTCAATGACTAGATGAAGGGAAGGGATTTCACACTCGATTGGTAAGACTGCCTCCTTTCCGAAAACAAGGTGGAAAGGAGTAAACCCGGTGGTAATTTTAACAGAAGTTATATAGGCCCACAAAGTAGGGAAGATCATAAGGTTCTAGTTTGTTTTGTTCTTATCCACCGTCCGTTGAAGCATGGTTTTAAGGATTTTATTGACTGCTTCAACTTGGCCATTACCCTGGGGGTAACAGGAGGAGGAATATTGGTGCTCAAAACCCAACAGTGAGGATAGCTCACGCCATATCTCATCTTCAAAATGTCGACCATGGTCAGAGACCAATTGTTTCGAAACTCTGAATCTAGCGATCACATGATTAAAGAAAAAGAGGGTTGCAGTAGCTGCCGTGTTGTTAAATTTTGGCATGGCCTCGGCCCATTTGGTGAAATAGTCAACTGCCACAATGATATACTTGTGGTTACCAGCAGATGACAGTCGGAACTCCATAAAGTCTATGGCCCACTTACAAAAGGGACCAGATGAGATGACAGGATGGAGGGGAGCTAGAGGGGCTCATGCCTTAGGGGAAAAATGTTGACAATTGGAACAATGTTTGATTGCTTCAATGCAATCACCGAAGAGAGAAGGCCAAAAGTACCCAACGTGCATGATTTTTTGGGCAGTGGCTAGACCGGAGAGGTGGCCACCACAAGCGCCGCTATGACATGCATTAAGGACTTGCTCTGCTTCAGCGTGTGTGAGACAATGACGAAGGACATAATCCACACCGCGACGATAAAGGTCGTCACTGATAAGAAGGTAGCGGGGGGCCTGGTGTCGGATACGTCGTTGAGCATCACAGTCAAGATGGAGGGTGAACTTTTGGGTTCAAAAATAAGTAAGGATGTCACCATACCAAGGATCATCGGTGGTAATGGAAAAAAATGTTCTTTGGGAAAATTATCATTAACTAGAGGATCCTGCGTACTAGTAGGTAGTTTGGGAATGAGTTCAGTGAGGGCTAAACCTTTCTTACTTTTGGGTGTGACAAACTCAAGATCTAATTCCTGGAGGATAATGATCCAATGGGTGTACTTACCATTGATGATTCGGTGACTCAATAGGAAGGCCATAGTGTTGGAATTAGTCACGACCTTGGTGGAATGCTTGAGGATGTAATGACGAGGTTTCTGGACTGAGAAGACAAAAACCAGTGCTAATTTCTCTTCATGTGAGTAGGATATAGGAGGACCTACCAAGTTCTTACTGACATAATAGATAACATGCTTAATTCCATTGTCATCATCCTAAATAAGGACTCCAGCAACTGAATAGGTGGAAGAAGAGATGTACAGGATGAAATCCCTATCAAACTCAGGGGGACGGATCAAGGGAGCAGATGTGAGAGCATGATTTAGGGCATCAAAAGACTAAGGAACCCATGCGCGGTGGTGGCATAGTCAGGTACAAACCGATGAAGGAAATTAGCTTTGCCTTGGAGGCTTTGTAACTGGCGTAAAGTACGAGGGATAGGAAGCTCATGGATGGCTTGAACTTTTAATGGGTCAAGTGTGATACAATCTTTAGACACAATGAAGCCTAGAAGACGGCTGACGAGAACACAAAAGACACACTTTAGCAAGTTGAGGCGGATATTATACTTGCGACATCAGAGATAGAAGATATGCAGATCGTGGAGGTGCTGCACTCGATGTTTAGAATGTGTAGTGAGGTCGTCTAAATAAGAAAGGATAATGTGAGCCAGTTCATGGAAAGAGTAAGACATAGCCCGCTGAAAAGTGGCTCTGGAATTTTTAAGGCCGAATGGCATGAATTGATAGGAAAAGGTGCCCCATGGACTAATGAACACAGTCTTAAGTTGATCAGCACAACGGATAAAAATTTGGTTTTACCTGGAGAAATCATCCATAAAGGATAGAACCTCGTGCCCCACACACTCATTAATGATTTGGTCAATGAATGGTGTGGGGAAGTTGTCTTTAGGATAAGCTTTGTTTAGGTCACAAAAGTCAGTGAAAACATGGATGGTGCCTTGTTTCTTGAGAACGGGAACCAGATTGGACACCCAAGTGGTGTATTCGATGGGATAGATAAAACCAGCATGCTTGAGCTTATCAATTTCAGCTTTGACAACCTTTCGTCTGGAAGGATTAATGGGTCTCAAATTTTGACGGACAGGATTGGAATCAAGCTATGTATTGATATGGTGTTCGACAATGGAGGTATCAAGTTCGGGAATTTCTGAATAGGACCAGGGGAAAACATCTCGGAATTCTTTGAATAGCTTGGTGTAAGTCTCAACCTCTTCCGAGGTGCATTGGGTGCCCAAGGTGATATTTTCTTCTACCCCTGGTTTGTTAGAAATGTCAATTTTAATGGTAGGAGAGATATTGGACACATTTCCTTCTTCGAAAGAATCATGTGCAGGGATGGTATTTCTAAACCAATCGACTTCATTGGGAATGAAGTCTTTAGTTTCCACAACATAACTGCGACCTGGACTTTTTGCGGGAATTTTTCTAAAAGTTTTCTGGGTTTGTCTGGGCCTCTGTTTAGGGTTTTCTGACCTCTGTCTCTACCCGTTTTGGACTTATAATTGTTCTATTTTACTCATATAAGTGGGAACCTAGCCCTCTAGGGCTTTAGTACCCTCCACCTTTTGTGGAAGAGTTTTACCTGCTACAGGTTGACTGAAATTTCAGTGTGTTCAACCACTTTTCAGATCTGATACCTTATCTTCAGATCCACTTCATATTGGCTATTTATCCATCCAAAACACCTCTTTTTAGTTTTGTTTGGGTTTTCCTCTAGGGTCCCCTCCGTTTCCCTCCAGGAGATAGCCTTTCGCCACGTCATTTACAAAAAAATTTCCTTTGATTTGTTGCTGATTTCTGCACCTATTTCCAGCAGATCTGACCTTTAGATCCCTGTCCCTCCTGACCTTAGATCTATTGGCTATTTTGGTGTGTTTTGAATAGATTTTTTCCCACCTGTAGTCTAGTTGTTGAGAGGCCCGCCTCCTTGGGTTTGAATTATGCATAATTAGTTGTTCATTTTTCTGTTATTTCAATTTCATATACTATTATTTGCAGGTTTATTTACAGTTATACAACACACTTTCTTCCTTTTCTCTACAAACTTCTGGGTTAAAAAAATAAATTTACACACTTAACACACACACCCTAAGTGAAGAAGAGCATGGTTAACATCACCAAGTAAAGAATTTAACATTGAAATCAATTGATCCTAAACCTCTCTGCCCTTTTTTCAACATTGTAATCAGTTGATACTACACCTCTTCGCCCTTGTTGGTCTCTCTTCCCTCTGTGCTATGTTTTTTCCTTCACCATTGCGCCACTAAGGCGTTTATCCTGGAGACTTTTTGGCCTTCATCCTTAGTTTCTGGTAGGAAGACTTACTCCTCTGCGTCGGATTCAAGTTAATCCTCCATCAAGTCTGCACTCCGACTCCTCTTCTAGTTCATTGGGTTCCCCTTCTGGTTCTGCCCCGGTTCTCCCCCTGTCACCTTCACCATGTCTGGTTCAGGACCTAACACTGGTGATAGCCCTGACCCTAATGCTAGGAATACTACTAGTGGGACCGCAATAGGAACTACCCCGACTGCTCCCTTGCTCCCCTATATGGCAGGCCTTAGTCTTCTCGACTTTAACCAGTTGATTAATGAACCTATACACCATGATGCTAGTTGTCCTGCTATGCCGACCAAGCTCCCTTCCGACATTCCCAAGTTTGAAGGTCTTGCTGGAGAAGATCCGACAAATCATGTTCGATATTTCCACATGTGGTGTTCGTCTAACTCCATTACCGATGACTCTGTCCATCTTTGGTTGTTCCAATGTATGCTTACTAGCGAAGCCTCTAAGTGGTATGTTGATCAGGCCCCATCCTCTCATACCACCTTTGTGACTCTTGCCCGGGATTTTCTGTCTTATTTCCAGCTTCCCCTTCGTTATGACACTGGTACCAAACTTTTGAATTCTTTCCGTCAATCGTCTACGACACGCCTATTCAATCATGTCCAGGAATGGCAGAGAAGAAAGAGCCTATGTCGAGCCCCTACCTTCGAAGACCGTGTCTACATGGACTGGTTCCTTAGATCTCTTTTTCCTACTATAGGCAAAGATGTCGCATCGCATTTCCCTCAAATCGAAGAAGCCGCCCTTCAAATTGCGTTAAAATATGACTTGATCTATGCTCAGTCGGGTTATTTTTATATTGTTCTACCTGATCTTCGTAGACCTGGTGGTGCCAATGCACCGGGGGCATCTCATGCCACCTACGGTATCATTGGAGCTCTCTCTCATCCATATGCTCAGCCTCCCATGGGCTATGGTTTTCCTCAGGGAGGGGCCAGCACCTCCTGCACTTTTCCCCCTCCTGGTAGCATGTATCTATGATACGACATGCCTCCTCCTTTTCCCAACCTCCTGTTTACCACAATGTTATACAACCTCCTTATTATCCGTATCCGCAGCTCGGTGCTCCAACTCCTCTAGCATTAGCACCTCCGCCTCATTTGCCTTCTCAACCTCCGCAATAGCAGCCACCGCCCCCTCAGGGGAAGGTGTATGCATAACAGGGCGCGACTAATCCTCCTCCATCCAAAAAGAAGAGGAAAGGCACTCAAAATCAATCTGCCTTCGGTAATCTTGGACCTAATCCTCAAAATGGTGTAACACTTACCTTCCTCCTGTGCCTCACGCACATTCTCTAGGAATTCTTTGCACAAATATCCACACCAATTGTATATGACACACTTCTCACACCTTCCAACCAGTGTAATCACATGCACATGCACCTCCTTGGGTTGACACTTGAGCATAATCTTGCAGGCCATGATGAGCATACCAAAATGGAAAACAGGGTCATTAATATCCTCCACAATGAATCCTAACTGACATATTATTTTTTCTTGATTTGATCAACCACCACTTTCTCTTGTGGTTTGCCTCTGAAGTCCGTGATAGGGTCGGCCCTGTTGAGGCCTCAGAAATCTGTGGTAACAACAGGGGGGATAACCACCCAGTCCAGACCTTAAGACGGTTCCTTTTCCATTTGGGATAGTGGCTCCGACTGGGTATAATGGGACTAGTTTCCCAGAGTTGGGTTTTTTGTTTGATTGTTGGGTTTCTCTCAAAGGATTTGCATGAAGAATTACTAAAAACTAAAATGAATTTATTCTAAAATGCAAAACTTTGAATTAAGTCTAATTTAATCTAACCCGGGATAATACTAATTTGATGCGATCTAGAATGATATCTATTCAATTTGTGATGATTAAGATCATCACAGATTTAATAGAATTATTACTTTGTAAGATGATTCTCTTGAAAAATAGTTAATCAAAATAAAATGAGAAACATATCGCATATATTTGATGATCATATATAAAACAAACCAATTTATATCTTTATATCGTACAATAGTGCAACTGATATTTCAGACAAAAACAATCGATTTCATATATAATTCATGAAAGTTGGATTCATCACTAATATTCAAAACAGAACTAGCATACATGATAATAGTACCAAATGTGTACTGTCATGTTCATATGATCAATGATAATAGGCCACATTCAACTCTTCTATCAGTAAGTCTTTCAAAGAATACAAAAGTGCATCAACAGTGATCAACAAAATGATATATAATTGAAAAGGCCGTGTTCCATTATTTTATCAAGGCACCACAAACTTACTTACAATTAAGCATTATTTGCAAATGTTCTCAATAAAATTCTGGACCCTTCTCTAAATGCATGAGAAGGGTTTAAATACCAAAATAACTATAAACTAAAATTAAATTATTACAAAAATGTAGAGGAGGTTTAAAACAACCTTTCTCTAAAAGCTTAACTTAAACAATAACCTAGGAATTTTAAACTAACAATCCTGATTTTGCGAATCCTGCCCTTCTTTTTGAGTGTGATCACGGAGTTGACAAATATCTAACATTGCTTTAAGTTGAGTTGGCTGTGATATCCGTGATTGAATCTGTCCCTTGAAAATAGCATTTGAGATTACTGACTGAGATCTTTTTGCTGAATCTGTAAGAGACTGAAGAGTTTGATGTTGATGGTAAGATTTTATCAGAAAATTCCAGTAATTTTCCTGATCAAACTTATTAAATTTTTTTATCATTTCCTCTTGTGTATCTGCTCTCTGTCTCCATTTTATTTCTACTTCTCTTGTTCCTGAAAACACATCAGATGTGTTTTCTTTAAGAAGTTATGTTTTAAACAATTGATCACATATAGACTGAATAATATCATTTGATTTCTTAGATGTCTTGGTCACTACTTTCTCTACTTGATTAATTTGTGCTCTCCATTCTGCGAATAACAGTTCTTTGTGAAGCTTATCTATTTGTGGTAGATTAGCTTTCTTTCCTGTTTCTGAAATTTGCCACTGAATGTGTTCTTCGATTTTCTTTTCAAGTCTTTCACATTCCAGTTTCTGAATTGCTATTTGTTGAATCATTATCTTATTGGAATCACAATAAGAATCAATCATGGAAGCTTGGTGATAAAACACTTCTTGTTCTTTCTTTAACATGGTGTTTACATCAAGTGCTTCTTTGATGGATTATTCTAACTGTGGTTGACTCTGTAACTCAGCCATTTCTCTCTCCAGATGTGCTTTCTTTTCATTAAGCTCTGTTTGATACTTTGATTTGAGGCTTTTAATATCTTCATGAAATTGGGCTGTGCTTATTTTGATCTGCTCAATGGACTTGGCTTTATCTTCATTTAACAACTGTTCTAATTCTTGTACTTTGGCTTCCTTTTGTTTCAACAATACTCTAACCTTAGTAGCTTTATCAACAGTAGCGGTGGCATATGCCCCTGCATATTGTGATAACTTGGTTAGATGTTCAGTGGGATCATTTAAGGAATCCTTCCAAAGTACATCAACTGATTCATCTTTTGGTTTTGGAGTTGTTTCATCAATCCTTCTTTTTTTTTCTTTTTCTTTTAACTATAGCCTTGTAGCTAGGACTATAGAAAATATCTAATAAAGGAATATCTTCAATCTGTAGAACTACCTGATCTATAGGGTAGGCCGGTATGATTTCTTTGTCATGCATTGTTGTAACTCTTTGTAGCGGATTGACAGTCTAAACTATTTTCTGTGAAGGTTTTGGTGTTTGGAAACTTGATGCTTGATCAATATTAGGATTTTCTTTGGGAGTCTCTATTTCTTCAGAAAATTCTTCCCATTCATTCATCAGATATTTTACTTGAGATGGCTTGGACTGATCTAACATGCTATTACTATGTTGAATTATTTCCGAATTTTATTTTGTCCCATTGTTCATTTTTTTTTCCAGCACTTCTATCTCTTGAATAATTTGGTCAATTTCTAAATTTTCTTTCTTAGATTCGTATTCATTTTCAGATTGATCCGAATTATCAGATTGCTGCTGTGATTGACCTGATTCATTTTCAGATATATCTTTCATTTCATCATCCATACTAACACTTGGAGTGTGTTTTTCATCTTCAATAGTCAAAAAATTCAAAGGAACGTTTTCTAGTCTCCTTTTTCTATATGCTTGAAAAGCTTCAACATCTTCTTGACTTAATTGAATAGAAACGTATTTGATAATATCAGAGAAATTTTCCATGCCTTGGAAGAAGTCATCAAATTCATCTGCTTCCTTTACAAAAGGCTTCATTTTTAACTCTGCGATGTAAATTTTAATCACAATATTGGGATCATATAATCTTCCTGGCATAAATGCCAATTTTAATAATTGAATCTTAGGAACCTCTTTGAATGTGTGGCCAATATTATCCAGAGCAAAGGTGTCGCACTGTAGAGGGAAAGTAGGCAAAATAGCCTTTTTACCATCCTTTAGCTGTTTTGTGACACTGTTGATAAGTTGATAGGCTATTTCTTTCGCAAGTAATTTATCTAGAATATAGTAAGGTAAAACATGGGGAGGAGCATAACTCCCAAATACTCTATTATATGTGAACTTTTCTTCAGCAAACCATCTATCTACTGGAAGAATATCTACATTGGCTTCTTCATAAACCCTAGGAGCCTTTTTGTTGGAAATCATATGATGTATGGGCAATATGACTCCATAGAAGATTTTATAGAAGTGTGAGTGGAACTCAGAATCCCAAATTTATTTTTGGTAGATGTGAATCGGGGTAGGGTTTTTGGTAGTCCATTTCCAACCCATGGTATTAAAATTAGAATTAAAATAGATAGCATCCATGACATAGGCAGACATATAAAAAGGAGGTATTTCTTTGAGTGAAACACTTATTTTATTCCTATATTCAGTTACATGCTTGGCTAGGTAATTGGATACAATGTATGCCCAATTTAAGATAGATGAATTGACGATTGCGTCAATTAGGGGAACCCAATCTCTTGAAAATCTAGTACCATCAGGCTTGGAAAATATTCTACATAACATACCAGCGGCATAAAAATAAGGATTAGGAATTTGTACAGTTGGGTACGTACTAGAATTATATTACTTCAATTTCCCTTCATTGTCCTTCCATTCATGTATGAATTTGATAAGATATGGATGTTTTTCTTTCAAATTCTGCACACATTTATTGTCGTATTTCTACTGCAGGGTTGGTAGGTGATACATTGCTGCTAAATCCTCTGCTTTGAAAGAACCTATAGTTTCTCCTCTCGCATTCTTGAACATTATATCTTCAATGTTTAAGTGGTCAATTGCTCACTTAACCATGTCTGTATAAGGAAGAATCTTTGGTCTCGCAGCTATCCTGTGAATGTACGAGCATGCAACGTCGAAAAGGGTTGCATCAGAGGTAGAATCAGTGCCTATTGCAGAAACTTTGTTTATCACCCTTGGTCCTTCGTCTTCGAAGAGTTTATACATTGCCTCCCATGTCGAACTGCTGCAGTTTTTGTTACAGACGGTGTCTGAAAATAATGAAGACATATCTGTGTCTTCTGTGGATGACGTTTGAGAAATTTCTTTGCCCCTTTTGCTCATTTTGAACTTCTTCAATCCGGTAATTGGTTTCCTGGGAGCGAAGTGAATTTAACACATAAAAAGTATTATGAGAGTAAATCAATCATTTAATTCAAACACACGTGAGAAGATGTCAATCTATCAATCATATTTCATAATTCCTAATTTAATATTTCACATGGCATCACACGTAAGATCTATCAATCGTTTTAAAGTCGTTGAGATCTTAAATTCCATTTGATATGACACAAGTTGTTTTTCACACGCTGAATTCATTTAATACGCAAATCGTAATCATTCCTTATAATATTTCGTGATGCTTGACCCTTAAAGGCTACGAAATGCAATCTGTGCAAATCGCAGATCGCAACTTTTATAGGATAGCATTTGAGTATATATTATAAGTTGTGCGCAATATGAATTGCGAAAAAATTAAAGTGACCGCGATAGAAAAAAAAATTATATTTTATGGTTTATTTGCTTGTCGGGTCCGTGGGTATCACAACTTATATCATTTGCTTCTTAAAGCTTCATTGATTAAATAAAGTGCGATGCGAAAAGGAAAATAAAATAAAATGATGATTTGATGGTTTTACAAGGTTTTTTAATTATTTCTTCGGAAAGGCTTCGAGTGCATTTCACAATTCGCATATTTTACATTTTATAATTCTTTTTGAAACAAGATATGTAATATGCGATGCGTTTTAAGGAAAACCAAAAAAAATTATTTTTCTAAGTTTTTTTTTTATTTTAGGAAATTATAAAAATAATTTCCTATTTATTTCTAAAGGGTCCCTATTTGTAAAAAATAAATGGGGGGTTGTTGTATAGCACAAAAATTGGCGATTCACTTGGATGAATCAGATGTCTCTGATAATTTTTTTGAAAATTCGAAACCTTTTTGAAAATAAAATAGTTAAAGGAACGAAATTTCAAATAAATAATATCTTTGCCAAGCAATGAAAAATTCTTTTATTCACTATTCATGAGAATTCCTCTATAAAGATATAAGTATGAAAATCTATATCAGTCCTTACTTAGTTTAAAAGGATAAAGTAAATAACCTTTATAGATCAGCTTTATATAAATTTACTCTTTTATCACAGATAATGCCTTTGTTCCAATAAGCAATTTTAAGCTTTTGGCAGGGTTACCTTTTACCCTGCTATGATCCATTTTCCTATCTAGTATTTCTTATAATCTTCATAAATAAATTCTAATTTATGAGAACAATTTTTTATATATATTTTTATCTACTTAAAAGCCATTATCTTGGCTTGGTAACCAAATAATAACAATGCCATTCACAAATAGTAATTAAACTAATCAAGCTGGATCTTGATGAGACCCCTTGTCTTTATGATATAATCTCAAGTCATTACACTGGTTTGGTAGACAATATTAGTAATGTCAGTTTAACTATTTCTTTATGAACATGGTAAACAATCTCGTGATGAGACTCATTATCTTTTAAGTTCTTCTTCAAACCATATCTTTTTATTTTCTTTTGAATTCCTTTTGAAAATTTATAAGATTTTCCGGATGGGATGAATCATAGGTCTTTTTAAGATACTGGATGACAATGTCGAGTTTTAGATTGCTTTTCTGCAAGAAGGTTTCTTACTATATTAAAGTTTAGTTTCTTGACTGATAAAAGAATATTCATGCTATATAAAAATGAGAGTTCGTAAAAGAAAAATAACTGTTTTATTGAAATTTCATTTTTTAGAAAGATAAAATCAATCTGTCTCTCTAAATCTTTCGATTTTCTTTCCTTAACATTTTCATTTTTTATAAGTGAAAAGAAAAATCAAAAGAAATTCATCTGAGATTTGTTTTGAAAGTCCAACTATCAGTACTAAGCAAGCTTTTATTTTTACAAGAAAAACAAAAGATTTTAATATACAAGGATAGAAGGGGTTACCTCCTATGAGAAATATTTTTTCAAAATTTGCCCATTTACAAGCAAAGAATCATTTTTTCCTGATAAATCTTGTAACAGAAATGTTGATGGGCCTATTTCTTCAATTATTTTAAATGGACCTATCTAGAGTTTTTGAAACTTCATGTGTTTACCCTTTTCCTCATGTGCTTTGTCCCATTTCAATACCAAATCACCAATTTGAAAATTCTTTAGACCGACAGAAGTTGAATCAAATGAGGCTTTTATTATTTGTTGATGATGAATATGAGTTTGTTTGGCTTTTTCTCTTCCTTCTTCTAACTTAAGAATTTGATCTTGTCTAAGTTGAAGGGAAGATGAAGGATTTTCATCAATAAACTGCACTAAAGCAAATGATGGTATTGTTACGTTTTGGGTAGAACTGCTTCTTTCCCATAAACTAACACAAATGGAGAAATACCTATTGAGGATTTCTGGGTGATTCTATCTGCCCAAAGAGCAAATAATAGTGCTTTGTGCCAATTTTTATGATTTTGTTCAATAGTTCATTTGGTGATTCTGATAAGGTTTTTATTTGTAGATTCAACTAATCCATTACCTTGTGGATAATAGTTAGCTGAGTATTTTAATTTAAAACCTCTTTTCAAAGAAAATTCTATCATGGCATTTCTGGAAAAGTAAGATGCATTATCAAATATCAAAGCTGATGGGAGACCAAATCTGGTGATTATGAACTGATCAATAAAATCTGTAATACTTTGTGTATTAACCACCTTTAATGGGATATCTTCTACCCATTTTGTGAAATAATCAGTTGCAGTAAGAATATACTTGTGTTGTTTTGAAGGGTTAGGAGTTATTTCACCTATAATATCTAACCCCCATTGTTCAAATGGTTGTTAGATATTTACTGGCTGTAGTGGAAATACTGCTTTCCTTTCTCTTCCCACTGCAGTTTGACATACTTTACATTTTCTCGCATATTCATGTGCATATTTAAATAGAGTTGGCCAGTAGTAACCAACATGAATTATTTTATGAGTTGTGGTGTTTCCTCCGAAATGACCTCCAACTTGTCCATCATGTAATTCCTACATTACTTTTTCAACTTCAGTTTTTTGTAAACATCTCAATAATACATAATCATACTTCTTCCTAAATAACACATCATCTATGAGTTGATATTGGTTTTCTTTAAGCCTAAGGGCACACTTTGCTGTATAATTGAGATACAATGGAGCATATCCATTTTCAAGAAAAAATTCAGATCAGCATATTGTGACTGAGAATCGTTTAGGCTTACCTCGGACATTGTATTTCATTTGATTGATATTCTTCTGTTGGTAAATGAGAGGCTCCAGTTAACATCTTTCAAGGACCTTATACTTTAACAATTTTAGCAGGATGCATCTATACATCATATTCTTGAAGTGCAGTAACCCAATTTTCTCTCTTCTCTCCTACTTCTCATTGGATTAATAATTGTCTTACTGCTGAGTAAGGTATTATTATTTTAGTATGTGTTTTTAGGAGAAAAGGTATGAAATGTTTCAAAGCTTTAAAAAAAGCATAAGCTTGTTTTTCCATAGCTGAATGATTTAACTCAGTACCTTGAAGGTTAGAACTAAAAAACGTAATCGGTACTTCAGTGCTTTGATCATTTAACTGTGTCAAAACTGCCGCGTATGATGTATCAAAAGAAAATGTATATAATACAAATAATTTAAGAAAATCAGGAGTTGTTAAAGAGGGAGCTTCAATGATGGCTTTTTTAATCAACTCAAAATAATTTCTCTCTTCTTTTCCCTATTTAAAAATTGAATTTTTCTTGATCATTGATTTTAGGGGTAAGGTGACTTGGGAAAAATCGGGAACAAACCTTTTTACAAAATTAATTTGTCCTAAAAATGATTGCATCATTTTTTTATTATGTGGTAAAGGGATGTTTTCAATTTCTTGAATCCTATCAGGGTCAATATGGATTCCTTTTTTAGAGACAATGAACCCTAATAATTTACCTTCTGATAAGGAAAAATGACATTTTTAGGATTCAAGGAAATGTCGTATTTTCTCAATCTTTCAAAAATATGTTTTAGGTGATTAACATGATTGCTTCTATGCTTAGAATAAAAAGTAATGTCATCTAAATATATAAAAATCGAGCTATTTATTAGTCCTATAAAAGCTATATCCATAGCACGTTGAAATATAGCACCAGCATTAATCAACCCAAAAGGCATTTTTTGGTATGCGTATGTTCCCGTTTGTTCTGAATGTTGTCTTTAATATATCATCAGGGTGTACCATGATATGATTATATCCTGAAAATCTGTCAAGAAAAGACATCAATTCAGATCTTGCAACTGACTGTAATATCTGTTCCATGGTGGGTAAGGGGAAATTATCTTTCTGACAAGATTTATTCAAATTTCTAAAGTCTATGCAAATCCTAATGTCTCCATTCTTTTTTCTAACTGGGACCATGTTTGACACCCATTTCAAATGTCTAACAGGAAAAATGACTTTGGCTTTGAGCATTTTATTTAATTCAGATTTAATTTGAATTTCTAAATTCAGATGATTTTTTCTAAGTTTTTGTTGAACAGGCTTATCATTTGAAATCATAGGTATGGTAAGCTGAATTATGGAAGTATCATATGTTTTAAGATCTGAATAATCCCATGCAAAGGTATCTTTATATGTTTTCAACAATTTAATGAATGACATCCTTTCTCCAGGTTTTAAACCAAGGCCTAAGTTGATGTTTTGATGTTTTTATGGTGTACCAAGATTAATCAATTCAAATTTTAAGGTAGAACTCTGAGTTTTTGAATTGGTCATCTTCTTAAATCTATCTTTCAAATCATAGAGATCTTCCATTTTGACTACAGATTTGGGAATTGGATTAGTATTTGATTTATCTTCAATCTGTAAATCATGTTCATGTTCATCTATGATTTGACCTTCATAATCTCTGTTTGATGTAAGAAAGTCTACAATATTTGCATCATTTTTAAATACTCTCCAATTTGTTACATTATCAAGAATGGAAGGCCTAAAAATTAACTCAATTGAAAATCTATCTGGACTAAATTCTTCGGATGGTATAAGTCGAGATGCTACATTAGCAAGTAAATCAGCACTTGCATTTTGTAATCTAGGAACTGTGGAGATATTAAATGTAGTAAAATGGGATGTAAGAATCTGAACTAAAGTTTGATAATGTTTCAAATGTCCATAGATACAATGAATTGTATTTATGACTTGTCTAACAATTATTTCAGAATATCCAAATACTTGCAAATATTTAACATTCAATCCAATAGCTTTGTATAGACCTTATTTCAATGCTTCATATTCAGTAGTATTATTTGTTCATTCAAATTCAAGTCTGCAGGTTAACATTGTTTTCTCTCCTTTTCGATTGATTAAAACGCAACCTGCTCCTGCACCATCTTCTGATTTTTAACCATCAAAGTATAGAGTCCAAAATGAAGATTGTTTTGGAATTTAATTGCTAAGGTTAACACATATAGAATTGTTTGTTTGAGAAAAGTTTTCAATTTGAGAAATAGCAGTGTTTGTTGAAAAAGGTGAAATATGGGAATTGAATGATCCAAGAAATGATTCAGCTGAATAATTTCCAATAGTATTATTGGTAAAAGCTACAGGTTCATTTGCTTCTTCTAGTTCAGTGACTGTATGTTTCATGAATTTTTCACGTTCAATTCTGATTTGATTTGGTTTTTCATTATATGGTAACCACATGTGTGACCAATCGGTAGCAAAATATCCATGTAACTTTTCAAACCAATCCATGCTTAAAATAAGACCATAAAATTCAGGGATGTTTGTGACCAAATATCAATTACTTGTAGTACCTTTGGATTTAATGATAACCTAATAGATACAGAAAACATTTCTCTAATAACTTCGACTCTTGTTCTATCCAATTGAACTATATGTACAGCTGAATTTTGAGGAGTGATATTCAATTTTGTACACACTGTTCTTGGCATAATGTTTGAAGAAGCTCTTGAATCAATAAGACAATTATGAACATTTTTGTTGAAAATCTCATAAGTCAAAAGTAAAGGAGAAGTGTGAGAAATAGAACTATCACCAATTTAAACAAGATCATTGGGATTTACTTTGTTTGGGGATGATGGAGGTTTCCCCATATCTTTAGAAGCTTGGGCAATAACTGGTGGTTGTATGGGATATACAAGGATTGCTTTGAGTTCTCTAAGAAAATTTTGTTGTTGTTGTTTGAGTTTGGCCATTTCATGTAATGAAATATTTTCTTTGGTCTTTTTCATATATTCAACTATATTATATTCCATTGTATCTGAAACTATCAAAGTTTTAGAAGTTTTATTGGGATCTGATAAAATAGGATTTGTGTGAACAATTTTAGATTTTTTGGCTATTGTTTTCTCCTTGGTGGGGAGAGATTTATGTTTCTAATTTGATATAGTTGAATCAGAAGAAAATTTACTTCTTGTAGACACAGGCATAGCTTCACTTTCTTCCTCTGTGGGGAGAATGAAATCCCATAAACCATTCAATTCAACTTCTTCCTCAGACTTTGGTTCTTGTTCAGATGGTGAGGGATCTTCAATATCTTGATCGGATTCAACATTCGAAATCACATTTGGAGGCTGAGATGTTGAAGAAGGATTTTTCTTAAATGGGTGAAATGATTTCTTAGGGGCTGAAGTTTCAACAACCTGTTTCTTTATTTCAATCATGTAATTTGACATAGTCTTTAATACCTTTTGAAGGCCTTCAAGATCAAATGGATCTTTCGAGACTTTCTTTTTAGAATCTTGACTAAATGTCACTTTCTTGGATTTCCGGTCCTCTATCTCTAAACGTTTTTGTAATGCTAAGATTCTTTTCTCTAGAGCAAGAGCTTCTTTCATGTTTTCTAAGAGGGTAGCTTTACCATCTCTATCTACAAAAATAGCTATATTAGAAGGCAAAGAAGAAATATACCACTCTATTTGTACATCAAAAATAGGCTTGGAAGTAGTTGGAATTTTGTTTAATAACTTGTTAAATTTGGAGTTGAAATCTTTGATTCTTTCCCCTGAATTTGTTTTAAGATTGGAAAGACCATTGATTAAGGATGCAACAGTTCTATCATCTCCAAATTTTTCAAGAAAAACTTTCTCAAAAGTTTCCCAATCGGCAATGGATCTTGCTGGAAGTGAAAAATACCAGGATCTCACAGATCCTTGTAAAGTATAAGGAAACAATCTGACTACAATATCTTCATGAGAAATTCCATTAAGATTCATGGCCAACATAAAATTATTGATATGTTCTTCCGCAGGAAGACCATCATCTGGATTATATTTAGGTAACCATTTTTCCGGATGATCTGTAAGAGGATTTGGATTTTCTATCAATACAGCACCAGGATTCATCCAAGGTCAATTGGCCATAATTGGATTAGAAGTTTGTGAAGATATAGAAGTAGATCCAGAAGTAGGGGGAATGAATGAAGAACTTACAACTAGAACAATACTACTTGTAAGAGTACTAATTGTTTGAGTAGAGGAAATGGAAGACTGAGAAGATGAAGATTGAGTAAGAGGATATGAAGAAGTAACCAAAGGAAAATTTGATGTAACTTCACTTGTATCTAACTTAGATCTGAATATACAAACTTTTTTGCGAACTGATTCAATTGGAAACTCAAAAGGCAGAATTCCAAGTTTCTCACTTTTGGATCTAGTTAATATACCAGTTTCTCTAAATAGAGAAGTAACACTGTCTTCATAAGCTTTTGGGTTAATAGGCTTTTCAATAGAAATATATATTCCTTCTAATTTATGAATTAAACACTAAACTTCGGGAGACTCAGGAGTGAATTATGAAGCATATGACTGTTGAGATACTTCAGGAGTTGATGGAAAGGTTTCTACTATTTCCAATTTCTGAGTTGGTGATCTAGAATGTGATCAGGAAGTTGTAGAATTCTTTTGGGGAGATCGACTCTTATGAGGGATTATATTTTGAGGTTTAGATTTATATGCCATTCATAGTCGCCTTGTTATGAAACCAGATCCAAAAATAGAAGAAAAGAGATATCAACGCCTTAGAAATAAGCCACTTCGAGGGGGAAACCTCTAATACATTACATGAATGAACAATTCTTGGATGATACAAATTAAAAAACCTCCTTTCTATATATAGGAGTCCATGGGGCCACAATGCAATCCTAGTGGGGCCACAATGTAATCCTAGCCGACCTAACAATAATAATTTAAGGGCACAATAATAACAATATGGGGGTTACAGGGGTACAATAATAACAATAAGGGGGTTACACTAACAACAATAAGGGACTATACTAGTAATATAGGGACCCAACATGCCCCTCTCCTTCAAAAAAGTGTTTTCCTCAACACTTGAGTAGCTCTGGGTGCTTCTGTATAAAATTCTCATCCTCCCATGTAGAATCTTTAGTGGGTAAGTTCTTCCACTTGATGAGATACTCTGAAATTGATCGATTTCGTAGCTGTCGAGTTCTTGTTTCCATGACCGCTTCAGGTTCCAATATGATTTTCCTTCCTCATCAAGTTCTGGCAATATTGTTTGAACTGGAATATTTTCACCTATAACCTTCTTTAAGCATGAAACATGGAAAACTGGATGCACTCGTGAAGAAGCAGGAAGCTCCAATTTGTATGCTATAGTACCAATCTTTTGCAACACCTTGTAAGGACCATAGTACTTTGGCGATAATTTATTATCCTTCTTTGCTTGCTTGAGGGACATTTGTTTGTATGGTTGTAGCCGTAAAAATACCCAATCTCCTACATCAAAATTTCTCTCGCTGCGATGTTGATCTGCCTGTTGTTTCATTCGATTTTGTGCCAAATTCAGGTTATCCTTTAAGAGTTGGAGAACTTCTTGCTGATGCTCGATGTGATCTTCCACTACTTGAAACTTCGAATTTTCCCTTAAAGATGATGTGATCGATGGTGGATGATATCCATAAAGTGCCATAAATGGGGTCATTTTTGCTGCAGTATGGAAGGAAGTGTTATACCACCATTCAGCGAGAGGTAACCACTTGACCCATTATGTTTGTTTATCAGATAAAAAACAATGAATATATCCTTCCAAAAATTTATTTACTATCTCAGATTTACCATCGAATTGAGGATGATAAGATGAGCTATGAGCTAATTGAGTACCCAAACAAGAAAATAACTCCGTCCAAAAATTTCCAGTAAAAATGGGATCTCTTTCACTCACAATAACCCTTGGGTTTCCATGTAGCTTTTGAATTGTGTCCATAAATGTAGTAGCAAATGTACTTGCTTTAAATGGATGAGATAATGCACAAAAGTGTGCATACTTGGTAAGTCTATAAACTACCACCATGATCACACTCTTTCCTTTGGACTTAGGTAAACCTGTGATAAAATCCATTGAAATATCCTCCCAACATTGAATTGGAATGGATAAAGGTTGTAGAAGACTCGTGGTCTTAATTGTCTCAACTTTATTCTTCTGGAAAACCAAACATTCTGCCACAAACTTTTGAATATCAAATTTAAGGCCATCCCAAAAAATTATTTCTTCACCTTGTGGTAAGTTTTTAAAAATCTTGAGTTTCCTCCTAAAGGAGAAGTGTGCAATTCCAAAAGAATATTTGGTTTTAGTTGGGAATTCTTACAAAGATATAAGTGATCTTTGTAACATAAGGAATCATTTTTCCAACTAAATGTATCAGATGTACTAGGATCTTGCTGCAACTTTTGAATGAGTGTCCACACTTCTTCGTCCTTCTTCCATTCATCTCTTGCTTTGGTTATCCAATCTGGTTGGATAATAGAAATGGCACAAAGCAATGCTTCCACCTCTTCATTCTTCCTTGAGAGTGCATCTGCAACAACATTTAGCTTCCCTTTTTTGTAGATTATTTCAAAGTCATAACCCAACATCTTTGTGACCCATTTTTTCTGCTCTTCTGAAGATAGTTTTTGTTCCAAAAAGTGTTTAAGACTATCATGATCAGTTTTTACCTTGAAGTGTCTTCCCATTAGGTAAGTTCGCCATTTCTTTAGTGCATGCAGTATTGCTAACATTTCCTTCTCATAAATAGGTTTCTGTAAATACTTTCCTTTGATTTGACGACTTTCAAAAGTAATGGGTCATCCTTCTCGCATTAAAACAACACCAATTCCATTTCCTGAGGCATCACATTCCACAATAAATGTTTTTTTGAAGTCTGGCGTAGCTAAGACCGGTGCTAGCCACATTGCCTCTTTAAGATGTTCAAAGGCCTTAGTTGCTTCAGGAGTCCATGAAAATGCATCTTTCTTCAATAATGTTGTTAGAGGTGCTGCTATTCTCCCATAATTCTTAACAAACTTGTGATAATACCCTGTTAACTTGAGAAATCCTCGCAACTTCTTTATGGTTGTGGGGACTTTCCATTCCTTAATGGCTTTAATTTTGTTAGGGTCTACTTTAACACCCTCGTGAGATACAATATGACCCAGATATTCCACCTCTTGTACTCCAAAGAAACATTTGGATGTTTTTGCATATAATTGTTTCTCTTGCAATAGTTTGAGCACCCTGTCAACATGTTTAACATGATCCTTCCAAGACCTGCTGTAGATTAGTATATCATCAAAAAATACTAGCACAAATTTTCTAAGGAAGGGTTTGAAAATGGAATTCATCTACCCTTGAAATGTAGAAGGTGCATTGGTAAGGCCAAAAGGCATGACCAAAAATTCATAATGACCCTCATGAGTTCGAAATGTTGTTTTCATAATATCTTCGATCTTCATTCTAATTTGATGATATCCTGAATGAAGATCCAACTTGGTAAAATAAATTGCTCCATGTAATTCATCCAATAATTCATCAATCACAGGAATGGGAAATTTATCTTTAATGGTGAGCTTATTGAGCTCCCTATAATCCGGACACATTCACCATGATCCATCCTTCTTGTGTACCAATACTATAGGAGCAGAGAAATAAATTTGACTAGGTTGAATTATACCCGCCTCTAACATTTCTGCAATCATACGTTCAATTTCGCTCTTTTGGACATAAGGATATCTATAAGGCCTGATGTTTGGAGGAACACTTCCTGGAATCAAATGAATAGCATGATCATGATCACGAATATGTGGAAGTCCTTTTGGAGTTTCAAATACCTTGGAATGATTGTCCAAGACTTTTTGGAGATCTGCAGAAATAGATGATTTTGATGTTGGAAATTCAAGTGAACATAATTGTGCAATTACGCCTCGTTGTTCTTTCTTTAGAAGCTTTGTCATGACATTAGAGCTTATTATATTTCCTGGCTTCCCTGCAATACCCCATAATTCGACTTCCTTTCCTTCTGAAAAAAATTTCAAGAAAATTTCTTGAAAATTAAAAGCTACCATCCCCAAAGATTGTAACCATTGTACTCCTAGTACAACATCACCACCTCTTATAGGAATGGAAAGCATTTGAATATTCAATACATATTCCCTCATGGTTAGCTTGATATTATGGCATTTTATAGATCAATTTATAGTTCCTCCATTTGCAACCATCACTTGACATTCTAGTGCTGGGTATAGGAAACAATTCAATTCCTTGGCTACCTTACAATGAACAAAATTATGGGTGCTACCTGAATCAATCAACACTATTACCTTTTTCTTCTCGATATGTCCATCTATCTTGAGAGTTTGAGGAGTGGTGATTCCTGCCAATGCATTACACGATATGATCATACTCATTTCTTCCTCTTCTAGGGCTGGTTCTTGGTGTATATCCTTTTCTTTTGAAGATTCTTGTTCATTTTCTTCTTCCTCTTCACAATCTATGTAAAATAATTTATTGTCAGCACACTTATGACCTTTAGTGTATTTGCTATCACAATTGTAGCAAAGCCATTTTTCTCTTTTTTCTTCCAATTGTTGTGGTGTCAACCTTGTAGGTTGTGGAAATCTAGGAGTAACAACACTTCCATCTTTATATAAGTGAGTGGTAGGCTTCCTTGTCGCCATAATTTTACATTCAATTTTTCTTTCCAACCTGAATGCATTCTCTAATGAATCAGGTTCCAAAACGTGAACTTCATGTTGGATGTTATCCTTGAAAGTACCTATGAAGAGATCAATCCTGTGTTCCTCTGGAATATCAGTTACCTTTATATTCAATTTTTGGTAGTCCTCAATGTGCTGCCCCACTAAACCCTTTTGTTTGAGATTTATCAATTGGCTAAAGAAGGTGTTGCTCTTTGTATCCTCATAATGTGCTATCATTTCCTCAGTAAAAATTGACCAAGTGACAATTTTTTTACGGGAGCAAAGCCATCGATACCATACAAATGTATTTTGTTCTAAATGTAAAGTTGCAATGCGTACCTTTTGTGTGTTTTTCACATTATTGAGATCAAAATATTGCTCCATCTATAGTATCCATGTTATAGGATCATTTCCATCAAACTTCCTCATATCCATTTTTGGAATATGGTGGTTCTTCCCTCCAACATAAGAGTTTATGAAATCACGATTAACATTTATTTTGTTCTCATCATGAGTTTCGTCTACTATCTTTTCACCATTAGGAAACATTTCTTGTATCAACTTTTTCAAACCTTACATGTCTGCTTTTAGATCATTTTTCATGTTTTCCATCTTAGCTTCCATGTCATTCATCGTAGATTACATGCTAGCTTCCATGCCATCCATCTTAGCTTCCATGCCATTTTTCAAACCATCCATCTTATATTCCACACCTTTCTTCAAACCATCCATCTTAGTTTCCACGCCTTTCTTCAAAACTTCCATGTCATTTTTTGTTTCTCTTTGCGAGAGTGAAATTTTTTGCACTTGCTCTTGTAATTTTGATATGTCATGTTGCCATTCTTCATCTTCATGAATCATAGTAGATCCTTCTAAAGGCTTAATGGGTGTTGAATTCTTTTTAGGGGCCATTTGAGAATCCAATATTGATATCTATTCTACAATATGCCCTTGGAATAAATTCAACTTGATTCTTCAAACAAGACTTATGCAATTCGAAAACAAAATACACACCTTTCACTTGATTTTGAGTTGCTCGATATTGAAATTGACTTATCTCTATACTTGCAAATCTTCAATATTTGAAATTCGGCCCTGTAGTAGTCCTCTGAAGCTTCTTTCAAATGCCATAGGTCTGACTTGATTTGGATTCTTCAAGGAAAACTTATGTCAAATCTCTCAAAATGACGTAATTATGGACTGGTTCAGTAGAGCGAACTTGTACGACTTGACACGTGTCACTGTTTGCTCCTTTGGCTCTGAAATTTATAGACAAGAAACTATAGTCCGTGTACTTCCAGTCACTTTTTACAGAATTCCAATCTGATGCTTAGAGAGAGAGTTATGAATATTTTCCCACGATCACCTCTTTGAGATGAAATTTGGGAGCATGAAAAAGACCTAACTTCCACAAATCATGCCTCCGCAAATATTGCGAACCAACCTCTGAAATTTTGTGATTATTTTCCTCAGGATTTTGGCTTTGTGCTCTAAAAATTTCAGCTTCTAAAACTTCGTAAAAAATACGTTATAGCGAAAATTCCGCGATGAACTTTGTAAGTGAAATTCAGGAGCCTACAAAACACCCTAACTTCCACAAATCATATCTCCGAAAATTTGCGAACCAAGCTCTAAAATTTTGCAAAGATGTTCCTCAGGATTTCGGCTTCGCACTCTAAAAATTTCAACTTTTGAAACTTCGTAGAAAAAACATTATAGAAAAAATTCCATGATAACCTGTTTGGAGCAGCGAAACCCTAGAATCCAAAGCTCTGATACCAAATGTTGTGAAACTAGCTCCAAAAATAGAAGAAAAGAGATATCAATGCCTTAGAAATAAGACGCTTCGAGGGGGCAACCTCCAATACATGACAATAATGAA
The DNA here is from genome assembly GCA_034641835.2 of Pinus albicaulis. NCBI lineage: Eukaryota > Viridiplantae > Streptophyta > Pinopsida > Pinales > Pinaceae > Pinus > Pinus albicaulis. The sequence continues at coordinate 1,477,969,001 of CM076581.1, forward strand.
TAATTATTGGATGATTCAAATTACAAAACCTTTTTTCTATATATAGGAGTCCATGGGGCCACAATGTAATCCTAGCCGACCTAACAATAATAATTTAAGGGCACAATAATAACAATATGAGGGTTACAGGGGTACAATAATAACAATAAGGGGGTTACACTAACAACAATAAGGGACTATACTAGTAATATAGGGGCCTAACACGCCCTCCTTTTAGCGCCAAAAATGTTGAGGCCTCAGAAATCTGTGGCAACAACAAAGGGGATAACCACCCAGTTCGGACCTTAAGACAATTCCTTTTCCGTTTAGGATAGTGGCTCTGACTAGGTATAATGGGACCAGTTTCGCAGAGTTGGGTTTTTTGTTTGATTGTTGGGTTTCTCTCAAGGGATTTGCATGAAGAATTACTAAAAACTAAAACAAATTTATTCTAAAATGCAAAACTTTGAATTAAGTCTAATTTAATCTAACCCGGATAATACTAATTTGATGTGATCTAGAATGATATCTATTCAATCTTTGATGATTAAGATCATCACAAATTTAATAGAATTATTACTTTGTAAGATGATTCTCTTGAAAAATAGTTAATCAAAAGAAAATGAGAAACATATCACATATATTTGATGATCATATATAAAACAAACCAATTTCTATCTTTATATCGTACAATAGTGCAACTGATATTTCAGACAAAAACAATCAATTTCATATACAATTCATGAAAGTTGGATTCATCAATAATATTCAAAACAGAACTAGCATACATGATAATAGTACCAGATGTGTACTATCCTGTTCATCTGATCAATGATAATAGGCCACATTCAACTCTTCTATCCGTAAGTCTTTCAAAGAATACAAAAGTGCATCAATAGTGATCAACAATATGATATATAACTGAAAAGGTTGTGTTCCATTACTTTATCAAGGCATCCACAAACTTACTTACAATTAAGCATTCTTTGCAAATGTTCTCAATAAAATTCTGGACCCTTCTCTAAATGCACGAGAAGGGTTTAAATACTAAACTAACTATAAACTAAAATTAAATTATTAAAAAAATGTAGAGGAGGTTTAAAACAACCTTTCTCTAAAAGCTTAACTTAAACAATAATCTAGGAATTTTAAACTAACAATCCTGATTTTGCAAATCCTGCCCTTCTTTCTGAGTGTGATCACGAAGTTGAAAAATATCTAGCATTGCTTTAAGTTGAGATGGCTGTGATATCCGTGATCGAATTTTTCCCTTGAAAATGGCATTTGAGATTACTGACTGAGATCTTTTTGCTGAATCTGTAAGAGACTGAAGTGTTTGATGTTGATGGTAAGGTTTGATCAGAAAATTCCAGTAATTTTCCTGATCAGACTTATTAACTTTTTTTTATCATTTCCTCTTGTGTATCTGCTCTCTGTCTCCATTTTATTTCTACTTCTCTTGTTCCTGAAAACACATCAGACGTGTTTTCTTTAAGAAGTTATGTTTTAAACAATTGATCACATATAGACTGAATAATCTCATTTGATTTCTTGGATGTCTTGGTCGCTGTTTTCTCTGCTTGATTAATTTGTGCTCTCCATTCTACGAATAACAGTTCTTTGTGAAGCTTATCTATTTGTGGTAGATTAGCTTGCTTCCTTGTTTCTGAAATTTGCCACTGAATGTGTTCTTTGATTTTCTTTTCAAGTCTTTTACATTCCAGTTTCTGAATTTCTATTTGCTAAATCATTATCTTATTGGAATCACAATAAGAATCAATCATAAAAGAGCCTTAGTGACAAAACACTTCTTTTTCTTTCTTTAACATCGTGTTTACATCAAGTGCTTCTTTGATGAATTGTTCTAACTGTGGTTGACTCTGTAACTCAGCCATTTCTCTCTCCAGATGTGCTTGATTTTCATTAAGCTCTGTTTGATACTTTGATTTGAGGATTTTAATATCTTCATGAAATTGGGTTGTGCTTATTTTGATATTCTCAATGGACTTGGCTTTCTCTTCATTTAACAATTGTTCTAATTCTTGTACTTTGGCTTCCTTTTGTTTCAAAAATACTCTAACCTTAGTAGCTTTATCAATGGTAGCAGTGGCATATGCCCCTGCATATTGTGATAACTTGGTTACATGTTCAGTAGGATCATATGAGGAATATTTCAAAAGTACATCAACTGATTCATCTGTTGGTTTTGGAGTTGTTTCATCAATCCTTATTATTTTATTTCTTTTAACTACAGTCTTGTGGTTAGGACTGTAGAAAATATCTAATGAAGGAATATCTTCAATATGTAGAACTATCTGATCTGTAGGGTAGGCCGATATTATTTCTTTGTCATGCATTGCTGGAACTCTTTGTAGCGGATTGATAGTCTCAACTATTTTCTATGAATGTTCTGGTGTTTGGAAACTTGATGCTTGATCAGTATTGGGATTTTCTTTGGGAGTCTTTATTGCTTCATAAAATTCTTCCCATTCATTCATCATATCTTTTACTTGAGATGGCTTGGACTGATCTAACATGATATGAATATGTTGAACTGTTTCCGAATTTGATTTTGTCCCATTTTTCCTTGTTTTCTCTAGCACTTCTATCTCTTGAATAATTTGGTCAATTTCTAAATTTTCTTTCTTAGATTCGGATTCATTTTCATATTGATCCGAATTATCAGACTGTTGCTGTGATTGACCTAATTCATTTTCAGATATATCTTTCATTTCATCATCCAGACTAACACTTGGAGTGTGTTTTTCATCTTCAATAGTGAACAAATTCAAAGGAACGTTTTCTAGTCTCTTGTTTCTATATGCTTGAAAACCTTCAGCATCTTCTAGACTTAATTGACTAGAAATGTATTTGATAATATCAGAGAAATTTTCCATGCCTTGGAAGAAGTCATCAAATTTATCTACTTCCTTTACAAAAGGCTTCGTTTTTAATTCTGTGATGTAATTTTTAATCACATAATTGGGATCATATAATCTTCTTGGCATAAATGCTAATTTCAATAACTGAATCTTAGGAACCTCTTTGAATGTGTGGCGATTATTAGCTAGAGCAAAGGTGCAACACTGTAGATGGAAAGTAGGAAAAATAGCCTTTTTACCATCCTTTAGATGTTTTGTGACACCGTTGACAAGCTGATAGGCTATTTCTTTTGCAAGTAATTTATCTGGAATATAGTAAGGTAAAACATGGGGAGGAGAATAACTCCCAAATACTCTAATATATGTGAAATTTTCTTCAGAAAACCATCTAGCTACTGGAAGAATATCTACATTGGCTTCTTCAGAAACCCTAGGAGCCTTTTTGTTGAAAGTCATCTGATGTATGGGAAATATGACTCCATAGCAGATTTTATAGAAGTGTAAGTGGAACTCATAATCCCAAAGTTCTTTGTGGTAGATATGAATCGGGGTAGGGTTTTTGGTAGTCCATTTCCAACCCATGGTAAGAAAATTAGAAGTAAAATAGATAGCGTCCATGAAATAGGTAGACATATAAAAAGGAGGTATTTCTCTGAGTGAAACACTTATTTTATTCCTATATTCAGTTATATGCTTGGCTAGGTAATTGGATAAAATGTCTACCCAATTTAATATAGACGAATTGATGATTGCATCAATTAGGGGAACCTAATCTATTGAAAATATAGTACTATCAGGCTTGGCAAATATTATACATAACATGCCAGCAACATAACAATAATTATAAGGAATTTGTGCAATTGGGTACGTACCAGACTTATCTTGCTTCAATTTCCCTTCATTGTGCTTCCATTCATGGATGACTTTGATAAGATTTGGATGTTTTTCTTTGAAAGTCTGCACATATTTATTGTCATATTTCTGCTGCAGGGTTGGTAGGTGATACATTGTTGCTAAATCCTCTACTTTGAAAGAGCCTATAGTTTCTCCTTTCGCATTCTTGAACATTCTATATTCAATGTTTAAGTGGTCAATTTCCCACTTAACCATGTCTGTATAAGGAAGAATCTTTGGTCTCACAGCTATCCTGTGAATGTACAAGCATGAAACGTCAAAATGGGTTGCATCAGAGGTAGAATTAGTACCTGTTGCAGAAACTTTGTTTATCACCCTTGGTCCTTTGTCTTTGAAGAGTTTATACATTGCCTCCCATATCGAACTGCTATAGTCTTTTTTACAGACGGTGTCTGAAAATAATGAAGACATATCTGTGTCTTTTGTGGACGACGTTTGAGAAATTTCTTTGCCCCTTTTGCTCATTTTGAACTTCTTCAATCCGGTAATTGGTTTCCTGAGAGCGAAGTGAATTTAACACATAAGGAGTATTATGAGAGTAAATTGATCATTTACTTCAAACACACATGAGAATATGTCAATCTATCAATCATCTTTCATAATTCCTAGTTTAATAGTTCACATGGCTTCACACGTAAGATCTATCAATCATTTTAAAGCCGTTAAGATCTTAAATTCCATTTGATATGACACAAGCTGTTTTTCACACGCTAAATTCATTTAATACGCAAATCGAAATCATTCCTTATAATATTTCATGATGCTTGACCCTTAAAGGCTGCGAAATGTGATCTGCGCAAATCGCAGATCGCAACTTTTATAGGATAGCGTTTGAGTATATATTATAAGTTGCACGCAATGCGAATTGCAAAAAACTTAAAGTGACCGCGATAACGAAAGATTTTATATTTCCTGGTTTATTTTCTTGTCGTGTTTGTGGGTATCACAACTTATATCATTTGCTTCTTAAAGCTTCCATGATTAAATAAAGTGCGATGCGAAAAGGAAAATAAAATAAAACGATGATTTGATGTTTTTACAAGGTTTTTTAATTATTTATTCAGAAAGGCTTCGAGTGCATTTCGCAATTCACATATTTATGTTTTATAATTCTTTTTGAAATAAGATATGTAATATGTGATGCGCTTTAAGGAAAAATAGAAAATTTTATTTTCTAAGTTTTTTTTATTTTCTGAAATTATAAAAATAATTTTCTATTTATTTCTAAAGAGTCCCTATTTATAAAAAAATAAATGGGGGGTTGTTGTATAACACAAAAAACCCTTAGTTAGGTAGACCTGTTATTATATGAATCAATTTTACATCAATCGGGATGCGCCCTCCCAACTAGAGTGCATCATCATGGACCAACATGAGCAACTGTCTGGCACATATATCATTAATGGTACTGGGCCCAAAATAAGGGATCTGTAGAAAATTAAGCAGGCCTTCCTTGTGCAGACCTAACATTCCCCTCTTTTGCTCGAGGTGCACCACACATCCTTCATAAGTAATTTCATCCAAATAGAGTTGTGGCACGAGCTAGAGAAACTTCTCGACATCCACGATGTCCCTATCATCAAACCATAGCTGTGGGGTTTTTGCAAGCATATCCCCTTCCATTGGGACATTCTATAGGATCAGCTAGACTTGGATTCTCGCGTACACCTTATCCAAGTCCTTCAACAATTTGACAGTAGGTTTGCGCGACACAATATAGCTTGGAAGCCATGAGATGTTGGAAATATGATGCAGGATGTTGTCCTTGATGGCAACCCACTGAATGAAGATGAAGACATTTGACTGTTGACATGTGTTGTCCTTGATGGCAATCCACATGATGAAGTTATGCTTGACTTGATGGACTTATTAAATGATGTAAATCTGATGTGATATGATGTTTGTTGACAATATGATGCTAAGTGTTGTCCTTGAAAGGCAACCCACTTGATGAAGATGATGACAACTTACTTGATGAAGTTGTGCTTGATAGAATATGTCCTTGATGAAGGAAATCTGATGTATCTACAGTAGGCAATGAAGAAAGGAACTCATCATGTGCTAATTCTATGATGAAAAAGAGTATGTCTCTAGGTATACGCGGATTGGCCTAGGGGAAGTCGCGTATGCACGCGGAAAATAACGTGCCAAGTCGCGTATGGGCTAAAGCGCTCTAAAAGTGGAAAACCAGGGGTAATCACCATGGTATTGACCCATTGTATTGGGCAATGATCCGCCTAATTGACCCCGTCTAGTGTAGTTTTGGGCTCATGGTATTGGTTTGGCCCATGGTATTGAAAAAGGGGCTCATGGTATTGACAAAGGGTAAACATATATAAGGAGAAGAAATTCATTGTGCAAATCATGGGTGTGAGAGCAAGATGTCTGATCTTGAATGAATACTTCTCTGTGAAGTATATCTGTATGGAAAGGGTAAAGGTTTGATGTTAGATCTGAATCTATGATGCACCTATGAAGAAATGATGAAGCGGGATTTCTAGATCTGAAATGTATCTATATTTGCTAGATCTGTTTATGGAGTGATGAGATCTGTGATGAGGCGAACATCTATCTGAAGTAAAGGGTTGAATCTGAACCGAATATCTGTTCTGAAGAAGTATGCTGCTCCATAATGATTGAAGATCTATACGCTACTTCGCCGCGGAGGAAGCGCGTATATACGCAGCTTCGATGAAGTGAAAGCGCGTATGCGCAATGAAATATACACTGAGGTATACGCTGGTTTGTGTGGACGGAAGCGCGTATATACGCGACATCAGTGAAGGGAAAGCGCGTATGCAAACTAGGGTTTGCTGAAGCAAGGGGTATGAAATATCTGATCTGTCCTGCTGTGTTTCTGCTATCTGATCTGTGTTGATAAGTATCTGTTGGTGATGTATGTTTGTGATTAAAAGTATGGAAAGGGTCCAGTCTGAAAATATGATGAAATGTGGCCTGCAAGTGTTGTTCTATTGAAGTTGTTGGATCCAGTGTGAAAATTGATGAAACGTGGTCCAAGGTGGCGCTGAAGGTTGTAGCCTTCAGTCAGGGGGTTGTAGCTCCCTTCCAGGAGAGGCTGGTAAACGAGATCGGGGGGTCGTAGCTCCCTTCCAGGAGAGGCTGGTAAACGAGTCAGGGGGTCGTAGCTCCCTTCCAGGAGAGGCTGGTAAACGAGTCATGGGGTTGGAGCTCCCTTCCAGGAGAGGCTGGTAAACGAGCGCAGGTGGGTGCCTGCGTGCTGGTCAAGTCTGCGCCAGCACATATGTTGTAAGATGTTTTCTCTATAATAAAATATTGAAGGCTGAGCAACTGCAGCGGTGGTTTTCTCCCGATTTGGGCTTCCACCTAAAAATCCTGGTGTTCATGTGTGATCCTTTGTGTGATGGTTTATTCTGTTCTTACTGCACATGTTTACTGTTTATTGAACATCTGATGAATGAATGATGGAATAATATAAGTGAATATTTAATGACAGATCTAGATCTCTGTGTATACGCTAGTTTCGTAAAGGGGATCCGCGTATATACGCTAGTTTACTGAAGGAAAGTAGCGTATGGGTTTTAAGGAATGAAAAAGTAAAAAGATTTGATTATGCAGTAAATACTGATTCACCCCCCCCTCTCAGTATTTTTCCCAACAATTGGTATCAGAGCGTGGTCCTTCTGCAGAAGCTTGATCGCTTGAAGGAGATCCGTAACAATGGGAAGTAAGAAGAATGAGGAACCTCTACAATCTGAAACTGAAGGAACTTGGAGCAAAAATCTGGTCTATCATAGAACGTCTACAAGCAGATCTTGAAGAATCAAACAAGAAGAATGCAGGACTTGAAGCTGGAATCATCTCTCTACAAGTAGATCTTGAAGAATCAAATAAGAAGAATGAAGAACTTGAAGCAGAAATCATTTCCTTCAAAATAGGTCTCGAAAAATCAAATAAGAAGAATGCTGGACTTAAAGCAGAAAACATATCTCTGAAAGAAGATCTCAAAGCATCGAAGAAGAAGAATGAAGAGCTACAACAAACATGTGAAGAAAACAAAGATTGGTTGAAAGAAGAGATTCTAAATCTGAAGGATCAAGTAGAAGATGGAAGAAGGAAAGAAGAAAGCATGACAAAGCAATGTCAAGCCCCGGAGGTTGAGGTAAACATTCTCAAAGGTAAATTAGAAGAAAAGGTTAGACTTTTGAGGTTTCAAGATAGTACTAAGATTCTGGATAATATTCTTAGTAATCAAAGGTCTCCTGCTATCAAACTTGGTCTTGGTTTTCATGAAACTGTTAAAGGAGAATCTAGTTCACAAGAGAATGCTAATGATTCAAAGGAAGGCAATGCAAAATCTGAAGTGTTGAAAGAAACAAAAGGTCAACCAACAGTCATGAATTCTCAAAGGAAATCATTCAATAATGTTGAATGCTTTAGATGTCATAATTTTGGACATATTGCAGCCAATTGCAAGAGCAGATTGTTTCAGTCACAAACAAGCAAATCCTACATAAAAAGGTACTCTGGTTTCTTCAAGGGATATTGTTTCTCATGTAACAAGTATGGACATAAAGCAGCTGATTGTAGAAGGAGGAAGAATAGAAATAATCATTATGGTTCTTATGCTTATTTTTCTGGACATATGAGATGTTATTCTTGTAACAAGTATGGACATGTAGAAAAGGAATGTAGGTTGAACAGATATGAGAAATTTGATAACTTCCAGCACAAAAATAGAAAGATCAAACAAATCTGGAAAAAGAAGGAAGACCGATCAGAAACGTAGGGAATTCTGTCCCTACTGCAGTCATTCGCTTCTAAAGCTGACTTTTCCTACTGACTGTAGGAATGATGTGGGATACATTATGAGATTTAGTAATGTATCATCACAAGGGGAGCAATGCATGATGACTCTCATGGTTGATTTGATTATTCTGATTATGTTTACTTCTGACAGCGCATCTAATGTGGAAAGGATAGGTACAGGAGGTACAAGCTCAGGAGGAGATAAAGGAAGATGAAATTTTATATATTTCACTTTCCATACGCATGTTAAATGAAACAAAGTCGCGTATACACGCGAGTTACAACAGACACAGTCGCGTATGCTTTGATGATAAGAAAATTTATCTGATAGCTGAAGATCTGAAGCAGAGGTCCAGGGGGAGCATCAGTCTGACTGCTGATGATTGCACTGTTAGCATCATTCTGGTTATACTTATGATAATGAAATGATACATGGGTTCTTGAGTTGAAGATTATGGATGAAGCCTGGTTGCTTTATGATGAAGAGCATTCATTGGTGAGATGAAAGTCTTATATTTCAGAGACAAGGACAGATCATGCAGAGATTTTTGCTGATTACTGGCTGTTGAAGGTGTTTCAGATTGCATAAGTTAAGAAGGAGCACTGGTTTAGGGGGAGCAGCAGGTTGAATACTAATGATTGCATTGTTGGCAATATGACTGCTTATTCTTTGGGTTTTTGTGATACTCATGCTCAAATGATGATGTCTTGGTACATGGTTTATTATGATGAGTTTTTTAGCCCTGGTTGCTGATAAGTATCCTTTGTACTCACACATGGATGAGTTGGATGTCATTTGATTCAGAAATAAATCATGCAGAGTGTGTTACTATGGTTGAGAGATCTTTTTCCTACATATGTTACTTCATGTTAAATCTTGAAGATCATGGTGATGTTGGACCACATGGATGATTGCTTGACACCTATGTAAAGGTGTTGTTTTGATATGACAATCTCTCTTGGAAAGATTGTATTGATGCTGCAAAGAATCTGAAGGCTTGGTTACTATTGTACTGATGCCACAACCATTGGATGACGCTTGAAGACACAACTACATCATTCTATCTATCTGTAGTCCAGGGAAGCATTCAAATGTCTCAGAAAGAAACTGAACACTGTCTTTGCCTTACAAAGAATCAGATATGGTTGAAATTTAGAAGATGTCTTGGGATACGCGGGTTTCCTGAAACACAGTCGCGTATATACGCGAGTTCCTGCACAGAAAACCGCGTATGACTAATTGCTGACAATTTTTGGTTGGTTTAGCTCTCTTCAGCACAGCTGCAATGCTGTTTGGTATCTCTGATACTATTTGGTATCTCTGGTGGTGTTCCAGTTCTCATAATTCTGTTTCTAATGTTTTGATGAAGATGCCTTGATGATTTGTTGGTGGAAGTTTTCAGGATGCACAAACTAAGGGGAAGCCTTAGTCATTTGGAAAGATTGCTTGGTTGCACAGATTCAGGGGGAGCATTAGTTTTGCTGAGCATAATGCATTGCTGGCATTATGGTGGTTCTGATATATGATCTCTCTTGAGGTCTTTTTGGTATTAATTATGAAAATTCATATTTGTACTTTGATGAAAAGGTCTGGTTAAGACCCATGTTGTAAAATTGTAATATTCAGTCATGTAAGGACTTGTCAATTTGTAAACCCACTTGGTTGGGTAGCTGAGTCATGTTTGTAAACCCACTTGGTTGGGTAGCTGAGTCAAATTTGTAAACCCACTTGATTGGGTACTTGAGTCTTATATGTAAATCCACTTGGTTGGATATTTGATGTAAGTCTTTTGGTGATAGGAAGTTCATAGAGTCATGTACTTCATTGAAAAATATTCAGCATGAACTCAGGGAGAGCTTGGTCACTTCAGTATACATCAGATCTGCAGAACGCTTCTTCTACATGAGGAGAAAAGGGGGTGAGTGTGTTGGTTTTGATCCGCCCGTTGCCCCCCGATGTCAAAGGGGGAGAGCAAAAGGTTTTGATCCGCCGGTTTTGTCCGTTGCCCTTGATGTCAAAGAGAGTGACATGGTGTTTGAATGAAGATAATGATGTGCTCCTTTGCCCTTGATGTCAAAGGGGGAGAGTTACATGGTGTTCGAATGATGCCAAAAATGGAGAGAGCAGGACATGGAAAGGGAGAATGACATGGGTGTCATTGTATTATTAATGTATCTATCCGTTGTGGTAACCAAACACCATCATGGTTGCCATCAAGTCCAAAGGGGAGATTGTTGAAATATGATGCAGGATGTTGTCCTTGATGACAACCCACCGAATGAAGATGAAGAGATGATCGTTGACATGTGTTGTCCTTGATGGCAATCCACCCGATGAAGTTATGCTTGACTCCGATGGACTTAGTAAATGATGTAAATCTGATGTGATATGATGTTTGTTGACAATATGATGCTAAGTGTTGTCCTTGAAAGGCAACCCACTTGATGAAGATGATGACAACTTACTTGATGAAGTTGTGCTTGATAGAATATGTCCTTGATGAAGGAAATCCGATGTATCTACAAAGTGGTGAACAGAAGGCAATGAAGAAAGGAACTCATCATGTGCTAATTCCCGAGATGAAAAAGAGTATGTCTCTAGGTATACGCGGATTGAGAAGTCGCGTATGCACGCGGAAAAGAACGTGCCAAGTCGCGTATGGGCTAAAGCGCTCTAAAAGTGCAAAAACTGTGGGTAATCACCATGGTATTGACCCATTGTATTGGGCAATGATCCGCCTAATTGACCCCCGTCTAGTGTAGTTTTGCTCATGGTATTGGTTTGGCCCATGGTATTGAAAAAGGGGCTCATGGTATTGAAAAAGGGTAAACATATATAAGGAGAAGAAATTCATCAGGTAAATCATGGGTGTGAGAGCAAGATGTCTCGTATCTTGAATGAATACTTCTCCGTGAAGTATATCTCGTATGGAAAGGGTAAAGGTTTGATGTTAGATCCGAATCTATGATGCACCTATGAAGAAATGATGAAGCGAGATTTCTAGATCTGAAATGTATCTATATTTGTTAGATCCGTTTATGGAGTGATGAGATCCGTGATGAGGCGAACATCCACCAAGTAAAGGGTTGAATCTCAACCGAATATATGTTCAAGAAGTATGCTCGCTCCATAATGATTGAAGATCTATACGCTACTTCGCCGCAGAGGAAGCGCGTATATACGCAGCCTTCGATGAAGTGAAAGCGCGTATGCACAATGAAATATGTACCGAGGTATACGCTAGTTGATGTAGACTAAAGGCGCGTATATACGCGACATCAAGAAAGGAAAGCGCGTATGCAAACTCAGGGTTTGCTGAAGCAAGGGGTATGAAATATCTGATCCGTTCCGCCGTGTTTCTCGCTATCCGATCCGTGTTGATATGTATCTCGTTGGTGATGTATGTTTGTGCTTAAAAGTATGGAAAGGGTCCGCATGAAAAATATGATGAAATGTGGCCTGCAAGTGTTGTTCCTGGCCAGTTGATGGATCCGGGGCAGGAAAATTGATGAAACGTGGTCCAAGGTGGTGGCCGAGGGTTGTAGCCTTCAACAGGGGGTCATAGCTCCCCTTCCGTGAGGCCGGTAAACGAGATCGTGGGGGTCGTAGCTCCCTTCCGTGAGGTCAGAACGAGATCTGGGTCGTAGCTCCCTTCCAGGAGTGGCTGGTAAACGAGTCGTGGGGGTTGGAGCTCCCTTCCAGGAGAGGCTTGCAAACGAGCGCAGTGGGCTCGCGTCGGGCCAAGTTCACACAAAGACATATGTTGTAAGATGTTTTCTCTATAATAAAATATTGAAGGTCAGCAACCGCAATGGTGGTTTTCCCGATTTGGGTTTCCACCTAAAAACTCGGTGTTCATGTGTGATTCTTTGTGTGATGGTTTATTCTCGTTTACCGCACATTTTTACCGTTTATTGGAACATCCGAAGTGAATGAATGATGGAATAATATAAGTAAAGATTTAATGATGTATCTAGATCTCTCGTGTATACGCTATTTCGTAAAGGGGATTCGTTGTGTCTCAATCTAGTCTCCTAAACCGAGTTCATTTAATTGTCAACCAGGATTCGTGAACTGGCCAAGTGAAATGTACCATATGCACTTGTGGGTGCTTGTTTCCTAGTGCGTTGTGTGTAGTGTTTTGTGATGTTTTGCCTTTATGTTGATTTATGATGTTTTTGGTCTTTTGAAGTTTTGTGTTTACAATGAAAGTGCCTAGAAACTAATGAAAAGAAATTATGGTCAAAAACATAGTTGAGCCTAATGTATGGAATGGCAAATGTAATCAAAAAATACTGAAGTAACATCTAAACTATGACTCGAATAGAAACAAAAAGCTTAATGATGACTTCTTAAACAAATGACACAAACTAGACTTTGAGAAATGATCACTTAAATATGCAAGTTTTCTAACTAAATAGTTAGACACTAATCATGATGCAACATTCTATTCTAAGCTCATCTATTCCATGACTAATTCCTAGTTCTATCTTCCGCAATTTCAATTGAATGTCACAGAGCCTATACTCAAAGAGTTATTGGTTTCTTTTTCAAGGTAGTTCATGAGGAAGAGCTCGTTTATGGTGAGGAACGGCAGACATATTTCGACCTTGTAATGATGTTATCTTCGTTCCTAAGGTTGCGGATCACTCGTGGTTTTCGTAACAAAAGATATTTGTAGATAATGAGGGCTGTCTTATGAGTCCTATCAACTAAAGTGATTTAATGTGCAAAGGGTGACAATGTGACTATGAGATATAAGTGCAATGAATTGATTTGCACATGAGCTTAAGATAAGCCAAACTAGAACAATGTTAAACCATAAGCCATCATCAAACTTTGAAACGAAGTAGGGCCGGACATGAATTAAATGTAAAATGAACTCCGAGCTGCTCTCTAACTAACATGTATTATTCTATGAAGTTACAATAACCTGGCTTGTTCATCATGAGTGATATTTTGGAAGAGTTCCTTCTTGTGGAAGAGGTAGAACAATTTTGACTCGTGGACTTGTATGCAATTGAAAGCAAAATGAACCGAAAGAAATGAAACTAAGTTGTCACATCACAACCATATCTTGAACTTCTTAAGGATGTCTTTCTGAAGAATTTCTTCGTGGAAGAGTGATTAGGACAAGTGCAACCGTGATAGTGAAGACTAAAACTGCTAACTAATTCCTATGATACTATAGCTATTCATCATTCATTGTTATGATCTCGTTGGAAGAATGTCTTCTTGTGAAAGAACTGAATGAATATAACTACGTATCTAGTTAAAAAACACAACTCCTATCCTATACATCATAGTCATTAAACATTCATCATTTTAATTTATTGGCAAAAGTGTCTTCTCGTGAAGAACCGGAACGAATATGACTACAAAAACGTAGCTAGTTAAAAAAAACAAATACAAATTTAACTCCTATCCTACAATACCATAGTCAATAAACATTCATCATTTTAATCATGAAGAGTGTCTTCTTATGGAAGAACTAGAATGAGTACGACTACGATATAAAACAAAAACAACTACTAATTCAATATGAACGTAAAGACAAAAAGTAGGAAAAACTTATCTAGTTTACGAAAAAGAAATCCGTTCAAGGGGCAGTCTTCACTACCTTGACTCCGCATTCAACTTCAAAATTAAATCATGCCTTCAAGATAATTTTGTATGCTCCATTAACGATGCAATAGTTTGAACATAATGCTCGTGTCTTCAAAGACGTAACACAGAGTTTACACAAAATCTAGCAAAGAATCTAATCACAAATAATTTCTAACTAAGCTCTCGGCCTACTCAAGAGTTTATAAAGTAAATGCAAGTAACAATAATTACAATAATTTAGGAATGATGTCTTTCCTTATCCAACCATTCTAGGAGTCTTTGAGGTGGTTGCGTGAAGGAGAAAAGACACCGGGATCGAGACAGTCCTAGTAGGAGTCTTTCCTTCACAAATGTGTTCCCACGTGCATAACCGTACCTTTAATTCATTTCCTCTTCCATGACGAGCAACACACCATGTAGGCACGACGTGGATCATGCCCATATGCGTTTTTCTCCGTGTGAGGCCACCCGGAACATACTCAAACATAAAGGTAGTCAGCAGAATCGTCATATTACTAATGCCTCGCATTCTCGTGCCTAGTTCCTAGCCAAAATGCTTAACAATGGCAACAATCACAAAATTCAACAAGTCACTATGTAAACCATTCTAGAAGTAATTTTAACTATTTTTATTGATCAATTGGGTTTAAAATAGAAAGGACAAGGAAAAAATGAAGTTAAAATGGGGAGGTGAAGGGAAAGGTACAAATTTGAGGCTCAACATACCCCCACCGCCGGCTTCCTTGCATGTCTCGTGCAAATTATCCTATGAATTCTGAGGTTTCTCAGAAGGACATCTAATATCCTCTTTCTCCTTCTTTGTCTGAAAGCGATCAACTTTTTTGTTCCTTGTCTTCATCTTCATCGTCCTCTCCACTTTGTCTATATGTGATAAGTTTGATTTCATGTCAAGCCTTTGACATTTGATTCTTTTCGAGAATTTCATTCTCATTTTTGATGTGTCTACTCAACAATTCCAACTCATACCTATCCCTCCTCAATATATCAATTTTAGTTAAGTGGGATAGACCGGGGGTTCTCTTCTCTTTCGAAACTCGTTTCTCTAAATTTTCCACATAATCATAGATTTCCGTTGATCAGATCAATCTCGTGGGTGCCTTCATAAAAATCTTCATCATCATACTCTTCCATGGATGTTTCTTCATCTTCAATATTGATTACCCTCGTTTGTTTGATCGATGTTTTCTTCAGAATTTTCCTTTAATCAGGGTTTCTCCTAAGTTGAGAGGACCTCTCTCCTTTCTCTATAACATTCCCTTGATTATCTTCTTTTCCTTTGAAGGCTCGATTCGATTCAACTTCTCCAAAATGACTTCCTCAATCGCTTTCTTGAACCGGTTTGTCACTTTACCTTCTCGAGTCCTCCATTTCCTACTTTTTTGTGGGCCGTGGTCTTGTGATAGTTCTTTTTGCTTCTTCAAAATGATTTCTTATTAAGAAATCATCCCATGTATCATTTGGATTTAGATAGATGATGCTCAATTAAAATTTTGACTAACCCATGATGATACAGGGTTGTCTCCAAAACTGAACTCTTCTCTCAACACAGGAAGCCATTTTTCTTCAGACTTTGATACAAGAAATATGGTAAATTCAAATCTTCTCCTAGAAAATGCAACATTAGTCTAATATGGTAGACATAAAATGTCTGCATATCTACCCTCACATGTAACAAATTTTTGTAAAAGAAGTAGTATGTTTTCCATTTGCTTTTCAAGGATGTACCGGGAATTCCTTTCTTGAACACACTAACATCCATATTTGGTGATTTTAAAATTTGTTTCAGGAGTCATTTGTGGAATTCCCTATTTTTAAACCATCTTTCCCTCAAATACTGACAACTCTGTAGCCTCTGCTATAAAAACTTCAAGAATAGCAAACTTGACATCCCCTATCTCAACTTCAAGACTTGAATGATCTCGCAATGTTTTGGTGACTTCCTTATGGAAGCTAATACAATTTTTCCAAGAATTGAAGCCATCCTATTTGTTGTAACATCTCCTTGCATTGTGGGTAACCTTCTAAATATTTTGATCCCAATGTGCTCAAATTCTTACGATGAAACCCATGATGTTTTTCAATATCAAATTAACACTCTACCCACAAAACAATGTCTTTTACTTCTGGACAAAATGGCTTCAAGCTCTAAATGAAAATGGCTTCAATTTTGGAAGGACATACCTTGATTTATAATAGCAACAAGCCTTCAAAAATCTCCGGTTTGTATGCCTCTCGTTTGATAATGAAGAATGCCTTCAAAACCCTGAATTGATGTACTTCGTTGAACTTTGGAGAGATATGAAAGCAATTTCAATTTTCGAGCTAATATGTCTCCGATGTAATAAGGTAGATGGTTTTTCCAAATTTCTTTTTGTGCAATACCTCCGTCTTTGGTAACAAAGACTTCAAACTCAATCACCGAAAAACACTTCGTTTCTAGTACCGTACTTAAACTCAACCTCTCGTCTCCGATAGCAAATGGTATGCTTCAAATTCAACACTACAAGATCTTTGTCTCGGTAACAACAACACTTCAAAACCGCTCACTACCACACCTCTCGTCTTTGCACAGATTTTAAACTCTACACTCGCCACAATTTCCGTGTTGACAAAGTGAAAATGCTCCAAACTTCGTTCAAAGGATATGCTATCTGTTCATTGAGTTCTCACACCGTTATGCTTCCAATTTACCTCCCTCTCGTTCTGCTCCCGATGATAATAATGCTTCCGCTTCTAATGAATATCGTTACTTAATGACGTTATGGCAAATGGTCACGTACAGAGTGGTGGAGTGAGGTGGAGGATTGCATTAATGATTTGAGGAGACTTACAGAGGATTTACGACTACAGGAAAAATCTTCATCATTAAAGAACTTGGTTAAGAGTCGTGGGAATTTCAAATGTTTGGCCGTTTCACCGCTCAAATGCTATCTGATAGAAAATTTGAATTGGAAGATTTAATACAAAGTCTCAGAGGGTTTTGTTTGGTGTTTGATCAATAAAATAATTAAAACAACCTTTCGAATAATCCACAACTAAACCATGCTAAATTTTTGTGAATTGCCATCGTAATTTAAATTTAGAGTACTTCCGCCCTTTATTTGATGTTTGTGTGTAGCCTTTATTCCTCTCCGCTCATCTTTGAGGAATCTTTCACAATTTTCTTGATATTTTTTGATTCATGAACTCACCGATCACTTTGTTGTAATTTGATGTCTCGGTTGATGCCTTCTGTGGTTTATAGCCGCAAAAAGACTGCCGGGCTGCGTTAAAAGGTGATCGGCTGCTGCATCGTCCACCGAGTCACAGTAATGTTCCGTAGAATACTTTAATCATGAAAATGAAATGTTTCGGGAAGATGGGTGAAATGTTTATGAAATGGATGAAAATGGATGATGGATTGTTGGTGAAGTGATAATGGAATAAGAATGGATCTGGGCCTTTATGGAATGAAGGAACATAAGGGTCGTACCGCAATTCATGGTATATTTTTATTCACTTGCGCAAGATACCAAATTCTATGTTTTGACATGAAAATGAAGTGAATGGAAGATGGAGTGAAATGAATGGAATGGAATGGAGTGAAATGTGAATGATGGATGGGATTAAATATGGATGGATAGTGAATGGAGTGAGATGTGAAATGAATCATAAGTACTATGGCATCAACTTATGATTTTTATAACCGCTTAGAAACAAAAATGGAAAAGTTAGAGTGTCGCAGAGACTCGATTTTCAATTTATCTTTTCTCGCATAAACATGCCAATCAAAGGATTGGTTTTCATGTTTATACCTTTTGTTTTTTTATATTATTATTTTTTTTATTATTTTTTTAAAAGAGAAATACTTCCGTAAAAATTTAATTGATGAAGAAGAGAGACTCTTCTTCATTAACTTCACATCATTTTCTCCTTGGAACTTCTTGACAAACTCTTCTCTTGAAAGTGGCTTGTGGTATAGCTCGCCTATGGCCATTCACAAGAAAAGTGACCTCCTCTTCATCTATAGTTCTGATTTTTACCGCCCCCATTATCAAAAATTCGAACAATTTCATATGGCCCAAGCCAATGTGTCCGAAATTTCCTTGAAAATCCTGAATTTTGAATCAAACAAGAGAGCCCAATCACCTCTTTTAAATTTCTTTCTCTTTGATGTAATGGTCATGCCATCTAGCCCTTCGTGGACTAGACTTGTTTTCTTCGAACCGCATCTTGTCCGATCTCATCCAATTCATTAATTTGCTCCCGTCTATGCTTTTGTGCCTCCGTTAGATCAAGTCCTAGCTGGAACTCGCCATCTTGAATGTTTGGATTTTGAAACTCTATAGGAAACAAAACTTGCTTTCCATAAACAAGCTCATAAGGAGTATGGCTCCGTTGTGTTTCTCCATGTAGTTCTATAGGCCCACAAGGCTTCAGGAAGCCTATCTACCCAATCTCTTCTATGTAGATGAAATGCCTTTGTTAGGATTCCTTCAATGACTTTATTAGTGGATTCCACTCCGACTCATTTGCTTGTGGATGATAAGGAGTAGATGTTCTATGTCTGATTTTTGTACTTCTCCATCATTAGCTCCACTAGCCTCGATGTAAATTGAGCTCCTTGATCTGTAACAATTTCCCTGGGACACCAAAACGAGTAAAAATATCCTCAAAAAGAAAAAGTAACTACAGATGATTCATTAGCAACAAGTAATGGTTTAGCTTACCCACTTAGTAACATAATCAGGCAAACTAATATGTATTTCTTTTCATTTCGATGGAGGACTAATAGGTCCTTCAAAATCCAAGGCCCATTTTTCAAAAGGTTCACCGGTACCCGAGGTTGTGATGGCATCTCACCCGAAGGAGAAGGTTTCCCTACCCTTTGGCAATCGTCATACCCTTTTGACATACTCCTTGCATATTTAAACAAAGATGGCTAATAATATCCTAAATTAAGGATCTTATAGTCGTCCTCTTATCTCAGTGCCCGCCACAAGGTTCATCATGACATGCCTTGAGAATTTTCAGTATCTCATCTTCACGAACACACCTTCTAATGATCAAATCAACCCGTCTTGTACAACTCATTAGCACTCCATGAATATCTTGCACTATCATTAATGATTTTTTTTATCCCTTGCATTCATAATTGAAGGAAATTTTCCCCGAAAACTAAATAATTAGCAATATCAGCAAAACCATGGAGTTTGAGTAGAAACTGCAAAAAGATATTCATCAGAAATTGATCTTCAACCGTAGTGTCATCTTTGATATTTTGAATTCTAGACAGAAGTCAAATAATAATGTTTTGTTTTCCGTGCCTATCTAGAATAGTAATGTTGAATTCTTTGCAATAATAACAACTATCTTATAACTCTACCATTAGTGATTGATTTATTCATTAACATTTAATGGTTAATGACTGTTGTGAATAAAAGTTTCATAAAATTTCGTTATATAGCAAGTTCAAATTTGTTAATGGCATGAACAAATAGCCTAAAAAACTCTTTTTCAAGCATAATATAGTTTAACTCGTTAGGAGTCAAATTTTTACCGATATAATAGATGGCATAGGGAATTAAATCTTTCTCGTCCCAATACCGGCCCTGCAGGCTGTATCGGAAGCATCCGTCAAGATATGAAAAAGGTAACTTCATTAGGTCCCCTATTACAGGTGCTTCCGTAAATTTTGGTTTTCGTGGTTTCAAAAGCTAACTCGGCAATCGTAAGTCCACTTAAATTCACAATCTTTGGTGAGTAATTTGAAGAGAGGAGATGCTATTTTGGTGAAGTTTTCTATAAATCTCCTATAGTACCCCGTAAATCCTAGAAAACTTCTTACATCTCTTTGACAACTTGGAATGGATAGGTTAGAAATAACTTCAACTTTCGCTTCATCAACTCTAATCCCATCCCCCGAAATGTGGTGCCTTAAAACAATACTCAGTGAACATCATAAAACATTTTTCATGACTAAGAGAAAGGTTTTGCTTGACATCTTTTTTTAAGACCTTTTTCCAAATTTTCAAAGCCTCTTCAAATGTATCCCCCATAAACCGTAAAATCATCCATGTACACCTCTACATACCAAGTGTATCGTATCGAAAAAATTCTCATTACCGCCCTTTGGAATGTTGCAGTGCATTGCACAATCCAAATGGCAATACCTTGTGAGGTGCATAGGTACCCCAAGGACAAGTAAATGTGGTTTTATCTTGGTCTTCAAGTGCTACTTGGATTTGATTGTAACCACTAAATCCATCCAGGAATGAAAAGTACTTTTACCCTAAGCAATGTATCTAATACTTGATCTATGAAAGGTAAGGGAAAATGGTCTTTAAGAGTAGCTTTATTCAGTTCTCGATAGTCGCACACACCCTCCATTTTCCATTTTTCTTAGGTACAATTACTAAAGGGGAAACCCACCTAATTATCCGAAATAGGATAGATGAAGTTAACATTTAACAATTTTGTAATTCTTCCGACAATTTCCCTAAGATTTGGATTCATCCGTCTTTGAGGTTGTCCGATTGGTTTGCAATTTGCCTCTATATAGATGCATGAGTACAAGTCTTGGGACTTATCCCTTTCATGTCGTTGTATTCCCATGCATATGCAAGAATGTCCGTAATACTTTGACTAGCTCTTCTTGTTGAGATTTTTCCAGGTTTTTGTTTATATTCAAGGTCTTGCCCGGAAAAAATTTCACTCGTAGAACTCGCCAAATTTGTCCATAGAATGAAGAGACATCCGTCTAGATGACAAGAACTCAATATTGGATTTTCTTGAAATGATTCTTGTTTGTGCTCCGGAGAAGATTCAAAATTTTCTAGAGTATTCGTAATTTGATTATCTTCACTAATTTCTGAAATTGTGAAGAGTGGCTGCAAATATTCTTCATCCTCTATCCATTGAGTGTCATCTAGATCCGTAGTGCCTAGCCGGAAGATATAAGAATTTCTTTGTTGAACTTCCATCGAAATATACATATCACCGATCTACAACTAATAAAAGCATCAGCTTGGCCAAACTGCTATCTTCCTTAATATGACAGATGGCCTCCCAGATTATTCTTTGGGTGTCGTGATCATGAAATCCACAGGTACTCCTGCAAGAGTCTATGGATATCGGAATGTCTTCTATTACCCCATCCGTCCGATCACGCATCTATCTCGCTAGTTGTAACAAGGTGGGTGTAAAGAGAAGATTAGGAAGTTTCAGCTTGTCCATGATTTGTCTACTCATGATATTTATTATTGCTCCTAAGTCAATGAGTGTGTTTTGAATTCTAATTCCATTGATGTGAATTTTGACAACCGGATTTCCGGGTCAAGGTACTTTGGAATAGTAGTCTTACCCATCATAATATCTCGCTATTTGTCCTACCGCCTGAATTTTCTTGGTTTCTCTTATTCTTTTCTTTTGTTGTCTTCATACTCAACTCTTTATTGTTTTGGCTAAAATTGGGATTTCCTTTTGATGGCTTGCAATAATGGAATTTTAATGCAAACATTTCTCAATTAATCCAAGAAATCATAATTAGGCACTATTATTTGTTTTTCTACACCTTGAAGTCAATTTGTAATCTTTCCGTAAAAGGAGGTATAGAAGTAGATGTGGATGGTTGCTCTAATACCGGAGTTGGGCTTATTGGATCTTTTTGTTTAGCTTTTTCAATGTTTTGGCCTTGAAAGGATGTTTCTTCCTCAAGACTTTTATTAACCCGTAGGAGTCTTCCTCGAATTATCTTGTTCTTGTATGATCATCATGCGAAGGTTTCCTCTTCTCAAGTATCCTTCCGTACCTGTTGAACATCACTAAGGTCTAGAGGAGTAATTAAATAAGTTGGAAATTGTTGTCCTTCTATCATATATGTATTCGAGGATTCTTATTATTGGGGTTTGGTATGGGCCGAGCGGTAATTGATTGGATTTTTTAATGGTAATGGAAGTGGTTGATTTTGATGAGGTTGGTTCGATGATGCTGTTGAGAATTTTTGTTATAATTTTGTTGAAGATTTTGAGGAAAAAATTTGCTGAGGATTTCCGAGGATAAAATTGTGGACATGGTGGATAGGATGGTGGATACCGATACTAGTGGAGAGTATCTTCCATAAAAATCTTGTGATCTTGTGCCCAAGCTTGGAGATTGATTTTGAAATTGGGGCCAAGGTTGCTGCCAAGAATTCCAAGGTGGAGGTTGATTATACATTTGATCATGAAATCCCCGTGTGTCCTAGATCCCCGCCAGGGTCTTCAGGACACAGTTAAGAGATTCTCGTGAATCGTAGGAGTTTCTTTCTGGAAAACAGCCTTGAGACCGTAATAGACAATTTTGGCCTCATGTTTCTGCGTAACAACACAGGTTTCTACAACTTTACATCTAAAGGACACTTTCAAGGCATGTTTCTTTCTTACATTTGGGACAAAAAGATTGCCAAGGCATCGATTCAGCCTTTGCTCGTTTTGTATCTTGAGGGTGTCTATTTGTTCACTAAGACTCCCTAAGATGTCAGATTTAAAAATCATCAAGCATGTGTCCTATTTCTGATCTACGATCGTCCCGGGTATGCATTTACTTGCTCTTGCAAGAGCAACGGATCTCTTGGACCTTTGACAGCTTTTGGATTTCCTCCTCGGAAAGGCTTTCATACATAACTCGTATATTTCGTAATGTGAGTTGGAATACTCTAAGTGTTAAGGATATCCAACCATTCATCCCAATGGTTTTTCTAAACAAAGAGCTTTTAAAGTGTCTTGATCTAGGTTTTCCATTTGTGCCTCTTTTATGTTGTATTTAAATCTTTCCAACAAATCTTCTAAGCTTTGCATCTTTCTTTTTGTAACATCTTAACACTTTTCTTATGATTAACCCAAGATACAATAATCCAAGTATCTCTCTAGAAATGCTTGTTTCATGTCTTCCCATGTCCTAATGGAACTACCTTAAGCTCATAAACCACTTCAATGCTGCTCCTTTCAGAGTTGAAGGAAATAATTTCAATTTTTGGGCATCTTGAAGGTAGTCATAAGTCCTACACAAGACTTCAAATTCGAATAAGAAAGTTTCAGGATCCTCGCTTTTAAGTCCATAGAAGTTCTAAGGATGTGTATGTTGAAATGTTTTTCATGGTTGTATCCTTCTTCTTCCATGGTTGACTCTCCTGTGGAAGTAGAAAGGTTTGTATCCTCAACAAAAGTTTTTGGATCCTCTTCTATGGCAGGTTCAATGGATGAAGTGGAAGGTTTCTCTAATGGAATAGGTGACCTTAGATCTTCTAGAAGTCCAGGATCAGTAAAGGATGGAAGATGGGTTTGAGTTGAAGGTGTACTAGTTCTAGGTCTAGATGAAACAAGTGGTGTTCTAGAAATCAAACTTCTGCCTCTGCTGCTTATAAATCTTCCCCTTGAATTTCTCTCCCTACGCATAAAATTGTTTTTGGATGCTAAGAAACAAAGGTTACCTAGTTTTCACTTCCCCGGCAACGGCGCCAAAATGTTGTGTCTCAATCTAGTCTCCTAAACTGAGTTCATTTAATTGTCAACCAGGATTTGTAAACTGCTGAAGTGAAGTGTACCATATGTACCTAGGTGCTTGTTTCCTAGTGCGTTGTGTGTAGTGTTTTGTGATGTTTTGGTCTTTTATGTTGATTTATGATGTTTTTGGTCTTTTGAAGTTTTTGTGTTTACAATGAAAATGCCTAGAAAACTAATGAAAATAAATTGGTGGTCAAAACCACAGTTGAGCCTAATGTATGGAATGGCAAATGTAATCAAAAACACTGAAGCAACATCTGAACTATGACTGAATAGAAACAAGAGCTTGATGATGACTTCTTAAACAAATGACACAAACTAGACTTTGAGAAATGATCACTAAATATGCAAGTTTTCTAACTAGATAGTTAGACACTAATCATGATGCAACATTCTATTCTAAGCTCATCTATTCCATGACTAATTCCTAGTTCTATTCTGCAATTTCAATTGAATGTCACATAGCCTATACTCAAAGAGTTATTGGTTTCTTTTCAAGGTAGTTCTGTTGAGGAAGAGCTCTGTTTATGGTGAGGAATTTGCAGATATATTTCAGACCTTGTAATGATGTTATCTTCTGTTCCTAAGGTTATGGATCACTGGTGGTTTTCAGAACAAAAAGATATTTGTAGATAATGAGGGTTGTCTTATGAGTCCTATCAACTAAAGTGATTTACTGTGCAAAGGGTGACAATGTGACTATGAGATATAAGTGCAATGAATTGATTTAAACATGAGCTTAAGATGCTTCTAAACTAGAACAATGTTAAACCATAAGCCATCATCAAACTTTGAAACGAAGTAGCTGGACATGAATTAAATGCAAAATGAAACTCCGGAGCGTTCTAACTAACATGCATTATTCTATGAAGTTACACAATCGGTTTGTTCATCATGAGTGATATTTTGGAAAAGTTCCTTCTTGTGGAAGAGGTAGAACAATTTTTTGACTGTGGACTTGTATGCAATTGAAAGCAAATGAACTGAAAGCAAATGAAACTAAGTTGTCACATCACAATCATATCTTGAACTTCTTAAGGATGTCTTGGAAGAATTTCTTCTTGTGGAAGAGTGATTAGGACAAGTGCAACTGTGATAGTGAAGACTAAAAACTACAACTAATTCCTATGATACTATAGCTATTCATCATTCGTTGTTATGATCTGTTGGAAGAATGTCTTCTTGTGAAAGAACTGGAATGAATATAACTACAGTATCTAGTTAAAAACAAATACAACTCCTATCCTACAGTACCATAGTCATTAAAAATTCATCATTTTAATTTATTGGCAAAGTGTCTTCTTGTGGAAGAACTGGAACGAATATGACTACAGTAGCTAGTTAAAAACAAATACAAATTTAGCTCCTATCCTAAAATACCATAGTCATTAAACATTCATCATTTTAATCTGTTGGAAGAGTGTCTTCTTATGGAAGAACTAGAATGAGTACGACTACAGTATATAAAACAAAACAACTACTAATTCAATATGCAGAATGTAAAGACAGCTAGGAAAAACTTATCTAGTTTACGCAAAAGAAATCCGTTCAAGGGGCAGGGGCCCTCTACCACTTGACGGCATTCAACTTCAAAATTAAATCACGCCTTCAAGATAATTTTGTCTGCTCCATTAACGATGCAATAGTTTGAACATAATGCTCTGTGTCTTCAAAGACGTAACACAGAGTTTACACAAAATCTAGCAGCAAATCTAATCACATAATTTCTAACTAAGCTCTCGGCCTACTCAAGAGTTTATAAAGTAAATGCAAGTAACAATAATTACAATAATTTAGGAATGATGTCTTTCCTTATCCAAATCATTCTAGGAGTCTTTGAGGTGGCTGCGTGAAGGAGAAAGGACACCTGGACTGAGACAGTCCTAGTAGGAGTCTTCCTTCACAAATGTGTTCCCACGTGCATAACCGTACCCAGAATTCATTTCCTCTTCCATGACGAGCAACACACCATGTAGGCACGACGTGGATCATGCCCATATGCGTTTTTCCTCAAGAGGCCACCCGGAACATACTCAAACATAAAGGTAGTCGTTAATCGCTCTAAGGCTACGGCGACGTTCAGACTTACGCCTAGTCTTGGCCAAAATGCTTAACAATGGCAACAATCACAAAATTCAACAAGCCGCTCATGTAAACCATTCTAGAAGTAATTTTAACTATTTTTATTGATCAATTGGGTTTAAAATAGAAAAGGACAAGGGAAAATGAGGTAAATGAGTGTGAAGGAAAGTACAAATTTGAGGCTCAACAGATCCGGCTGTGATATGAAGGGCGAAGCCATCAAGGGAAGTAGCGTATGGGTTTTAAGGAATGAAAAAGTAAAAAGATTTGATTATGCAGTAAATACTGATTCACCCCCCCCTCTCAGTATTTTTCCCAACATGAGAATGGGGCTACTTCTACTACTTCTTCGTCTCCTTCCTCAATTGCCTCTAGAACTTCCGCCATGGGCCTCTTCATTTTCTCTGTCGTTGAATGGCGCAGGCTTGGGGCCTTTTTTCTAAGGGATCATGTGTTCCAAAGGATTTCCCCTTCTTTGATTTTGATGGCGTAGGTGTTTCCACAATAGGTACTTCTGGCGCAGCAGGGTCCTCACCTATTCTTGTGGTTGTCATTGCACCCTGAATTACGTAACCTAACCCTACTTGACGCAATGCATCCTCAAACCCTAAGTCCAAACTAGACATAGACGCAACAAATGCAATGGAAAACACAAATCTCAAAGCATAAAAATCTCTTGGAATGAAAAGGGAACCAGTGTGACCCCATAGGTCATATTTATACTTGTGGCGCATATTCAACAACTCCTTGTGCATTAATGAGGCTCCATTAATTACAAAACGGTCCCAAATATGGAAAAATCCCTTCATTAAATGCATCTTGGACGTTCCTAAAAACGGTAATAAATATGTATTATCCAGTTTTACTATTCCAATGGCTAATTTTTAACACTTCTGCGTGCCACTCAATCCTCTAGCTTAGATACCGTACGCGTGTCCCACCTTACTGCGCATATAATCCAGAGCTAAGGATAACCATCTACATACCGTCCCCCCGAACACAGGCTTGTTGACCAGGTAATTCAAAGCATATCAAGTAGTGTTTGTCACATCTCTCAATAACTGCAAACTTCATTGACATTCATCATCCCAATTGAATGTCTCACCTGTTCTGAGTAATATGGTCATGGGCGCAGTTATCAACTCATACTTGGGAATGCGCTTCCGGTAATATCCCACAAGGCTAAGCATGGAGCACACTTGTATGACATTCGAGGGGATCGAGGTTCCTTTGAGTGCTCACGATTCCCTAACTTCCACAAGTGCCAATTTTTTGCAATGCACAATCTCCCTGATCGGTGCATTAATAATTTTTGGGATCAGAGCTTGACCAAATATATCAAACCTGCTTTCAAATCTAAATGTAAGAATAAAACTGTCTATCAATGTAGGCCATTCGCTAGTGCCTCTGTGCAACTCTGTCTCTAAGTACCATTCAGTAGGAATTGTTACACCATTTTTTGGTCATCTAACCCACTATCATTAGATGGACCCAAGTACACCATGTAAGACCAATTTTACCCTAAGTAAAATTGCCTTCACTATGTAAAATAACTTAATAAAACACATTTATTAGGTTGTTTATGGTCTAAACAGGAAACCCCAAAAGGAAATATTAAACAAACCTATATTTGTTTGATTTTCCTGGTCATGTTTAACCCAAAACAAAGAAATTAGTTAGATAAATCTTTATTTATCTTATTATTTTCTAGGAATAATTATTTAAACCTTATTTAATAATATTCCTTGTTAAATATGACTAAATCACCCATAAATAATTAAATAAATCATTATTTATTTAATCATCATCCAACCACTTCCTTAAAATGATAAATAAATCATTTATTTATTTATTACTTACAAATAAATGGATTTGACCCACGTCAAATACCTTTTCCCTCCAACAAATATAATAAAATATTCCATAAAAGGTGGATCTAGATTTGGTTAATGTTATTTTAATCATGCACCAAGATCTAGAATGACCCAATATTTTGTTATAAATAGGAGGGTTTTTCCTACCATTCTTCACCTTTTGTTGCTTATTAGATCACTCTGGATCTATACACTTGGTCACATTTTCCATTATTTGCTTTGTGAGCTCCCTTTGAGTTCTATCTTTGTCCGGGTTTTCTACACCAACAAGAGAGAGAGATTCTAGATCTGAAGTGCTGAGGACTTCCAAGAACCCATCCCATTGAGGAGAATTGGAAACATCTTCTTGTTTTCCTCCCAGGTGCCCTTAATACAAAAAATTCTTTCAAAAATTGTTCTTGTCTTGTCTATTGGATATATGGAGCAAACCCTTCTTTTTATTGCTTAATGTCTTTCTATGCATAGATCTGGTTTTTTGCAGCTCTTGTCTTGATCAACTAACTGCAGATCTGAAGATATTGGCAGCCATCTTTGATGTTAGGGCTATTAGTTATGCGTAGCTAAAGTGGTCTTTTTTCGTACACTTCGACAAAGGATTCATACTAAAAGGAACCTTTCCCAATGCGTGAATAAACATATGAACCCATTCAGGTCTTGGTTCTATATCCCATAATTGATTCCATCTGGCCAAATGGCTGTGCGGATCCTCTTTACCAGAATATACATACTCCATTTTAATTAATGGGCATTCAAACCGCAATCTCATCATGTGTGCACATTCCCCCTAATTTCCCTTATTCTCCTTATGAGTATCACACCATCTTGCTGGAGTAGTGTGCAAGCCAAGATCCAAAGCATGGAATCTCTGTGCTTCTGGTAAAATCCTTTCAATCTCTCCTATAAACATGTTTACATTGGTCGAGCCATCATAGTGTGGAAAATCACGTACCTCAGATGTTATACAATGCAGAGATCAGGTCATACGATTACAACGAAACACAAACACCTCATGCAGTCGGTTCTCCCATTTCTCTAGTTCTTCATCAGATTCTGAAAAACAAGAGATATCCTTCTCCCATTTAAGATTCCCATCTACTGTAGGATTAATCTAGTCTTCCTCATACAAAGTTATCTTGTAGATTTGGTCAATATCGTCCTCAATGCACACTAGTTCAGTATACCTTTGCCTTCTGCAGGATACAGAGGAATGATTACCATAACTCCATTGCTCTCAAATTCCATTCTCCTTCTCTTCAGATTGATAACACCATCCATGTCAATGGCCCAATACAATCCTAGCAGTGCAGGATAAGGATCATTATCATCTACAATTTTTATGACTTAAAAGTCTTCCAACACTTTAACACCTTCTATATTGACCACAACTCCTGACAACCATCCCAAAGGAATGATCTTCTGCTGATTGGCCATGCGTAGTTGGATAGTAGACCATTCCAGCTTTGGCTCTCCCATGCAGTGCCAAGTTTGTTTAGGTAGAACATTAGCATATGATCCCAGATCTAAAATAACTTGGTCCATTTCATAAGCACCAATATGTGCAATCATACACATCTCTCTACCCATTCTCTTCTTATTCTTGTAAATCTTGTTGATTGCTCGTTGTTCTAACATGAGCTGTTCTTTATATACACAATTATCTATGAGTTCCTGCAAATTTTCAATAGCCTTTTTTTTGCGTAGAAAATTTATGCATGCTTGTAAAAATGGCTTAATCTCCTCTTCTACTTCTGCTTCCTTTGGTGTTCTACCACTTGTTAAAGTACCTGCTTATGCAAAGTCCTTCCTCGTTTCAATAAAGGTTTCTTTTGCGCTCCGAAGATTAAAGCCTTCTTTGTTTTTATGTGATTTTCAGATCCATACATCAGAGGTAGGTCGATTTCCCTTATCTTCATTGGTAGCTACACTACTCTTGGTAACTACACTCACACAAGGATATTCTTCACGAGTTTCTATGCGAACCATATAAATATTTTGCGTTGGGGTCTTCTTTTCGTGCATTTTAGCAATCAAGACAGGACAATCCTCTATAACATGATAAAATTTTCTACAGTACCTACATGAATCTCATGCTGGATTCAGATAATTGCGCGAATAATGACCAACATCACCACGGTTATAGAAAATCACTTCTCCTCTTCCTTGACCAGCTGATCCACCTCCCTGGCCTGTTCCTCTACCTTGGAATCCTCTGCGTCGAGAAGGGGATCCTGGTGATGTAGGCTCAACCTACATTCTATATATCTCTGCTTTATCCAACATCATATCATAGGTATAACAATTTTTCTCATTATTCCCTAATGATGAATAGAACTTGCAAAATAATTGCCTCAAGTCAGACTGATATTTTCCAATCCTCGGGAAAGAATCTATGTCATGTAGTCCAAAAATTTGACATATAGTTCACCATACGGGATTTTAAATGGACTAGGACCTCCAACATTCAAATAGTTGCTAAAAACAGGACACTGGTATTTATGGTGCCCAGAAGATTTGCATTTTATACACCACACCTCTGTGCAGACCTCGTTGCCTTTGTCTTTGTGCAAAATTTGAATTGCATGGCTTCCAGCTGGCTCTGAATCTATTAAATTCCCAGCACAATAGATGTTGGGGTAGCCTCCAGTTTCAATGCAACTTCTACATCCTTAGCTTGTGTGGAAATATTTTGCTGACCTAATTGTCGACGCAGATGCAGGAGAAACATAGCAATGAACCATTATTTATTATGAGTATCATCAATCACAAATCTACCATCTTTGATGGTGCGCTTCAATCTTTGATCGACCTCCCATACAAATTCATTAGGCTCTTGATGAATATCCTTCATTTATATCACCAGCTATGCGTATGACTTAGGTTTCTTAAACTACTCTTTTAGGGCTGCTTTAATTTCTTCCAGGGTAGCATTAGGGTTTGCTTGTGCATACCTAATTTACCAGTCTAATGCGCGATCTTGAAATGAAATAGCCAACTGTGTTTTTCTAATGTCAATGTTGTTAACTTGCTAAGCTTTCCATACGAACTCAGTCACAAACTAGAAGTGATCAGTGTCCTCATTTCCAATGCCTCTAAAATTAGGTAACTTCATGGATGCAGCCATTTCTACTTCATGGGGAGGTGGAGGTGGAGGTGGAGATGGACTATGTTCTGGAGTAGGTGATCTGTGATGTGAGCTCAGAAGTGGAGTGCATGGAGTGGGAAACAGATTCAAGGGTTTCTGATATGACAAAATTTCTACTTCAGAGTCACTTGAGCTAGCAGTTTTTGGTTTAGGTTCACTATCAGATCTAGGCTTCAGAGGGCTATAAATGACTTTTTAAGAGTCTCCACGGTAAATTTTTCCGTTGCGTGTAGCTGAACCTCTTTGATGCATTCAAGCAGTATGTTCGCACAAACAAGTCCATTCGCACAATAGAATTTTCAATGAGTGCAGGGACTTACCTCTAGGGCCTTTGAAAAACCTTCTTTTAGCTTCAGAATATGACACAAATTGGTCAACGACAAATTCAGTCACAAATCCTCCCAAGAGGTGATCGATCCAATGATCTACCGCACAAGTGATCTTATTATTTAACTTCTTTACTTGTTGTATTAGTTCAGGAGTCCAATCAGTGCCTACGTCATCCTTTATGAAGTGATGGAATTTAGATAAGCACGAAAACCACTCCTGTAGTTTGTGTGCAAAGGAATAAAAGAAAATTTCATGCACTTCTATATACATATACTTCTGTACTCACTATTCGTCAGATAATTTAGTACTTCTGTTCTCTTGCAGCACAAATTAAAGGATATTTCTATCTATCCAATCTTATAATTCGTTTCGTGACATATGCCACAACCTCAAACCTCCCTCAAAATGATAATCCTGGTCCTGGAAACATAACCGTTTTTTGGCTTGAGGGGTCTTGACCGAGGTTCATAGTTTATGGATAAACCAACAAATCCTCCAACTACTGGCCCTTTCGGCAATGATCTGCTTGCGCAGACCAAAGTCTCACCCGAAGAAGTATGGGGGGTGTTGGAATTAGGTTTCCACACCCTGGGAAAGAATTTTATGAAGTGGTCATTAGCAAAACCAAAGTGATATTATACAGATGTGTGCAACAATAGATATAACATAATTAAAACTAATGCACGATCAGTAATAGAATAACACATAAGCGATGTTTGCTTCAATGCAGATAAACAAGACATAACATAACATAATCCGATCCAGAACTTAACCAATGTAAATTCTTAAGAGATCTATTAATAATCAATAGTCATGCATAATTAGATCAAATAACTTTGCACAATCATTAATAAGTAACAGACAATGAAATCTTAACAGAGCATAAACAATAATAAATATAGGTGCCTAACATAGTTAACTTCACCAAAACTGTCTTTCTATTATCTTTCAGATCTGTCAATACATAAATTTTTCTTTCCAAAACCCTTACAAAACCCTTACAATCCCTTCCGCGCACATAGCCAAGTCTAGGTCTCCGCGCACACAGCCAACGGGAGCCTCTTAACCCAACCCAAAACCCTTACAGACACATAAAATATCAATATCTCATAACATTCATTTACTTTCTACTCAGCATAGACACATTCAATCTATTTATAATACGCCTAGCGCACAAATATTATGGTCTCAAACCATGGTTTGAGGCCCACAGTTTACATTTAATCCCATTTACATAAAAATTGGGGACCAAAATCCTTTTGAATTCATTTGTGCAACGCGCACATACAAAGTTATACAAGATGTTTATTTGGAACTTGTGTCTCAGGGGACCCTGCTCCAAAAACTCTGTCCACATGCACAAGAGATCTAGGCTTCACTCTACAACAAAATGATTAAACACCCTTACTATAGAAACAATCCTAATAATTCAGTTAAAATCCAAAAATTAAGAATTTAAATACACTAATGAAATACTACAAAAAGCACAAAATTGAAATGCTATTTACAATTAAAGAAAACCTTAAAACTCGAGGGGGGACTCCTGCGAGAAGTAGGTGTCAGCACCACACCTTCACAAGAATAAATTCACATTGATAAATCTCACAACAAAGGAATGAAATGAAAACAAAGTTTATACTTGAAAAAAACATAGTTTTTCAAATAATATCAAAGTCTATGACTATCATGGCAAGAGGAAAATTTATAATGTCTTACACATAACTGTTTCAGAGTATTACAATGCTACCCTACTCGACGATGACTAAAATTAACATAAAATGATAAGATAACATGATTATCTCATGATTTTTTATCAGTGAAGAAAATTATGAGGCTGAATATTTGCATCTATTAGTTTCTCGCTCGCTTGATTCACCTTCCACAGTGGTTGGCTTTCACTTTGAATGAGTTGCTACGGTGCTTTCCTTATCGATCCAAGTTATGGTGATAGGTAAAAATCATTGTGCCAGCTATTTGGCACCTGCCCATATGCCTTGTTCTTTGACTAGAGCTTCAGAATCCATCAAACCTTCAACTTCACTGCATAATCAGACATTAGCTGCAAAATCGATGTAATTCAGTAGCTCATGTAAAAATTGAGTTAAATAATAAAGAACAATGATATTTATGAAACATAAGATGATTATGTACATGCTATGCCAGAAATATTGTAAATTTATGTCCTATTTGTAATATTCCTAAATTAGCTTTAGCTAATAGGAATATTAATTTTTCTTTTGAAATCTAGATGCATGAATAATTGAGCAAGGAGGCTCTTAAATTACTCAATGTATGAATAAAAAATCCTCTCTAATGTGAAAGGGGATCATGTAATAACTATTTCAAACTTCCACATGTGTGAAAAAGGTCTAAACTAGGTGGGCAAGGTCAATTTTGACCAAGTCAACATAAATGTCTAGATGCATTGAACCATATTGTTGGATAGCGCAATTTTTGTGGAGGAGCCTTTGCATGGAAGCAACCTCATAGTGGGTGGAACCCTTGGTGAGGAAGCTCATCAATTATGTAATGAAGGAGATGGCAAGCATATGGAAATATTGGAGATTATATTTTCATGAGTTCTACTTAGACTTCCTGCATACTTAGCTATTCACCTAAGTTGCTGCACTGCTTAGTGCAAGGGTTTACCCGGGTGGGAATTCCCTACTCTTCTTTGGAGATCTTGTTCAAGAAATCGAAGAGGAGGTTTCTGATATGAATTTTCCACTACCTAGTGTTGGGCCAAGCATCTAACTTCAGAAAAAATGCAGTCCCTTCAGAAAACTGCGTTATTTCTTAAGGTGTGCAGTGGAAGGGGTTGAAACCCCATTTTGAGGAGCTAGTTTCCCAAGAGGAGGATCAGCCTTTCTTTGGGAGAACTAGAAAAGGATTCTACAGCCATTTATTTGTATTTTCAGCCATTATTTTTTATAGCTACAGCCATACAACATTATTCAGCCACATATTTGCAGCAACTTTCTCATGTACATCTTTTCTGACAAGAAACCCTTGCCGGGTCTTCTTGGATCTGTGTAAAAGAGATTAGATCTATGTTTTTGTACCTCATTGAGTATTATAATAACATTATCAGATATTTTTCTCTATTTTCTAATTTTACCTCTCTTTTGACTGCGCAGTCACTAGTGCAGCTGCTCCGGCATTTTGTAGTCTTGGGGTTTGCCCATTTTTAGCAGTTGTGAGCATGGGAGGCCTATTTAACTTGGATAATTGCATTTTTTTCTGAAACTATTTTGCATGAATGTCCTATATTTCCTATTATAAGGGACACAACCATTATTTTCCACTATTTTAGCTCAATACTGAGAAAATAGTGTTTTTAAGGCAAAAATAACTGCTTTTCCCCATTCGGTGAACTGTATAAATGCATAGTTTGTTGTTGTTATTGTTATTATGATGGATATGTGTTCAAACAAATTACATGATTTTATTACTTGCTTTTCTCAAAATTTGGAATACCTTAAGGTATTCTTATTGTTGTAGAAATTTCCAAGTTTGGGATATTACAGTGGTATCAGAGCAACAATTTTGGCTCAGCCCGTGAGCCCAAGAATTATGGAGTCTTCTCATGGGGAGGAGGAGATTTGAAAAATAAATCAGAGAAAACCCTTGTTTTCTAGAGAAAGGAGGTTTGCAAAATTTCTGTTTCCAAATCTGTAGGGTGGAAGCAAGGGCATCAAAGAAATGAGGAGGGAGAAATCTAAAAATCCCTCAGCAAGATCTATACAAGAGGAAGATTCCGAATCCTCATCTTATGGATATGAGCACTCATCCTTATCATCAGAGCTACCATGTTCTATCAGCCATTTCTTCATGAAGAGGAAGAAAGGAGATGTGCCAAAGAGAAATACTCTTGGTGATTATTTGCAAGAATATGAAGATCAATTCGAGGAGTTCAAATATCACTTGAACTTCCAAAGGTTTTGCCAAATGAAGGAGGAAAAGAGCACAAGGAGAAAGAATCAAGGTGAGGGTAGATTATTTCTATCCACTTTTGATGGATCACCTCTAATGCAAATACATCTACTTATGCAAAGTTCATTGAAAGAATAGTAGAAAGGTTTGATGATATTTCATGTGAAACATCTTCCATTGCAACTATCAAACCACATCAAACAAAACTTTTGCATGAGTTGGGAGGGTCTATATATCCAACTCCATTTCTGAAAACCAATGAAGAGGAGGTGAGCTTGTTTGATGCTTTGCCAAGGGCAAGATCTCCTTTGGATCAAGGGCTTCCTTCTCAAAAGGAAGACATGAAGATTCTTTCTTCAAAATAGGACCAATATCTAAGGCCTCTTGTTGAGGGTAAGGCAACTTAAACTAGTGGAGAAGAGGAAGGAGAGGCAGGACAAGATAACGCAATTATAATAAGGGCACCTCAAATACCACATGAAGAAAAGGATGGAGCACTTGCTCCAAGGAAAGAAACTCTTGCACTCTTGCAAGGAGTTCCAAAAGATCTCACACTAGAGCTCTTGGCAAAACACATGAGCAGCATGTACCTTCGTTGCCAAGTGATGGGATCTTGACGATAGGAGAAGGA
The DNA here is from genome assembly GCA_034641835.2 of Pinus albicaulis. NCBI lineage: Eukaryota > Viridiplantae > Streptophyta > Pinopsida > Pinales > Pinaceae > Pinus > Pinus albicaulis. Next base: position 1,478,004,707 of record CM076581.1, read on the forward strand.
AAAGAGGGGGAATGGCATCACAAGATGAAGAGCATGTACCCTTCTCTATTTCAGATTTTAAAATAACAAAGAAGGTAGGAGGACCTATGCAACAAAGGTAGTGACAAATCTGTCCACCTACTTTCACACCCTACTCTATGCCTTGATGCCTCTTTGCAAGGAGGCATTTCAGCAAGAAGACCTCCTGATTAGAGGGAAACTAAAGTGTTCTCTCAACTATATGCAGCAGCAACCTATTTTTTTAAAGAGGGAACCTTGGAAGGAGCCACTACAGCGCTGAAAACCATTGATGGAAGGCTAGGCAAATTTCTGAAATTGACCTTGCTTTCTTCCATTCATCTATTTGCGTTGGAGGGGATAGATTCAGAAATTTGTGTTTATATGAGCATAGTATCAAGAGGCTACTCCATAGCTTTGGGGCAGCAAAGGATACTCCAATATATAATGAAGATTTCTGAACATAACAAAAAAATAATTTCATTTTTGCATGCAGGAGCAAAGAGGTGGAAGTTTTTGAGAAAGAGAACCTTTCAAGGGAAGGGTGACTTTCCTAAACTTCAATCTTGTCTTGAGCAAGATCAGCTGAAAGAGGGGCAGCAAAAGAAGGTTGGGAATACTCCAACATGTGACTTTGACATCAAGCATGTGAAGGTGGAGAGCCATCATATGACAAATGCATCATTTCAGATTTCTACAACGCTGTCAATGTTGGGAAGCCTAGACCCTTATTGGGAGTCCCAAATCTTGATGGAATATTCTAAGGACCTATTCACATGTAAGGTTATTGATGGGAAAGAAATGGATGAAGAGTATGAGGTAGTTAATGGAATCATTTATGTTCATGATCAGATCTATTTAACCAAAGATTCCAAACTCAAGAATAAACTACTTGATACAACTTATGATTTCTTGCTTTCAAATCCCGCTAGTTTCATTAAAACATGTCATATTGTATTAGATGGATTCATGTGGGAAAATTTCAAAGAGGTGATGCACTCTCATATGAGTAAGTACATGGATCATTTTCTGGTTGAGGAGGAACATAGCTCTTGGGAAGAATTATCATTATCGCCTCCTTATTTATTGAGTGTGAGAGGGAGCTCATCCATGAGCTACCTTGCTGATTTTAGACAAGTGTATGAAAAAAAAATCTCATGATGTATTCATTATATTCTTGTATCTTCTTAACACTCATGTGCAGGTCTTGGCTCCAAGAGGGGGAACTTTTTCTGATGAGCTTCATGAGCCACTTTGGGCCATGAACAATGGTGATGTTGGCCATTCTTTGGGAGGTCTTGGAGAAATGATGTACTCTTCATGGTGTGGTTCCTTAACACCAACCATCATACAAATTCTCCAAGCATGCAAGAAGGATGGGGCAGCAAAAAATTGTTGGGGAAAACGCTTGTCATATCATATCCTATGGCAGTTAGGAGGAAAACTGCGCTGGTTGCACATGAGGGACCATTTTCCTTCTCCCTTATTGTATATGGCAGCTAGCATGATCTTACTTATGATCCTACATGTTGAAGATGTTCTTATCTATGTTGGGGGCATGGTTGGAGGAGAGACACAATTGTTGGGTGTGTCTTTGGGGGAAGGAAGTCCCCACTTTTTTTGCACTACATGTTCCAAGGGGAGCATGAGAAACTTTATGGCCACCATTGCATATCACTTGTTTCTTTATGGTGTGGACCATGTGTTTTGTTGGGGATCTTGTGGCATGCCTCTCATGAGCAATTGGGAGGAGCTTTTCTATGAATTCCCAAGCTGGAGGGTTATTCATTTTATTTGGATGATAGCATGGAGGAGGGAGGCCTCCATTGATGATGAGATTCCCATGATTTTCATCACTTCTATCTTGAGAAGGCCATGGATCAGCAAGAAGGTTTCCATAACAAACTTCCATTCTTTCATGATGAGAGCCATTGGGTTTATTCACCAAAGGCCAACTTGCACACTTGGGAGGAGCCATTGGGAGATGGAATTTTTGTAGAGATTTTGAAGCAATGGAGGAGACTATCGGGTGTGTTGATCATTTCAGCCCCCATTGAATCTTTGATGAGCAATCCCCTTTCGTCTGGCCTGATAAATTAATTTTACACCCAAGCACTAAGACCAAGCGCTTAAGTCTTAAGCGCCAATCCAAATCGGAGTGACAGATGGGCGCATTTCCCGTGTTACAACCAAAAAAATCCGATGCGATTATGTTAAGTCCTGCGATGCGTTCTCCACCGTTGATATACCATGTAGATCGGATGGCCAGCACAAATCACAGATCATCGCAATTGCAAAAAACTCCGTGCCATCCCTTTTTTTTCCCCCCGATTGCGATCTCCGATCTAACCCGCACCGTCAATCTGTGACTCCGATCTGACGGTGGAGCGCTAATCGTACTCCCTACCCCAATCGCAATCGCAACATTTACGTGAAGCCCCCCCGATTGGTCCATCGCAAATATTTGCAATGCGATTGATCACATCGCATGTCTCCCGCCAATCACTCCATCACGACTCATCTCCCGATCCCTCCGATTGAATGTGAGCCGTTGGTCTGGTCCCCAGATCCAACGTCTAGCGCTCAATCGCGCTCCCCGCCTAATCGCAATCGCAAATTCCGTCGCGCCTCCCCTTTGCTCCTTGCGATTGCGATTCCCCGACTACATCTGAGCCGTCCATCCCTCCGCTAGATCTAACGGCCCTAATTCAATCGCATCTCGCCCTCAATCACAATCGGAACTTCCGAAATGTGCCACCTCGGTCTTCCCGCTCTGATTTGCGATTGCGATCTCCGAATTGAGTCCCACCTCATGCGGTCGCGTCATCACATTCCATTGCATTTCGCTGCATTTCCGTGTATTTCCATGTGTAACCAAAGTTTTTCATTTTTACTTAAAGTCTTATGTCTCATATTCATTATGCCCATTTTCATGTATCATTTCACTGTTTAATCCCCGCCGTTGATCTACGCCTCCAGATCTAGATCGAATAGTCCATACGCATTTTTCCGTCAAACCCTATTGTTCGCCATTTACACCATATCATTATTTTTTCCACTGTTATTTCACATAAACCACTGTTTCACCACCGCTGCACTATCATTTCTTCCGCCCCCATAACCAGTCTTCCATTTGCATGGATTTCATGACCAAGTTGCGTGTTTTTGCAGAGTACGAGTGGCGGAAATCTATCATGATTCATAGCCTCCATTTCAGAAGTCGAGAACGCATCAAAGGACCATCTTTCAGAGGCAAAATTTATGAGGGAAAATCCGGGAAGATGTTATGGCACAAATTTCATTAAAGAAGCCAGGATTAAAATATGTCAAACCCCCCAGAGCCATTCAAAGCACAGATTTTTGCAGATGGAGACATTAATGTCGCGGCAAAGAGTATTAGTGAAAGATCGATGATTTCAGCATCCAGCATTAAAGATTCTAAGACCTAATCCATGGTATCGAAGATAAAGGTACCAGATCAAAGATATCCCGGATCACACAGAGGGTACAATGCACAAGAAACCATACCCTCCAGGTTTTATTTCAGTAGAATTTCCTTTCAGGAAAGGACAAAATGTTTATGTGATTTCACTTCTACGTCTTCTCCCTGAGGAGATTTTCACCCAGCGCATTTATTTCAGAAAGTCGGCGGCAGAGTACATACAACACAACATAATCATTCAGCAGTTTGGGCACGAATTTTTCCGCCGTTTTGTCTTAATGAGGCAAATTAAATGTTCATCACCTACTTCATTTATTAAGTTTTATTTTTCTCTATAAAACCCCTAAACAACAGATTATTGAGGGTTCTAGATTTTATCAGAAAACTATGCAGTGAAAGGCTTTTTGTATACATTTTGTAAAGCTCTTGTATGAAGGCTCAGAGCCCATAGGGTCTCAGTGAGGAGGAGTTCTATCTGTTAAAGAGGATTCTGGTCTTTGGTATTTCACAGTGTGTAACCTTTTCTCTTATGTGTTGTTTAATATATCATTTCATTTCATCCATCCTTCCTGTATCATGTTTTGGAATGCGAGTGGCTCACTGATTTTTGGTATGGATTCATCCTAGTTGATGCCCATGCTTGGATCAGTCAAGCGCTTTAAATATGGCTCATGCATGATATTCTGTTCCACTATTCATCTAAACCGTATTTCTGCAATATTAGTTACTTTGGGAGGGTGTTTTTAAAACGCTACTGTTATGTATGGATTCTTAGATTGGTAAGCCCATGCATGGTGGTATTGTGTATCTGGATATCAGCTCAATGTTAACTAATATCTCACTCTACATTTTTCACTGCCTTTTTACTTCTAATAACTTATTTGCATGGAAGTATTTACAAGATGAAGCCCTCTCTTTACACTAAAAAATTTGTCTACGAATTGTACGACCTTTTATATTGGAGTTTTGCATGTTGTTTACTGCAATACTCCTTTAACCGTTAATATTGATTTAAGTTACGTATACGTTATTATAGTTTATTTGGTTTATTTCCTTGTTCGAGGATAGCATGTGAGCTGAAGTTGACAACTTCATACATTATATTATACGCTCCTTGCTATGCTAAGATGTCCTAGGCACTGGTCTATCACAACTCTAGGCTGTCTCTAGGAGTGACAACATCTTTCTGGTGCCATTGTCGGGGATCGAAGTTAAGAAAATCAGAATCCCTAGGCCTCGACAAATCATATTCACTCTCTAAGTAGGTGAGCACAGAGAGTGGAGAGTTGTAGATCCCTCACCTTGGCGACTCCACATTCGTTCATTTGATAAATCTATTTGCAGTCCTGGCTCCTCGGATTTTTGAGGTAGATCGTCTGAAAGCCAGGAACTGTGGTGTCGACCATAGAAAACTATCTTACATAGAAAGAAATTGGAGAAATAAAATCGATCATTTTAACAGATTCCAGGTCTCTGAAGACTTTCAGTCCTCCTCCTGTCAGTCTCAATTGCAAATTCCGACTCTATTTATGGAGATATGACATCTATTCGGATAGTGCATCTTCTATGTGTCCAGTTGTTACAAAAGCAGTCTTCATCCCTACTCACAGAGGTCAAAGGTCAAGGAAATGGCAAGAAGTATCTGCCCATTTGCACCGGACCATATTCCCTCAGCCTCAAGCTGCAGTCGAATATATTCCTAATATTATTCATACTCCACTTCCACCACCTCCTCCTCCCCTTACTCATCAAACTATTGCACTACCTCCACCCCCTCCAATGGAAAATGTTCCAGGGTTCTTGCTAAATAAATATGCCCCTCTGGCATTACCTCAAGTGTTGAATGATATGCCCCAAGATATTCTGAAGATCTTGCCCAAATTCAATGGGGAAAATGAGATTGATTCTCAAAAGAATCTTGAGACTTTCTGCTCTTTTGCAAAGAACTTTAATGTTGAACATTTAGATGTGGTCTTAAGACTGTTTGTGCAATCTCTTGATGGTGAAGCTCAAAAATGGTTTAATACATTGGATGGCCGTTCTATTACCACTTGGGATAATATGGAAGATACTTTTCTCAGAAAATGGGGGGAGAATAAAGATCATGGACAATGTCTTACTGGGTTTAATACACTCAAGAAAAGACATAATGAAGGGGTGTCAAAATTTATTAAGAGATTTAATAAATTGTATTTGAGCCTCCCTGCTGACATGAAACCTCATCAAACTATTGCTAAAGTTGTTATTGTAGCAGCTTTTGATTCAAAATTCGGTTTCTCTCTCAGAGAAAGAAAACCTGCTACTTTGGACGATGCCCAGTCAGATGCACTAGAGTTGGAAGCAAACTTTGCCTCCACTGGAAAATCAAAGGGAAGATCTGAACAATATACTAGAAGAAAGAGCAAAGAGGAGGTGTCCACCTCTTATCAAGACAGAGACCCAACCAATGAAAAAATTGAAGAAATGAGAAAAATGATTAAAAACCTTTCTAGTAAACTGGTCAAGCTTGAATTGGAGGCCAAGAATTCAGCTTTCAAGAATTTCCACAATGCTCCAAACAGAGGTTTCAATCCTCAGTATAGGAAACCACCCCTACAAATATTTCCAAGCGAAACAAAGGAGCAATAGGATCAGGTACCACACCCATTGTACCTGTAAGGGCCAGTAGATGATTCTACAGAAGACACTGCCTATGGACTAGAGGATGCAAATCTCACCTTTTCAAATAGTGATGGAGAAGAATACCCTTTGGAAGTAAATGATGGAGCCAAGTGCTCATGGCAAGAAGAAGAAAAGACCAGAGACATAGAAGAAGCAGAAATTGATCATTATTGTAAACAATTTGATGATTTCATGCAAGTACATTTCAATAGAAGATATGATCTCAGATCTTCTAGGAAGAGGACTCGTACTCAAGAGCAAGAAGAAGAGCTACCCCAGAATGAAGCATCTTCTCAGGAGGAGTCAACAATGCAGAAAGCCACAGACAAAGGTAAGGGACCTCTAAACAAACCTGTGCAATCTAGTGATCAAATTCCTTCCTCTTCAAAAGCAGTCATTCCCCCTAATGTCAAGTCTGTGTCTAAAGAAGTCAAGTCCCCAGCTGAAAATAAAGAGTCAAAAGAGGTTGTGATATAAAAGTCCCCTCCTACTTTCAATCTGCAAAAGGAACTTGAAAAGGTCAAAATCCCAGTCCCCTTGACTGAACTGTTGAAACAGCCAACATATAAATCTCAAGTCACCTCTTTCATGCTCCCTCCAGAAGCACCAATCATCCCAGATAGTCTCAACCTTCAAGAAGAAAGACCCATGGTAGTGTTTGGCCCACACGTCGAGGAGATATATCCCTCTACTCCTCCCTTCTATGTGTCTCTAGTGATCCATGACCTTCTATTACATAAATGCATGTTAGATTCTGGAGCTTCCCATAATCTTATGCCTCTGTCAATCATGGAACAACTAGGTTTTCAAATCACACGTCCATATAAATACCTCTATTCATTTGATTCCAAAAGAGTTAAATGCTTGGGGATGATCAAGGATTTGGTGGTCAATTTGGCCCAATTCCCAACAAAAAGTGTGGTCATGGATATCGTGGTGGCTGACATCCCAGCTCGCTTCGGCATGTTGCTATCAAGGTCCTGGGGAACAAAACTTGGTGGATCAATGAAGTTAGATTTAACATATGCCACTATCCCAGTTTTTGGTGGCCAAGAGAGGAGGTTGTACAGGGAGACTAGATTTGTCAAGATGGTGACTAAGGCTGACAACTCTGTAAATTCACCAGTCTACAATAAAGAAGGAGATTTCTCATGCTTAATGCTAGAAGAAGACTAAGATTTCGCTCATGAACCATCCTTCTGTCAGATCAAGACTGAGCAGCCCTCAGAGAGCCATGAAGCAGGAATCTGGACACTTCATTTTGATGGAGCAAATTCAAGAGAAGGTAATAGAGCGGAATATTATTGATTTCTCCTACAGGAAGGTGGGTTCCATTGTCCTTCAAGCTAGAATATGAAGCCACTAATAATTTGGCTGAATATGAATCACTTCTGTTAGGATTGCAGACAGCCAGGAATATGAACATACAAAGCTTAAAAGTTCTGGGAGATTCAGATTTGGTGGTCAGACAAGTCAGGAATCAGTGTTATACCAAACATCCTAGGCTAAGGGCTTATAGGAATGAAGTTTGGGACATGGTAGAAAATTTCTTCTTGGCATTCAATATCCAGTTCATGCCCCGAGAACAGAATAGGATGGCTGATTCCCTTGCTGAAGCTGCTAGTACATTCTGACCACCTCAGAACCCTCTTTTAAGGTATGAAGTTGAGGTGCGTTATCGGCCTTCAATCCCAGATAACATCAAACACTGGCAGGTATTTGAAGATGAAGAACAGATGAAAAGATTCCTGGAAACAGTGGGAGAATTCTCCAATATGGAGATTGATGCTGATGAAGAAGAGGTTGAGTTTGAAAATACTTCAGAAAGAAATTGGGAGGAGAAAGTGGCAGGTAATAAAGTGTTGCAATTGAAGGGAAACATGATACCTAGAGGGCTGGTGCCTCTAGAAAGATTATTTGACAAGAATGATGTCTCATTACAGCCGAGCAAAGTGGTAGAAGAAAATCAGGTAGAAGACCTGAATTTGGGTATTGATGCTGACCCCAAAATTGTAAGACTGTCCAAGAGGGTCCCAGAAGAATATAAAAAGCTATACCAGAAATTATTTTAGTCTTACAAGGATGTGTTTGCATGGTCCTATCAGGACTTAAAAACTTTCGACATCAGTATAATGCAGCACAAAATCCCACTAAAGGGAGATGCAAAGCCTCATAAGCAGAAGCTCAAACAAATAAATCCCTTGCTGCTTCCTTCTATTGAGAAGGAGATCAAGAAGCTGTTAAAGGCCAAAATAAATGTGCCATTGAGGTACTCTGAATGGGTGGCAAACCTAGTCCCTGTCTGGAAGAAGAATGGGGAAATAAGGTTGTGTGTGGATTTTAGAAATCTAAACAGAGCATCCTTAAAGGATAATTACCCACTGCCTAAAATGGATCACATCTTGCAGAAGGTGGTTGGAGCTTCCAGGATGTAAATGATGGATGGATTCTCTGGTTATAACCAGGTGGCTGTACTTCCAGAAGATCAAAAGAAGACTGCTTTTACCACACCATGGGGTACATTTTTATATGCCAGGATGCCTTTTGGACTGATTAATGCAGGGGCCACTTTCCAGAGGGCTATGGACATTGCTTTTGTTGGGGAGCAGGATAAATTCTTGGTGGTCTACCTTGATGATATCACAGTATTTTCAAAGAATGATACTGAGCACATTGAGCATCTACGTAGAACCTTTGAGAAATGCAGAAGGTATGGTCTCTCTCTAAATCCTCAAAAGTCTTATTTCGCATTAGAAGAGGGAAAAATTTTGGGACACATTGTAACAAAATATGGGGTGAAGATAGACCCTAAGAGGGTAGAGGTTATAAATGGTATTTCTTTCCCCAGAAATAAGAAAGAGGTGCAGGTATTCCTTGGGCACATTAATTTCCTAAGAAGGTCTATTCCTAACTATGCTGAGATAGTTAGGCATATAACAGACATGCTCAAGAAGAATAATGAAGTAAAGTGGTCACAAGAATCACGAGAGGCCTTTGCCAGGATTAAAAATGCATTTGTTGAAGCTCCTGTGCTAGTTGGGCCAGATTATAACAAACCTTTTATGATCTTTTCCTTTGCATCACCTCATACCATAGCTGGAGTTCTGTTGCAGAAAAATGAAGAAGGGCATGAGCAGCCTATTGCCTTTTTCAGTCAGGTGCTTCGTGATGCAGAAAAAATACAACATATTAGAAAAGCAAGCATATGCCCTGGTGAAGTCCCTCAAAGCATTACGCATGTATATCTTACAGTCACATATCACTGCATTTGTGCCTACAGCTGCTGTAAAATATATTCTTATTCAGGGGGATAGTGAAGGAAAAAGGGGAAAATGGATTGCCAAGATACAGGAGTATGAATTAGACATCCGTCCTACTAGGCTGATCAAAGGACAAGGGCTTGCCAAAATGTTATCTGAATCAAACTATCAAGCTCTGGACATAAATTTTTCCATTATAGTAGGTGAGGAATCTGAAGAGAAAGAAGAGCGACAGGGAATTGGGGTACCTACCCCAGAAATACATGTAAAATACCTCACCAGTCAGTGGTACAAAGAGATAGTAGAATATCTCCTCACACTCAGCTACCCACCAAGCTGTGATAAAGCTAAATACAGAACGCTGAGATTGAAATATCAGAAGTACATAGTCACCAATGGCCGATTATATTGGCGTGATGCCTCAGGTATCCTACTTCTGTGTCTCACAGAGGATGAGGTAGAGAGCATAATGGCTGAATTTCATGAGGGAATCTGTGGGGGTCACTACAGCTGGAGGGCCACTGCTCACAAAATCCTGAAGGCTGGCTTCTATTGGCCCAAGCTTTTTGGGGATGTTTTTTCCTGGGTTAGAGCATGTGAGAAATGTCAGAAATTTGCTGAGAGACAGAAGATGGCACCTCTTCCCATGATTCCCGTGCACGTGGATGAACCATTCAGACAATGGGGAATTTATTTTATAGGTGAAATACATCCTCCATCAAGTGGTCAACATAAGTGGATTTTAATTTCCACTGATTATTTCACAAAATGGGTGGAAGCCATACCTACAAGGAATGCTACTAATGCTGTGATAATAAAATTCATGGAAGAAAACATCATGTCCAGGTTTGGCTACCCTGCTAGGATAGTAACTGATAATGCTCAAGCTTTCAAGTCTACAAAGTTTGTGAGTTTCTGTCAGCAATATAACATCACACTAAGTCACTCTACAACCTACTATCCACAAGGAAATGGCTTGGCAGAGTCTTCCAAAAAAACCCTGGTGAGGGCATTGAAGAAAGCTATAAATGAAAACCAGAAAAATTGGGATTCCTAGTTAAAGTTTTCTCTGTGCACCAATAGAATTACTAGCAAGAGAGAAATTGGAAAATCCCCGTATGAATTGGTATATGGGAGGGTAGCATTATTTCCTATTCAATTAGCCCTACCAGTAGCCTGATTCATGCAGGAAAGTCAAGAAGAGCCTGATGATATGACGAGGAGAATAAACCAGCTGGTGGAATTGGAAGAAACACGCAATCAGGTAAATCAAAGACTAACAGAGCATTAGGAGAAGATGAAATACCTCTTTGATCAGCATGCTAAAGACAGGAATCTGCAGGTTGGCGATTTAGTACTCAGGTGGGACATCCGAAGAGCTGAAAAAGGAAAACATGGTAAATTCGATCCACTCTGGTTCGGTCCTTTCAAGGTTGTGGAGCAGGGAGGTAACAATACTTTCAAGTTGGAAAATTTATAGGGAGATTTGCTTGATGCCCCTGTGAATGGTCAGTTCCTCAAGCCCTACTTCCAATTCTGATGCAGGCAAAGACAGCCTGGTGTATTATACTGTATAATAGTTTTCTGTTTCATCTTTATTTGAATAATGTGGGTGTCGTGATGAATCATGAAGTAAAAAGCAGAAGCGCTAAAGAGCAGAAGTAACAAAAAAAGATTATCTGTTGGTATGCGAAGTTCTCGACACGTCCAGGGATGAACGTGCCATCCCCAGGTGGAGCCAATGTTGATCATTTCAGACCTCATTGAATCTCTGATGAGCAATCCCCTTTCGTCTGGCCTAATAAATTCATTTTCCGCCCAAGCGCTAAGACCAAGCGCTTAAGTCTTAAGCGCCAATCGCAATCGGAGTGACAGATGGGCTCATTTCCCGTGTTACAACCAAAAAAATCCGATGTGATTATGTTAATTCCTGCGATGCGTTCTCCACCGTTGATCTACCATGTAGATCGGACGGCCCGCGCAAATAACAGATCATCGCAATCGCAAAAAACTCCACGCCATCCCTTTGTTTTCCCCCCGATTGTGATCTTCGATCTAATCCGCACGGTTGATCTGTGACTCTGATCCGACGGTGGAGCACTAATCGTACTCCTTGCCCCAATCTCAATCGCAACATTTACGTGAAGTCCCCCCAATCGGTCCATCGCAAATATTTGCGATGCGATTGATTGCATCGCATGTCTCCTGCCGATCGCTCCATCGCGACTCATCTCCCGATCCCTCCGATTGAATGTGAGCCGTTGATCCGGTCCCCAGATCCAACGGCCAGCACTCAATCGCGCTCCCCGCCTAATCGCAATCACAAATTCCGTCGCGCCTCCCCTTTGCTCCTTGTGATTTCGATTCCCCGACTACATCTGAGCCATCCATCCCTCCACCAGATCTAACGGCCCTAATTCAATCGCATCCCGCCCTCAATCGCAATCGAAACTTCTGAAATGTGCCACCCCGGTCTTCCCGCTCTGATTTGCGATTGCGATCTCTGAATTGAGTCCCACCTCATGCGGTCGCGTCATCACATTCCATTGCATTTCGCTGCATTTCCATGTATTTCCGCGTGTAACCAAAGTTTTGAATTTTCACTTTAAAGTCTTATGTCTCATATTCATTACGCCCATTTTCATGTATCATTTCACTGTTTAATCCCCACCGTCGATCTACGCCTCCAGATCTAGATCGAACGGTCCATACGCATTTTTCCGTCAAACCCTATTGTTCGCCATTTACACCATATCATTATGTTTTCCACTGTTATTTCACATAAACCACTGTTTCACCACCGCTGCACTATCATTTCTTCCGCCCCCATAACCAGTCTTCCATTTGCATGGATTTCATGACTAAGTTGCGTGGTTTTATAGAGTACGAGCGGCAGAAAGCTATCATGATTCATAGCCTCCATTTTAGAAGTCGAGAATGCATCAAAGGACCATCTTTCAGAGGCAAAATTTATGAGGGAAAATCCGGGAAGCTGTTACGGCACGACTTTCATTAAAGAAGCCAAGATTAAAATATGTCAAACCCCCAGAGCCATTCAAAGCACAGATTTTTGCAAATGGAGACATTAATGTCGCGACAAAGAGTATCAGTGAAAGATCGAGGATTTCAGCATTCAACATTAAATATTCTAAGCCCTAATCCATGGCTTAGAAGACAAAGGTACCAGATAAAAGATATCTCGGATCACACAGAGGGTACAATGCACAAGAAACCATACCCTCCAGGTTTTATTTCAACAGAATTTCCTTTCAGGAAAGGACATAATGTTTATGTGATTTCACTTCTATGCCATGTCCCTGAGGAGATTTTCACCTAGCACATTTATTTCAGAAAGCCGACGGCAGAGTACATACAGCACAACATAGTCATTCAACAGTATGGGCGCGAATGTTTCTGCCATTTTGTCTTAACGAGGAAAATTAAATGTTTTTCACCTACTTCTTTTATTAGGGTTCTTCTTCTTCTATAAATGGCCCTAAGAACAAATTATTGAGGGTTCTAGATTTTATCAGAAAACTATGCAGTGAAAGGCTTTTTGTATACATTTTGTAAAACTTTTGTATGAAGGCTCAGAGCCCATAGGGTCTCAGTGAGGAGGAGTTCCATCTATTAAGGAGGATTCTGGTCTTTGGTATTTCACAGTCTGTAACTTTCTCTTATGTGTTGTTTTAATAAATCATTTCATTTCATCCGTGTTTCCTGTATCATGTTTTGGAATGCGAGTGGCTCACTGATTTTTGGTATGGATTCATCCTAGTTGATGCCCATGCTTGGATCAGTCAAGCGCTTTAAATATGGCTCATGCATGATATTCTATTCCACTATTCATCTAAACCATGTTTCTGCTATATTAGTTTCTTTGGGAGGGTGTTTTTAAAATGCTACTGTTATGTATGGATTCTTAGATTGGTAAGCCCATGTGTGGTGGTATTGTGTATCTGGATATCAGCCCAATGTTAACTAATATCTCCTCTACATTTCATTCACTACATACACCTTCTGATAACTTATTTATGTGAAGTATTTCTGAATCGGCCCTCTTTACAGTAAGTTGTCTCTGAATTGTTTGTTGCTTTTGTATTGGATTTTTGCATGTTGGCTCTGCAATACTCCTTCCTCTGTGTCAGTTTCTGAAGGTCTTGGTCCCATTCTAGTTTATTTCCCTATTTACAGGAGATAGCATGTGAGCTGAAGTTGACAACTTAATACATTATATTATACGCTCCCTTCTATGCTAAGATGTCCTAGGCACTGGTCTATCACAACTCTAGGCTGTCTCTAGGAGCGACAACAGGGTGCAAAGGCCACAAGAGGAAGAGGGGAGATTTTGCAGCACCCTTGCAGTTGCTTGAGGACAAGAAAAATTTGGGAGGGGGAGACTGTAATATTCCTAAATTAGCTTCAGCTAATAGGAATATTAATTTTTCTTTTGAAATGTAGATGCATGAATAATTGAGCAAGGAGGCTCTTAAATTGCTCAATGTATGAATAAAAAATCCTCTCTAATGTGAAAGGGGATCATGTAATAACTAGTTCATACATCCACATGTGTGAACAAGGTCTAAACTAGGTGGGCAAGGTCAAGTTTTACCAAGTCAACAAAAATGTCTAGATGCATTGAACCATCTTGTTGGATAGTGCAATTTTTATGGAGGAGCCTTTGCATGGAAGCAACCTCATAGTGGGTGGGACCCTTGGTGAGGAAGCTCATCAATTATATAATGAAGGATATGGAAAGAATATGGACATATTGGAGATTATATTTTCATGAGGTCTACTTAGAATTCCCGCATACTTAGCTGTTTAGCTAAGTTGCTGCATTGCTTAGTGCAAGGGTTTACCCGGGTGGGAATTCCCTACTCTTCTTTGGAGATCTTGTTCAAGAAATATAAGAGGAGGTTTCTGATCTGAATTTTACATTGCCAGGTGTTGGGCCAAGAATATACCTTCAGCAAAAATGCAGTCCCTTCAGAAAACTGCGTTATTTCTTAAGGTGTGCAGTGGAAGGGGTTGAAACCCCATTTTGAGGAGCTAGTTTCCCAAGAGGAGGATCAACCTTTCTTTGGGAGAACTAGAAAAGGAGTCTACAGCCATTTATTTGTATTTTCATCCATTATTTTTTAGAGCTACATCCATACAATGTTATTCAGCCACAGATTTGCAGCAGCTTTCTCATGTACATCTTTTCTGACAAGAAACCCTTGCTGGGTCTTCTTGGATCTGTGTAAAAGAGATTAGATCTCTATTTTTGTACTTCATTGAGTATTATAATAAAATTGTCAGATATATTTCTCTATTTTATGAGTTTACCTCTCTTTTGACTACGCAGTCATTGGTGCAGCTGCTCCGGCATTTTGTAGTCTTGGGGTTTTGCCCATTTTTAGCAGTTGTAAGCATGGGAGGCCTGTTTAACTTGGTTAATTGCATTTGTTTCTAAAAATATTTTTCTTGCATGTCCTATATTTCCCATTATAATGGACACAACCGTTATTTTCCACTGTTTTAGCTCAATACTCATAAAATAGCGTTTTTAAGGACAAAATAGCTGCTTTTCCCCATTCGGTGAACTTTATAAATGCATAGTTTGTTGCTGTGATTGTTATTATGATGGCTATGTGTTCAAACACATTACATTAGTTTATTACTTGCTGTTCTCCAACTTTGGAATACCTTAAGTTATTCTTATTTTTGTAGAAAATTCCAAGTTTGGGATATTACACTATTAGAGTTATTATGATAGAAAAGGAGGAGGATGGGGTGTGAAAGGGTTGTAAAAAGGAAGAAATTTTGGGGTTCAACATGTATTTTTATATGTTGTAGGCTACTTCATCCCATGGGTAAGGTAGGATTTCCCTTCTAACTTTGTTCTTATCCTCAATTTATTTTTCTTCAGGGAAAAATAAAATCTTTTTAGTTGTAATGGCTTTTATTTTATCCTCCTTGCCCCACCTAACTCCCAAAGAAATTGTGGTCACCATAGTGATGAATTATTCATTTAAATGGATGACAAGCCTTCACGCAATGGTGGTGGCACTATATTCTCTCCGAGGTTGGAGGGCCATGGAAAATTCATTGGTAATTTCATCATCATACCCCTTAATTCTCTCTAAGAACTCCATCCATTAGTGGTTTGTGAATATTTCCTTGATAGGAGGGTGCTGATGGATTATTTTTGATTCTATGGGTTCCCTCCTATTGGATCCTCCTCCCATGTTTCCTACATTGGCTTTCTCAAGATTCTTAAGAGAATTTCATATCAATGATAGATTTCTGAGCAACCTAGGGTTTAAAAATATATATGAGAGGAATGGTGTTATGACAAGAGGTAGGAAAATTATATGCCAAATTCAAAACAAATTTACCCTTCTGCTAGCATGCCTTCCACACAAGAAAAGAGCAGGGGATGAAAATTTTCAATTTTCATGGGTTTTCTACAAGATGCTTCTATAGATAGAAATTGACCAAATTTTCCTGATTTTTGTGCATGGAAGGTGAGGTAAATGCAATAATTACCCCTACCTTGGATAATAATTCATGTATTTTTGGTTTTGGAAGAAAAATTTCACTCAATTGATCCCTTTTCCACCTCTTAGGGAAATCCTATAGCAACTAGTTACAATCTTGTAGCACTTATTATGTATCCTGTAGCACCGACCCTAAATCATGTAACACTAAGTATTCATCCTGTTGTAGCTAGTAATTGGACTTATAGCACCTCTATAGCAGTATATGTGACCCTTGGTCGTATCTTGCTCGACTCTCGATAATGCAATGGGCCTCTCTTACCATTTTTGGAATGAATCTCTTGGTACAAGTGAGGCTCTACCCTGTCCTTCATAACTTTTTGGTTTGGCTGTGGGATCAAAATGCTATGTTAGATGTCCCCCACCTAGCATCTACATAAGCTCCTCATAGATCTGTTGGTCCACTCCTTGAAATCACCACCTCTCTCATTTTTTCGTTTTCTCCACGTTGGAAGAGAGAGAAGTCAACTTTACTCAATTATTCGAGGGTGGCCGAGACTGTTGGCCACCTTCAGCCTATCAAAACCTTGTTCCTCATGCATTTTGAACAATTTCAAACTATTATGCACTTAAAGGAAGAGGTGAGTAGTTTCATAACCGTGCTTACCTGATGGTCTCTGCCTTGGTATTGAATTCTTTGATGTTTGAATGCTTCTCCTGAAATAATGGCTAATTTGTGGGCTTCTTGAAGTGCCATATTCCCATACTTTTTCTCACTGCATTGGCTCTGTTTTCAAAACAAATATTTTTGTACATTTCTTTGATATGAAATTGAATTATTGAGGCTTTTCAACATAGGTTCTACTGATGATGGATCGAGTGCTACTTTTGGAGATGAACAATGACCCTGTAGTAGCTCTGCAAAGTTCTTGTAGCTACCCAAGATAAAGGAAATGAGTCTTAAATTCCTCCATGATGGTTCATTCTTCATTCCTGTGCTTCCAAGTGCTCCCAACTATGGTCTTGTAGGGTTTGTGTAGACTGCTACAGGATTGCATTTCTTCTTGTAGTAGTCACAAAAACCCATCTATGACCACAATATTATTCATAGAATGCTTCTAAAAACATTGATAATTCATGGTAATTATAAGGACAAGGATCAAAAGCCTTGGTTGTGGTGAAAGTTGTTGGGTCATAAAGGTGAATGTTTAAAGGTAACCTCAATGCTCTTCATCAATTATCAACCCAAGGAAAGTCTTGTTATTTCAAGAGTGTAGGCACAATATATGCAAGTGACATCAGGGGTTAACTACACTAAATTATCATAGGGAAGATTCTCTAATTCTTGAAGTTCAATCAAATCAACTTGAAAGTGAATAATGAAATGCTTCTGACTCTTCAAGGGAACTAACTCTGTTCTAAGCCCATGCAGAAATAACTTACTTAATACTGAAAAGAATAGATTGCAATGGAACAACACACTTTGATGAATTGAATAACAACCTTAACTAATTGAACAAAAATTCTAATAAAATTGAACAACAATCAATTAGTCTAGATTTTGCAATGGAATCCTCTTTTAATCGACAAATAACATCCTTCTAAATTAAACATCAACCAAACGCTCAAAATGATGGTGAAAAGATCAAACGTCAACTAGATGAAAAATTGAATAGCAGTCGTGTTAGAACTAATCTAGCAATTGTAAAAGCATTGAGTTTAGATAAAAGAACATGAATGGTAAACTAGTCTATTAAAAATGAAGATATAACATCTCATGCTCTCAATTAACCGATTCAAATGATATATTATGAAACACAATGGATAGCTCGAGAACACAAATTATGTAAATACACGTAAAGCACAGAAGTAGTAGAAGAACCCCCAGGGATGGGCCCAAAGCCACTAGAAGCCCACTGCTAAGGAATACTCAGAATTTTTCTATTCCAAAAATGCCAAACTCTTCATTAGTCCACCGAGCAATACATTAGTACAAAACTTGACGATTCTGTCCAAATACATTTATTACAGAAAGATTAAATTATAGGAACTATTTTTCTTGTTCATTCTTCGGCCTTTTATAGCTTAAAGGCAAAGTCAGGAGTAGTAATAGATCTTTCTCATTATGGGACCCTGCTACTTCGTGGCTGTTGATTGAGTACTCCAAGCATGGCCGTACCTCTCCATCTTCCGCCGATTCGTAAGAGCCGATCATCTGCCTCCCTTGTCTACTATCTTTTGGTCATCCGGTCAACAGTTTGGTTGTTTTGCTTCCCTATCAATAAAGGTAGTGACAAATCAGTTTTTACGTTATCAAACACTCCCTTTATCACTAATCCATTCTCCCTCACTTTTGCATTATTTTCCTTTACTTTATTTCTAATATTAAGGGAAAACATATAAAAGTGTATGACTAATTGTGGTAACGATGGGGGTGAAACATACCTTTTTCTTGGCCCAACATACTCCCCTGCTTACCTTTTTGCAGGTCCTCATGCAAACAAATGGTTTAGGTGTAGCTGGGTTAAGGAATATGCAAGGTATACCTCTTCTTTTTAAAGTCTGAAGCCATGCCTCTGTTTGAATTTTGCAAATGTTGTGTTGGTGTGCCCCTCTGGTAACTCATAATCATAATGATAGTCTTCTAGGGGGTACCAAATGAGGGGGCACCTGTATCTGCATCCTATCCATGTAGGAACCATGTTCAAAATTAGGTTGCTGCACAAAAGGAACCTGGAAGCAACAACTTTGAAGTTCCTATAACCAAATCGCTCTCTGTTCTTCACACTATTTGTAGAGGCTAGCCATCTCTGTTTGGCTGATTCTAATGCTTCTTCCTGAATGTCTTGGAATTATTCCCTCCCATTATGCACAATATATCTATGAATCGGTCCCAATTTGGATATCACTCCCTTCCGTTGCATGAATTTCTTATGTTGGGTAAACAGGTACAGGGGTTTAGTAGGCTCCCCTCTGAACCATAGGTCTAGGCCATGCTCTCTTTTCTAAAAGGTGTTGTAGGCCTTAGCCCACTGAGTTTAGTTTTTAGCAAAAGATAAGAAGGCCTAGAACTAAACATCCCCTATGAAGGGGCTGGAATTACTATCCTTGTCCTCCTCTAGAAAGAAATTGTGTAAACATAGTTCACACAAAATATGTTGGACCTACTCATCCTGCTCATTGCAATACTGGACAAATTCCTCGATGGTTTTAAAAGTGGTGGGCTTCCCTACCCTGACAGCCTTGACTTTCAATAATAAATACTGTTCTACTAAGAATAAAGCATAGTTAGTGGCTGGTGCCCTACAAGTTAATACATCTAAGTAAAGAGAGAAAACCATACTGGTTTGCTCTTTAGCTTGTTCCACTTGCTCTTGTTCTTTCTTTACTTTTTTCCTTTCTTCCCTGAGTTGGGAAAATTTTTTGTCCTCAGTTGCAGAAAGGTCTTTAAACCGCTTCAGTAGTGCTTGATGTTCCTGTAAGGGTACTAATTCCTTTCTGCACGAGGCCAATTTGTGTTGGACTTGAATTAATTCGTTGTGCAACTTCTGATTGGCAACCTTTTCTACTAGGGGAGTGTAGGTAGGTTTCACTTCTATTTGAGTCCCCTTATCTTCTATAAGTTCCATATTAGTCTGCACAGAGGCTTCGGCAATATGTACCAACTCCGTTTGTACCGAGGCTTCAACCTTATTCATTAACTCAATTTGTACAGCAACTTCTATGGTATCTATTAAATTGGTTTGTATAGAGGCTTCATCTTTATCCATTAGGTCAGTATGTATAGGAATTTTAGTAGTATCTACCATTTGGGCAACAAAATCTGTTTGGGTTCCTATGGTAGCCAATTTCTTCTCAGGCTTCCGAGCCTTGTTTGCTTCTTTCAACTGTTTCCTCAGATATTTTATCATTTTTCTCAACCTCTTGCACTTCATGCTCATTTTCCTGAACTTAATCTCAACTGATTTTTCTTTTGCCGCAATTTTGGCAGGAGAAGGAGGAGAAGTGGCTTCGATTTCGGAAATGGTTGTGCCAGTTCTAAGGTTGTCAAAAATGGTGTTTTCTTTAGGCCTCCAAGAGTTTATTTCAACATTAACGTCTTCGCTGGGTGAAATAGCATTTCCTTCAGGCATTAGGGGGACTGTTTCAATGCTTGTATTTTGTTCTAATAGAACAATGTCTCCTGACCGACTTCCAGATTCAGCTATTCCTTCTGTCTTGTCTTCCCTACTCATCCATTCATTATCAGAGGGGGGTAAAACCATCGAAGCCTGCAATTCATCATGGTGAGGTAAGATTTCAGTGTGACCAGAGCTGCTGGCAGTGGCAGACTAGTTTAATAGGTTCCCCTGCCCCTCAGATTGTTCAGATGGACTCCCAATTTCACAAGATGCTCTCATTTGCTCAAGAACTTGAGCCATTTCTTCTTCATAGTCTTGTAGGGATATATTTTGAGGGCTTGAAGGTGGTGTATGGGATGGTCCTGCCTCATATGGAAATTCAGAGGTGTCTTGCCATAGTTGCAGCCTTTCAGACCGTCTCAGACAAGGTTTTCTTCAGGGGTAGGCAGGGCAGGATTAATAAAGTTGTCCCAAGTTATCTGGTGTTTGTCTAGGTTATGAATGATGATAAATTTAATCAGGACATGGTGGCTGACAACTGCTAAGGGGTTTCTGGTTTTTATGGTTTGAACAACAGTATTGTGAAATACATAATTTAGAAAAAAAGGAAAGTTAAATAAATTTTTTCTCTTGAGAATAGCTAATAGTTTAAGTTGGCAGAACTTTACCACATCCTGGCATCCGTCGCATGTGATATGTCTTTGAATGGACACTGCCAATTCTTTCCAAGGCTACTGCAAGGACACAGGATTAATACCCTTCCCTTTTCATTCTAATGGTTCACCTGGGTCCTGGTATACTGAGATTGCTTCTTGCAGAAGGACATGTTTTTCGGTCCATATTTCTCCCTCTATTGGAAATCTGGAGACCTTAGCGATGGTTTCCTCGGCAATTAGTATGATTCTTCCTCTGACTGTGGTGTGTCCCTCTCGCAGGATTTGTAGGAATTAAACTACTATCTCTGTGCTAAAACCTTGTAGTTTGTGTAGATATGGCAACCAACCAACTTTCTGAAGAATGGTGTGAGCTGATTATGAGATTTGGAAGGTTGTGGGTTCATTTCGGAGAGAATTCCCTCCCATGGCTAATGTGTTATCTGAACTAGTTTATTCCTCCGTCTGCGTTTCTTCCGGCCCTGTTGGTTAAAAAAAAACACTACATGTGAGAAAAAAATGCAACCTCATATCGTAACTGTAATGATCTTTTAGTCCCATCAGCATATTCGTAGGAATTTGTGCGGGGAATTCACATACTTATTCATTATGGATATTTTCACCCCCTCCCTCGGAAGAAGGGCGTCAATGTCCTTAAGTACAAGAGAGAGATTGCATCAATCATGAATGCATTCAACGCAAAGGTCAGAAATCAATAATCACAACTGTACAAGAGAAGGGTGTCTGTGCCTTGGAGTTTAGGAAAAGAGGAAAGATTGCAACAATCATGAATGCATGCGAGGCAAAGGTCAGAAATTATTAATCATCACAACTGTACATCAGGTGGAAATGACCGAAGAAGGGGATAAAAGCGGGATAGAAATTATTATGACGGGGTGTCCTATTTTGACGGTGTAGTATGATGGAAGCGTGACAGTGACGTATTATGATTGGTGTTTCCATCCCTTAATTTAAACATGAAAAGATAATTCATTCATTCATAGATAATTATGCAAGTAGATAGTGATAACACTTATTCAAGTAGCGCGATTATCTTGGGAATGGATTAATAGGAAATAAGGAATATATAAAAGTAATTGGCTATTGTTAGAAAAATACTTCCATACCACAAACAGAGCCACTACTGCTAGCAGGCATTCAGGGTTGCTATTTTAACCTGAAAATGAGCCAGAATCCTCTATGTAAAAGTATACATTTTGCTTATTTTATGGAGAGATCACTTTGCTGGTGTTATGACCAGATAGTCAAATTTCCACTCACTTTGGTTGTAACAGAGTGATCAGGTCGGCTCGTGATGAGACCTCCTGTACTTCAAGCACTTAAAGCTATCGAGAAGGTCTCTACCCTGGTGTGTTGGCCATTGTGGGCATTTCACCTGTTAAACCCTTATGATCCTGGTAGGATGGCTTGTGATGTGATCCCCTATTCTCTCTTAAAAATTTTCATATAGACATAATATTTTCTTTTTTGAAAAGTAGGCATTTTTTTTGTTTTATGGAGAGACCACTGTGCTGGTGTTGTGGCTAGATGTTCATAGTGATACTCAATGGGATTGTAACCGAGTGATCAGGCCTACTCGTGATGAGACCTCCTGTCCTTCAAGTAGTTTGAGCTGTTGAGAAGGTCATTACCCTGGTGTGTTGCCCATTGTGGGCATGTCATCTGTTAAATCCTTATGATCATGGTAGGATGGCTTGTGATGAGACCCCCTATTCTATATTAAAATTTTTCATATAGACATAATATTTTCTTTTTCTTTATACATGGAGGGAGGCTCATTAACTCCTTAAGAGTTAGGGATGGTGTGAGAAGTAAAAAGAATGCCAATGCAATTAATATTATTTATTCCTATATCCTCATGTCAAGGAGAGTTATACTTGAGAGTGTAGAAAGATATACCAACATAAGACCATGAAAATGAATTGTGTGATAGTATGTTTGAACAGGAGATGTATATCCCTTTATTTCATAGATAAACCATGCCAGCTTCCGAAGTAGATATTTCCATCAAAGTTTCAAAGGATCATCATATTAGTAGTATCACTGCTTTTCTCCTCTTGAGATGCCAATTCCCTTCCAAACATGGATTTTATGGCAAGGGTGTGTGAAGATGAGTGGATATCTAAAAATAGATCATCAAATAAAAATAAGAACAAAAACATGCTTCGAGAGAAAAAAATTAAAAAAATCAGTTGTTCAATTCGATTGAACAATAGCTGTTCAATTGGATTGAACAACAGTCGTTCAAAGGTTTGAACAACAGTTATTCAAAAGTTTGAAAAACAAAAATAAACACGCAAAAACATGACCGTTCAATGGAATTGAACAGCAACTGTTCAATTCGATTGAAAAACAGCTGTTCAATTGGATTGAACAACAACCGTTCAAAGGTTTGAACAACAAAAATAAACGCGCAAAAACATTGTCATTCAATGGAATTGAACAAAAACTGTTCAATTCGATTGAAAAACATCCATTCAAAGGTTTGAACAACAAAAATAAACACGCAAAAACATGGTCATTCAATGGAATTGAACGACTGTTCAATTCTATTGAACAACAGTCGTTCAAAGGTTTGAACAACAAAAATAAACACATAAAAACACAACTGTTCAATGGAATTGAACAAAAGAAACAAACACACAAAAGAGCATGAAGAAGAGATGGAATGTACAACAATCAGAAAAGATACAAATTTCAAGGGACATATATACAATATTTACAAGAGGAAATAACAAATTTTCATGAACTTAAAGCTGCGGGGCCATCGCCCCCTGCAACTAAAATTTGGATGGTGGGATCGTCACACACCTGCTAGCAGATAGACTCCTTTGTAAGTGGTTTGTGATAGAGGTGCACTCGGTGTCCATTGAATCAAAAGGTGGAACCAGATCCGTCTATGGTAGTCAAGGTAATGGTACCATTGTTGTGTACTTCCTGGATTTCGTATGGGCCAAGACACCTTGTTTGTAATTTACCTGGGAAGTCTTGGAATCTGAAGTCGTAGAGAAGTGCCCAATATCCTTTTTGGAATGTCTTATTTTTGATGAGGTTGTCATGCCAATTCTCTCATTTTTGTTGAATAATTGTAGTGCGTTGTAGAGCAAGTGGTTGTGTTTCATCCAATTCATTTATTTGATGGAGTCTTCTAATATGGGCCTCCGCCAAATCCAACCCCACTTCCTGGATTGTTCTTAGAGTCTTTATTTCGAGTTCGATAGGAAAAATTGGTTACCTTCCAAATACTAGATGGTACAGAGAATATCCAGTGGTGTTTCGCCATGTTGTGCGGTAAGCCCACAAAGCCTATGGTAGTCTAGTAGCCCAATCCCGGCGGTGTGTTGAGATTGTTTTAGTGAGAATTGCCTCAAGGACTTTGTTGGTGATTTCAACCTGCCTGTTCACCTACGAGTGGTAGGGAGAGGTGACTCTATGGGTGATATGGTGGTTCTTCAGAGTGGCCATAATTTTATTTCCCACAAACTGTGCCCCTCCATCAATTATCACTTCCTGAGGTAAGCGATATCGCACAAATAGCTCAAAATAAAATTGATCACAGATTCTTCTATAGCTTTTGATAGAGCCACTATTTTTACCCATTTCATCACATAATCTGTGGCCACCAGTATGTAGGTCTTCTGATTTGATGGCGGGTTGAATGGTGCAACAAAGTCCAGTGCCCATCATTCGAAAGGTTCCACTACTAATTGTGGCTGTAATGGCATTTCGTCAGCTTGGCCAGGGCGGCCCATTCTTTGGCAGTTATCATAGGCTTGGAAACATTTCTTGGCATATTTAAAACTGGTACTCCAATAATATCCCATTTGCAATACTTTGTGCCCCATCCTACGATCTGCAAAATGGCCACTGCATGGCTCATCATGACAGGCCCTTAGGATGTCATACATCTCGTCTTCTCGGATGCATATGCGTATATGCATATCAGCTCCTGTATGAAAAAGATATTTGCTGATCCAGGAGAATCTAGCATTGTGCTAGACAATAAGCTTCTATCCCTTTAATGTCAAGTGTCTTGGAAGCTTTCCTACTGTCAGATAATTTTCTACATCTGCGTACAAGGGCGTTTTTAATGCTACAAGGAATGAATGCTCATCTGGGAACTGATCGTCCACCACTAGTGAGTCATCTGACTTTGGAACTCTTGACAGGAAATCTGCAACTACGTTCTCCTTCCCTGGGCGGTCTTTGATAGTTATGTCAAACTCTTGTAAAAGAAACAACCAACGAGTTACTCTTCCATTTGTAATAGGTTTATTGGCTAAATATCTAATGGCATAGTGATCCATATATAGGAATACTTGATAGCTAATTATATAATTTCTAAATTTATTAATAGCATAAATGAAATTCAAGAACTCCTTTTCGGTCATTTTATAGTTTAATTCGGCAGGAGTGAGATTCTTGTTGATATAGTAAATAGCATAGGGGTTTTTATCTTATTCTTGACCAAGAACTACCCCTATCACTATGTCGGATGCATTTGAGGAAATGTGAAATGGTAGCTCCCAATTGGGGTCGCGTAAGATTGGTGCAATCGAGACCAGTTTCTTTAAATCTGAAAAAGTAGTGTCACATTTATCAGGCCAATGGAATTAAATATCTACAGTTAATGCATACAAGGGTGCAAAAATTAGTGAGAAATTATTTATAAACCTACGGTAGTACCCTGCATACCCAAGGAAACTATGTACCTCTATCTGAGTACAAGGTGTGGCTAATAAAATGATTACCTCTATCTTGCTGGATCTACCTATATTCCAGCTGCAAAGATGTGGTGCCCTAGGATTACTCCTTCGATCATCATCATGTGACATTTCTCATTGCTCAAACACAATTTGGTAGCAATACATCATTCCAATACTTTTTCTAGTGTTTCGAGTGCTTGATCAAAATCATCCCCATATGGGGTAAAGTCATCCATGTAAATTTCGAGTCCTTTATTTATTAAATCAGAAAAAATGCGGAGTATGGCTCTTTGAAATGTTGCGGAGCGTTACATAACCCAAATGGTAATAGGCTATAGGAAAATGTACCCCATGGGTAGGTAAAGGTTATTTTAACCTGGTCTTCAGGGGATATCTGGATTTTATTGTAACCACTGAAACCATCAAGGAAAGAGAAGAACCGCTTTCTTGCTAATGTATCGAGGACCTGATCAATGAAAGGGAGAGGGAAGTGGTATTTCTATGTTGATTTATTTAGTTCTCTGTAATCCACACAGATTCGCCATTTCCCATTATTCTTAGGAACGACTACTAAATGAGAGACCCATTTTCTATTTGAAATATGATAAATGAATTTTACATCTATCAGCTTTTGCAACTCATCCTTTAAAATGTCTTTTAGATGCGGGTTTAACCTCCGTTGAGGTTTCCGAATAGGCTAATCATCCTTGTCAGTATAAATGTGATGTGTCCATAACTGAGGATCTATACCTTTCATGCCTCGGTAGTCCCAAGTAGATGCTCCCTTATATTTATGTAAAACCTTAATGAGCTTTTGTTGTTGGTTACTATCTAGACTGCCATTGATATTTAAGAACTTTCCTAGTTCAATTTCAATTGGTATGTTGTTGCAAACAACGGTCATGGGTAAGTGCTGATTATCCATGTCTGCCAAGGGGTCTTCTTGTGCTTCATTATCAAGAACTGCCATTAACATTTAGCATTTTAATTTTTCAGAAGCAAATGGCTGATTCATAAATTTCTTGATTACATCATCTTCAGTTTGATCTTTGAATTCA
Source organism: Pinus albicaulis (assembly GCA_034641835.2). Classification (NCBI taxonomy): domain Eukaryota; kingdom Viridiplantae; phylum Streptophyta; class Pinopsida; order Pinales; family Pinaceae; genus Pinus; species Pinus albicaulis. Next base: position 1,478,031,111 of record CM076581.1, read on the forward strand.
AGTGCTTCAACTATTGTCAGTGGTGAGCAGATGTTTTGTTCCCAGTATCTATGTGGTTGTTTGTGAATATTTATAGTGGGAAGAGTTGGTTTGGAAAGTGGGTATATGACAATATTTTTTATGGAATCAACTCTAGAAATGGTCATGCTGCCTTCCTGGCAACCTATGTAGGTGTCAACTGTTTCTAACCAAGGTCGTCCCAGTATCAAGGGGTGTGAATCTAACCTAATTTTTGGGTTAATGACTAAAAAGTCTGCTGGATACTCCCATGAGTCCATAGAAACCAGGTTGTCTTGTAATATTCCTTCTGGTTTGATAACAGATCTGTCAACAAGTTCCAGAAAGGTAAATGTGGGTTCTAATGTTGTTATGCCTAACTTCTCGCAGGTTTCTATGGTTAAGATGTTGATGACCGCCCCTAAATCGACCAATGTGTTTGAAAAGGAGTGGCCACAGATTTTTACAATAACTATGGGGTTCCCTGGATACACATATTTTACTGGTGTTTCTTTACCCAGAATTAAGTCTGACAGTTCCCCCACCACATGAACAATTGGTATGGTTTTTTCTTTCCTCACCTGTTTCTTTTTGTATAGCTCTTTAATTGTCTTGGCATAGATAGGAATGTCTTGTATAGCCTACAGAAGAAGAATTTTAATGAAAATATTTTTTAATTCCCTTAGGAGATCAAAATCTGAAGAGACCAGCAGTTTAGGCAATTTTAATCTCTCAGGGAATGGAAGGGAGGACATAATAAGGTTTTTAGTGTCTTTTTGGTCAGCTATGTCCCTCCCCTGCTTTGCCTTTGTTTCTGTTATAGTTGATTGTTTAGGTGTTGTGATAATTTTAGATTCAAGTTGCGACAGGGTTGTATCTTCTCTAGGTGAAATAACATGTCATGATCTTAGCCTCAGTTCATTGCATTACTTTTGTTCAGTCTCGGGGTTTGGGTTTTCGACAATCTGGATTAGTTGAACCGACCTGTTATTGGGATTAGGATTGGGTTGAGCTGGAGGTTTAGGACACATGATAGGCTGAGGATTATGTTGGGCTAGGTATGGAGCTGGTAATGTAGATTGATTCTGAGCCCCTTTCCCCATCGGTAGATTGGTCATTCCCAGGGGTCATTGCTAGTTTTGAGACCAATTTTTATTTTGTGAGGTGGAGGTAGGCCACTGGGACTGATATGGATTATTTTGGTAGTAAGGGGGAGAACAAGGAAAACTTGACCAATTTTTACCTGAAGAGAGTTGTTTTGGCCAAGGAGGCATGGAAAAAATTTGGGGTGGCCAGGCAGAAAAAGGTGATTCGGTTTGCCATGTTGTTGCAGGGTTTTGTTGGTTAAATTGTGGAGAAGAAAAGAACTGTGGAAGGTCTTGTGGCATACCTGGTTGTGCTTGCCACTATCGACATTGGTTCATTAGATAGAATAGTTCTATCCCTTCTTCTGCCTCTTTAAAAATCGCTTTCAACCCTGGAAGTGAAGGGAAATGGTTAGTGGCATGGTCCTTGGTACAAATAGTGCATGTTTGGACCATGTCTAATGGACATTCCCATTAGCTGTGCTTCTTTCGACATCATGGACCAAAAGAAACCAAGTTTTTTTTTGCTATAGCTTGCTTCTGCTTGGCTTGTTGGACATCTAGTTGAGTTGTCAGGGTGCCCAAGATATCGGTTTTAAAATCTTCTAAAAGATTACCAAATTCTGCTTTGGTCACATTGCCATCAGACTGTTTATAGTTCCTTGTAGTTGAGTCTCGCCCAGTTGGCCTACTTCACGTACTACCTCGAGAACACCTGATGCATAATGCAATAATGTCATGATAGATGTCCCCTTTTCCCATTATATTGAGTGTTTCGACCCATTCTTCTCTCATTCCCTTGATCATTGTCGCTTTTAATATATCTTTAAACAATGTAGTGTATGGAGATATTTGCAAATTATATTGAAATCTTTCAACATATTCTTCTAATGTCTCATTGACGTCTCTTGTAGACATATTGAAGATTTCGTCTTTTAGTTCTCGAGTCTGGCAGTAGTCTTGATATTTGTTAAGAAAGGAGTTTTTCATTTGATCCCAACTATTAATGGTTCCTCCACTGAGCCCCATAAACCAACGTAATGTTTTCCCTTTCAACGTGGAGGGAAATAATTTCAGTTTCAAAGGGTCGGTGGTGTAGTCATATCCCATACATAAGACATCGAATTCAAATAAGAATGAATTCAGATCTTCCAAGGTCAGCCCATGGAAGGTGGGGATGTTTTGAAATGGAATGGCTTTCATAAGGGAATTTGTGGCCGGATCAACAATGGGATACTCCAATGTTTATGTCTGCCTCTGGTTTTGGTTTTTTGCCATTTGATAAAAAATATTCCAGTAATCTTCAAGGATATCCTGTTCTGGCGGAACAATTTGAGTGGAATTAGGGAGTGGATTTGGAGGAAGCCTTACAACACTTCTCCGATTTGGGATACTAGGCATCTTTGTCTCGGCCACTCTCTCAGGGGATTCAAGCTTTGGAGATTTTACTTGTATTGCACTATTGGTTTCTCCCCCTCCTTATTGAAAATTACAAGAATTTCCCTCTCTTGAAGGGTCAAGACTTACGTACTCAGTAGTCAGAAGGCTTTGTTCAGACCCTTCTGTTTCACTGTGAATCTCGGCATGGGCTGCTGCCTGAGGGAATGTAGTAGGACTCTGAGTGTGAATGGTTCTGGGTCCTATGGATGCATGGGATTAAACCTTCTTAATGATTTTTTCTATATATGTTATTCTGCTAAGGACCATAGATCCATTGGGTTTTGTGGATTTAAGCGAGGGGTTTTGATCTATCTTTTTCTTCCTAGTCATAAAACAAGGACACCTATCCTACTAACCTCTACACAATTGCTGAGAAGCAGGCTGGAGAGAAAGCATTTTCCTTGCTGATACGCAAGTTATTACCTCTCGTTTTCAATACCCAATTATTTCAAAATAAAAGGAAAAGGAAATAAGGGACATCACTCTTAAACACTCTCCCCGGCAACGACGCCAAAATTTTGGGTCATAAAGGTGACTGTTTAAAGGAAACCTCAATGCTCTTCATTAATTATTAACCCAGGGAAAGTGTTGTTATTTCAAGAGTGTAGACACAATATATGCAAGTGACATCAGAGGTTAACTACGCTAAATTATCATATGGAAGATTGTCTAATTTTCGAAGTTTAATCAAATCAACTTGAAAGTGAATTATGAAATGCTTCTGACTCTTCAAGGGAACTAACTATGTTCTAAGCCTATGCAGAAATAACTTACTTAATATTGAAAAGAATAGACTGCAATGGAACAACACACTTTGATGAATTAAACAACAACCTTAACGAATTGAACAACAATTCTAATAAAATTGAACATCAATCAATTACTCTAGATTTTGCAATGGAATTCTCTTTTAATCGACTAATAACATCCTTCTAAATTAAACATCAACCAAACGCTCACAATGATGGTGAAAAGATCCAACATTAACTAGATGCTGAATTGAACATCAGTCGTGTTGGAGCTAATCTAGCAATTGTAAAAGCATTGAATTCAGATAAAAGAATATGAATTGTAAACTAGTCTATTAAAAAGGAATATATAACATCTCATGCTCACAATTAACCGATTCAAACGATATATTATGAAACACAATGGATATCTTGAGAACGCAAATTCTATAAATAAACGTAAAGCACGGAAGTAGCAGAAGAACCCCCAGGGCTGGGCCCAAATCCACTAGAAGCCTACTAATAAGGAATACTCACAAGTTTTTTATTCCAAAAACACCAAATCCTTCATTAATCCACCAAGCAATACATTAGTAAAACACTTGATGATTCTGTTCGAATACATTTATTACAGAAAGATTAAATTATAGGAACTGTTTTTCTTGTTCATTCTTCGGCCTTTTATAGCTTAAAGGTGAATTTAGGAGTAGTAACGGATCTTTCTCATTATGGGACCCTACTGCTTCGTGGTTGTCGATTGAGTACTCCAAGCGTGGCTGTACCTCTCCATCTTCCGCCGATTCATAAGAGCTGATTTTCAGCGTCCCTTTTCTGTTGTCTTTCGGTCATCCAATCAATAGTTTGGCTGTTTTTCTTCCCTATCAATAAAGGCAGTGACAAATCACTTTTTACCTTATAAAACACTCCCTTTATCACTAATCCATTCTGCCTCACTTTTTGCATTATTTTCCTTTACTTTGTTTTATAAAAGTGTATGAAAAATCGTGTTAACGATGGGGGTGAAACATACATTTTTCTTGGCCCAACAAAAGTAATGAAAGAAGGGGTGAAAATGGGGGTTTTTAATGGAAAAAGATGAATATTTGGGTGGAGAAGAGGCTAAATATTATGGAGGATGGATGGTGATGGTGTGGTGGACTTATCCTTTCATTCTTCTATGGCAAAAATAAGATCTGACCCATTTTTCTATGTTGATCACAATCTTGTAGCAATTATGGAAAATCCTATAACACTTTAGAATAATCCTGTATCACTTCAGGACTGAGGTATAATATAGTGAAATAGGTGACTTGGTGATCGAGGAACTTGGGGAAGGTGGTGAAATGATGGAGGACATGCAAAGAGCTAGCTGGGTGGATGGAAAAGTGGAGTTTAGAGGTTATCTATTTCATTGTTGTCCTTCTTTGGTCGTGGCTAGAACACTGCAAAAAAACATGTTAGTAACATTTATGTAAGGGATCCTTTTGATTTTCTAAGTTATTTTTATTTTTTCTTCTCTCTTTTATTTTTATTTTTTTATTTTTATTGCAAAGGAGGCTTTTAACCTACAATACTGCCCCAGGTGCCTCAAAGGAAGTTTTCATCTAGGGATATTTTCAAATTTTCTTTTGACCATGGATTGCCTCATAGAGATTTTCAACTCTAGAGTTCTCCTCAGGTGCCTCATGGAGGTTTTCATCTAGGCTAGGCTTATTCTTTTTTTTTACCATTTGTTTTCTTTTTTTCTTTTTTTACCTCTATTGAGGCTATATGAACTGAGAGCCGTGAGGCCCCCAATCACATTCAACTCATTCCTTATTGAGTTGGTAAATTCCTCCTTTAATATATTTCTTTTGTAGAGTTTCAATTCGTATCCATTGGCTAAAAGTGGAATACCTTCTTCATCAATCTTTATGATCGAGACAAAGCCATTTTCATGACATTTTCCCACCAGATAATGGAATAACCATCTTGTCATAAAATTTTCCTTGAATTCCTTGAATCTTGAGCCATAGAGAAGGGCCTAATAACCCTCTTAGAAGGTCCTTTCTCTGATGTTTTTTTCATGCAAAATCTTCCTCTGTAATTGGACCACCTCAGTATACATGAGGGTCTGCAAGCTAAGTTCATCAAGAGCATTGATTTGTTGCAACCTATATTTTTGAGCATTGGTGATGTCCAAATCCAATTATGCTGCCATTCTTAGGGTGTTGTATTCAAAATCAGTGGACAACAATTCCTTCTTTTCATAAACCAACTCAAAGGGAGTGAACCAAATGGTGGTTTTATAGGTGGTATTATATACCTAAGTGGCCTCCAAAAGTTGGGCTTCCCAATCCTTCTTACTACTACTAAAAAATTTAGTCAAGATGTTCTCCAAATATTTGTTTATGACCTCAACCTACCCATTTTCTTGAGGATGATAGGAAGTGGATTTTCTATGCCTTATATGATTCTTCTCCACGATTCCCTCAATCATATTTGAAGTAAAACGAGTCCCTTGATCAATTACCAACTCCCTTGGGAATCCAAACTTGTAAAAGATGTTCTCCATTAGAAATTATTCAACCTTATGCTCTATTACTTCTTTTACTGCCTTTAATTCAACCCACTTTGTCAAATAATCATCCTTTAGTGTAGGCTTACCCATCCTTAGGAACTCATGACATATGACAATGTATCTCCTAACATCTTGGTGTAGAGTGAGCCAATAGTAGCCAACTTGGAGAATTGTGAAGGCTGTCCTCTTGGCAGAAAAATGGGCCCCATAGGGTCCATCATGACATGTTGAGAGGATGTAAAAAACCTCATCCTCCCTTACACATTTCCTAGAGAGCTTATCTGGTCCAAATTTGAAGAGATTTCCCCCAATCCATGTGAAAGAGGCATTTTTTCTAACAATCTTGCTCTTCTCCTTGGAGGATAGATTAGGAGGGAATCTACCAACAACAAGAAGTTTTCTATGTCAACAAACCAAGGAGATAGTAATGAAATAGAAAGTAGGTTATCGTTTGGAATCTAATCAGCTATCATCTCCTCATTTCCTGCAAGAAATACTAGTCTAGACAAAAAATATGCAACCACATTTTCCTTGCTTAGCTTGACAACAATGGTTAGATCAAATTGTTGCAACAATAATAACCATCTAATGATCCTAGCATTAACATTAGGTTTATTCACTAAATATTTTATGGCTGCATGATCGGTATGAACAAATAATTGGTACCCAGTGATATAATTCTTGAACTTATTCAAGGAGTGCACAACAACTAATTTTTTTTTTTCCAGTAACTATGCAATTAAGTTCAACTTTGGAGAGGTTCTTATTGATGGTGTATATGGCATAGGTAAACTTTTCTTCCACTTGCCTGAAACATTTTTCTGATGCATGTGTGTGGATGTGGAAAGGTAATTCCCAATTGGGACCTCTTAGAATTGGTGTGGGGGTTAATTTTTCTTTCAACTCTTCAAATGCCTCTTGACATTTATATTTCCAAAAAAAATGTGAATCTTTAGTCAAAAATCTAAATAAAGGTGAAGCCAACTTGCTAAATCCTTAATGAATCTCCTGTAATATCCAACTAGCCCAAGAAAACTTCTAACATCCTTTTTTTTTAGAGGGGCAAGGACCCTTTTGATGATGGAAATATTGTTAGGATCAACTTGGATTCCTTCATTAGAAATGAAGTGACCTAGGACAATCATTGCATTCACAAAAAAATCACACTTTTTGGGACTTAGTGAGAGATTAATTTCAATGCATTTTCAGGACTTTACAGAGATTGGAAAGAGTGTCCTGGAAATAATTTCCATAAGGGGTGAAGTCATCCATGTAGATTTAAACTACGTCATGAACAAGATCAACAAAAATACTCAAGACTGCTCTCTGGAAGGTAGCAGATCATTTATAAAGCCAAATGGAAGGACCCTATAGGAAAATCCCCCCCATGGACATGTGAAGGTGGTCTTATCCTAATATTCATGGCTTATATGGATCTAATATACCCACTAAACCCATACATGAATGAGAAGAACTTATTCCCTACAAGTCCATCCAAGAATTGATCAATGAAAGGAAAGGGTAAATTATCTTTCTTTTTAGCCTTATTGAGTTCCCTGCCGTCAATACAGATTCTCCACTTCCCATTATTCTTAGTTACTATAACAAGAGGGGATATCGATTCACTATCTAAAATGGGGTAGATGAATCCTACATCTAGTAGTTTTTGCAATTCTTCTTTCAAAATATCTGTAAGGGCAGGGTTCATTCTCCTCTAGGATTGGCACACAAGTTTACATCCCTCCTTAATGTAAATATGATGGGTAAAAACCTAGGGATGCACCCCTTTCATCTCCTTATAGTCCTAAGCAAAATCATCAATATTTTGTCTTAACACAGTGCACAACTTATATTCTTGCTCTGTTGAGAGGGAAGGGTTGTTTTTTAGAGTTTTGGTTGGACTTATTTCCACATTATTAGCATGATATTGAGTAGAATTGGAAGTAAATAGTTTATCCCATGGATTAATCTTAGGTTACCCTAAGGATTCTTCCACTAGCTCATCAATTAGGATGATAGTAGGAGGTTGTTTCAGCAAAAAGTTATCAATAAAGTCATCCTCATCTAGCTTCCAACTTCCTACATTAGTGTCTAATGTACAAACTGGGTAGAGGGATGACTAATAAAAATATTTCTCCTCCTCTTCCTCTACCCACAAAGGCAAGTCATTCTCAACAAAGGGTTGAGAAGGGGGATATAATACAAAATTATTGGTGAGATGCCCATTTTTAATAGTCATATTTCCATCCCTACAACTAATGTAAGCATCAACAGTGGTTAACCAAGGTCTCCCTATAATGAGAGGGTATCCATTAAACTTGATTTTGGGTTGGAGGAAAAGGAATTTTGTGGGATAGTTCCAGGAGTCAATGGATACCATCACATCCTCAATAGATCCCTCGAGCACTACTGTGGATCTGTCTTTAAGTTGAAACACTGTAGTGGTATTTCTCAAGGATCGTTGGAGGTTGAGCTTCAACATAGTTTCCTTGGTCATGACATTGATTGCATCCCCAAGGCTAATTAGTGTGTTTGGGACTATAATACAATTAATGTGCACATCCACTACTAGGCTACTGGGATCCAAGTATTTTTGGGAGATAACCCTCCCAAGAATTAGATCAGATAGTTTCCCAACAACAGTAATATTGGGGGAATCTCTTTTCCTTCTTCCAGGCCTCTTTAAGAACTATTCCCCGATAAGCTTGTTGTATATGGGAACATCTTTTATGGAATGAAGAAGGGGTATTTTAACACACAATTTTTCAGTTCTCCTAGAAGTTCAACCCCTTCTAGGGTGTGATTTTTAGTTTGGACCAACCTTTCAGGATAGGGAGGCATACTGAATTGAGCGATAATATCTTCCTTCTCTTCTTAAAGATATTCAAGTGGAGAAGGTGGGTGCACATCCCAAAACTAAGGTTGATCTCTTGGATCTCCATAACATAAGAAACATATGATGTTTCCCCACTATAGACCTATTGGGCCTGCTTGTTGTTCAGGTTCAGATTGGGTTGGGAAAACATCTGAGGTTGCTTGGGTGTATTATTTTGGGGTAGGTGTGGTTGAGGTGAGGGAGGAGGCATTAAGGTAGGAGGTTGGGATTCCTGAGGCCTCTATCCCTGTGAAGGATTTCCCCATTGAGAAGGTTGAGGTTGATATGTGATCTGTATATGTAATATTGAAGGTTTATCATAAAATTTTCAGGTGAAATGTTTAGTTTTGTTTATGCAATTATGTCAATTACATTAACAGATAAACATGATTTTTAACTTAGTTTTGTAGAAATAAAAGAGACAACAAATGATGAAGGAGTTCACCCCTCCTGGGCTACATATCCTGGTCCAACTTCCAATGTTGGGCCTCTTTCATTATGCTAAAAAATATGTGTTTACATCAATTTTCAGTGCTTATAATGAAAAACTAGTATCCCCAATGGCTCCAAAACAGTCAAAAACCCCTAGCTAATCTCTTTATACTCTTAAAAAGGTCGAAAATCTACTAAGATATGCTCCAGAGAAGTTTTCCTACTAACTGTCCTCCAAATTGCACCCACCTGCTATCCATGCTACAAATTTTGAAATTTTTGGTTACGTGTGGTGACAAGTTATCCCCGCGCTAGTGATATTAGTGCCAGTTTGTGTGCAAATTGTCAAACCATTAAATGGCTTATGACCCCCCACAAACAGATTAAAATGGGCTACTTGGCACAATTTAAACCGATGATCTCAGACCGTTTGAAAAATGTGGCAATGGTTAAACTCCGACTGTGACTTGCGGTTGAGGTCATGGTATGATTAACAGACTACCAAGTTTCATACCCATGTAACAACTGTGGTATAAATTTTGAACCAGATTTGGGTTTAGTTTCGTACGCTGAAACTTGAACTTAACCCACATTCCAAACTGCGGTTGAACTAGTGTTCTGGTTGGGTGTTTTCGTGGTTCTCGCTGGTGGATAACTACGCCAACATATACCTTAACCACACCTCCAAAAGATTACATGTGATGACCTCCCGATCCACCTGTTAACTAAATTCCATTCAAACTGTGCCATAACCATAACTTTAACCGTGCCTCCACCATAACTGTTGTTAACACCATAAAATGGTATTGGAAAAAGACATTAAAAATGTCAAGAGGAAGGTATAGAAAAATATTTTCAGGGAAGGAATACATTAGGAAAGGTCAAAATTTAATTTTTCCTAAGGTTCAGATGACAATTAAGGGAGATCTCACCAACATCAAATTAATTTTGCGCACAATGCAACTATTCCTTTGATAACCACGTGGTCCTGAAGATGGTGGGATGTCACCATCCAGGACCACTTGGCACACTTGGTTAGGATGATTATCCACCTAGTACTATCAAGTACAACTATATTTGAGCCACCTTAAGGATTAAGTGCAACCCAGAAAGGAATATGTCCTCCACTTTTGAGTCACTATCAATCTTAGGCCAAGAGAAGGAGGATAAATTTAAAAAATGTATATATAAACCAACCTTTGGAAGAGGAAATGGGAATACATAGTTATGCTAGAAAAATTGCTTCATAGAAAAACAACTTGCATAGTCCAGCAGTAGAGGGATTGGAAGGACTGATATGTTGGACAACCAACATCTCAATCCAAGAGAGAGAGGTCCACCATTTGATATTGATCTACCATCCTTTGAGAGAGGGAAGAGACGCTTGCAGGAACTCGAGGGAAGGAGAGCTCCTTGTTTTGGGTATCTGAGCTCCATAGCTCAAAGGACCCTCTTCAAGTGTTTAGCGTTGTATATTTTTTCACCACCAACACCTAATAAAGGGATAATTCTCCACTTCTGTTATTAGGTTGCTTGCTCCATCGAGCTTTTGTATTTTGCATCTTGTGTTTTTTTTTGTTCTTAGTGTTGTATGCTTACTTTTCCCTCAAACTTAGTTTACATTATGTCAAATCTGTTCCACTAAAAATAGACAACCATTTTTCTTTTTGACCTTGTGTATGTAGCAGCTAGATTTCTAAAGAAGTGTAATTGGTACACCCTTGCGACAAATACACTACCACATTAATGGCGACTCCAATGGATTCTTTCTTTTTGAGTTAATGGTTGTTGTGGCAGGTCCTTCTTCCTGCTCGGTTTGTTGCAAACCACCCTCACACTCTCTCTGAATCTCACATCACACTCAGTGAAAGTTTTACACAATAGAGAGGGCAATTTTTCTTCATCTTGCCTGAAAATGGGCCTTGTGCTCCGACAAGCGTGCACTCCATGCCTGTGGGAAGATAACACGTGCGACATGCCAGCAAGAAAAAAAATTGCTACTTTTTCCCATTTGTAAGGTGATTGGCAACCCATAATAATTTTCCATCACTTTTTTTAATGTATTTCACTACTATTAGGACACTTAAGTGCTATGATTAACCTCGAATCATCTTAGCAACTAGATAGTTTTAATTTTAGTATTTTATTTTGCAAATTACATATAGTTTAAGTAGGGAGAAAGTAAATGGCCTTAAATCCATGCATGTCTTCCATAAAAATAATTTTCTGATAATTATACATAACATGTAGCTTAATTATTCAAAAGTAAGTGGCCCATGATATCCACATATCTTGTCCTAATTCAAATTTTCTCAAATTTTGCATTAGATAGTTCAATTTTGCATTAATATTTGGGACTAGGATAAAAATGTCAACAAAAAAGCAAGTAATCTCTGCCACCCTTGCACCTTTAGGTTAGCCTAGGTATGCATATGAAAAATTTCCTAAGACAAGTTGAGCTACCATCTCCCTATAGTGAAAACGTAGTCAAACTAGGGAAGGTGTCAGTGGCCCATAATCCACACATCATTTCAATTTCTTGCAAGGAACAATCACACATAAGGTAATTAGAAAATGATTGTAAAGGATCATCGCATATCCACATCTCATGAACTTGTGATTGTTTACTCCAAAGCACATAGGAAGCATCGGTAAACATTGGACATGTTATCACTAGGCTGGCACCAATTAGGTCGTTCAATGGTCAACTTAATGTAACTATTTCAAACCACATTGGATTGAAAGTTAGCCCTTCCAGTCAGAGAGGGCTCTCTCAAAGAAAAAAATGAATACTAAAGATGAAACTTATATTGAAAATGGCTAACTCTTTTTGTATTTTAAGTGAGTTTGCAGGTGGAAGATGTATGAAAGGATACCATTGAGCATGGAGTCAGCTTCGGACTTCAATCACAAGAAAATGTATTTCATGGAAGCTGAGGAAATTAAGCTTAAAAAATAAATTTTAGAGCACACACATAACAAATGAAGGAAATTGGAGCATAATACTATGAATTCCAAGTAATCATGAGAATATGAAGTTGATGATAATATGAGAAATGGAAAAACACAAACACGTAAGCTTAAAATAAATCTCTGGTCTGAGACAATTTCTGCAACTATATATTAGCTTGGTGAAAGAAAGCTACATAATAGTCCTCTCATCTACATTCATCAACCCACGTCCTCAAATTCAATAAACCTCTCATTTATAGAGTGAGATCTCTGTTACAAAGGTCTGCCACCTGGGCTAGACTTCGATACTTGACCTAGAGACCTAATTTAACTAGGATTACATCACTTTGAGGAATAATAGGGATATTTTCTGTTTTAGTAGAGTTGATAATAAAAAAGGACTCTATGACCATTAATTACTTAAACATAATTTCTAACAACCCATGTTTGTCATCCCTATCGAATTAAACTGCCATGTTGAGGTGTCCAACTGATACAAGGGATGTAAGATCTTCATAAAGCTGATTTGATGATGATCTGTCCATTTCTGTGAGGTGGCACCTTGATGAGCTATTTAGCCATGTCATCCATTTGGAGTGGATTGCTGAGCTGCCCCATTAAAACTGGTCAACCCTAGATGCTATGCTTTTATGGATCTAGAAATAGCCCAAATATTGATATTTTTCCTTGAATATTATACTGCTGCTAGTGTTGACCTTTTAACTGTCATCCATATTTTAATGCCCAGTCTCTTTAGTAGCCCTCTAGTAGCCCCATTCTTTCAGGACATTGGCCCAAGTACCCATCAGAAGATATCTTCGCAAGACCCAGTTACATTGAGAGTGTAAGGAATATTAGGTATATATAGGCTTTTGGTATCCTCCGCAAAACAAAAAAAAACCTCATTTTTTGCTTGATTGATCATATAGTGTAAAATTAAAGAGAAAAATCACCTTTTCATTTTTTGCTTTTTTATTATAAATGTGATTATATTTTTTCTTTGATATGAATCACCCTACCTCAAAAATCATAAAAATATCATTCGACATCATAAGGGACCCCGTTGATCTAGGCGTTTCTTAAACCTACCACCATTGAAGCCTAGGAGTGTCAGGCCTCCCACCATTCAGGCACAAAGGACGTTACACTGTTGTCGTTATTGGGATATCCTTTATTGAGGAATCTTTGATTGATTTGATTGGAAACCCCCAAGGGTCACCAACTACAACACTAGTGGAAACCCCAACAGGGTCACCACAATCATCACCTCCTATGACCCCTCGAGGTCAAAGAGTAGCTACCCCTTCGGGGAGTCAGCGGAATATCCATCAGGGTATATGCCATAGGATAACATTCCCCATGCATCTTCCCTGAACCAACGCATTCAAATGCCTGTTTCTCAACATAGTATGATGGTAGTAAATTCACAGTTACCGTTACTATCATCACTAAATATTCTAGATCTAATGAAGTTAACGAATGACCCCATTGCACATGGCCTTAATTGGCCCCCCATGCCCACAAAGCTCCCTTTTGATATACCAAAATTTGAAGGGAAGCAAGAGGAATACCTCAAAAATCATATAATGACTTTCCACCTGTGGTGTTCGTCGAATAATATCATTGATGATACCATTCGACTGAGACTATTTCAATGCACCCTCATAGGGCTACATCAAAATTATATGTTGAGAAACCGTCTGCATCACACAAAAAATTTAACGCCCTCGCTACTGCATTCCTCACATATTTCCAACTCCCCATTCATCATGACTCGGGAATGGAACTTCTGACACATTTCAGAATTGGGACAGTCATCCATGTTATAGTTCCTCCATTTAATGCCCAATCTCTTTACTGTTTACCTTTTAACTGTCCTTTAGTATCCCTCTAAATATTCTTCCCAATTCCATAGGTCTGACCTGATTTGGATTCTTCAAGGAAAAGTTATGCCCAATCTCCCACAATAACCTAATTATGGGTTGGTTCAGTAGAGAGAACTTGTATGACGTGCCACGTGTCACTGTTTCATGATGCACATGAAACTACATTCCATGTACTTTCGGCCACTTTTTACAAAATTCCAATCTGATTCTCAGAGAGAGAGTTATAACAATTTTCCCAAGATCACCTCTTTGAGATGAAATTCGGGAGCCTGAAAAAACACTAACTTCCACAGATTATATCTCCGAAAATATTGTGAACCAAGATATGAAAGTTTTACACGATGTTCCTCAGGATATATTCACAAATGGGTTTTCTTTTAGCTTATGAAACTTCATTGAAAAAAAAGTTATAGTGAAAATTCCACGATGACCTATTTGAAGTAGTGAAACCCTAGAATTCAAAGCTCTGATACAAAATGTTATGAAACCAACTCCAAAAATAGGAGAAAAGAGAGATCAACGCATTAGAAATTAGCCACTTTGAGGGGGAAACCTAATTTACATTACATAAATGAACAATTCTTGGATGATACAAATGAAAAAACTTCCTTTCTATATATAGGAGTCCATGGGGTCACAATATAATCCTATCCAAGTTGACAATAATAATGTAAGGGAACAACAATAACAATATTGGGATTTTATGGGGCACAACAATAACAATATGGGGACTAAAGGGGTAGAAAAATAACAATAAGGGGGCTAGACTAACAAAAATTAGGAACTACACTAGTAATATAGGGACCTAACAGAGTGTCAGGCCTCCCGCCATTCAGGCACAGAGGACGTCACACTACCGCCATTATCAGAACATCCTTTCTTGAGGCATCTTTGATTGGAAACCCCCAAGGGTCACCAACTACAACACCAGTGGAAACCCCAAAAGGGTCACCACAATCAATGCCTCCTATGACCCCTTGAGGTCAAAGGGTAGCTATCCCTCTGGGGATTCAACGGAATATCCATTAGGGTACGCCATAGGGAAACATTCCCCAAGCACCTCCCCTGAACTAGTGTATTCAAATACCTATTTCTCAACAAAGTACGATGGTGGTCAATTCACAGTTACCCTTATTAGCATCACTAAATATTCTAGATATAATTAAGTTAATGAATGACCCCATTGCACATGGCCTTAATTGGCCCCCCATGCCCACAAATCTCCCTTTTGATATACCAAAATTTGAAGGGAATAAAGCGGAAGAATCCGTAAATAATATAATGAATTTCCACCTATGGTGTTCATCGAATAGTATCATTGAGGATACCATTCATTTGAGACTATTTAAACGCACCCTCACAGGGCCTACAACGAAATGGTATGTCGAGCAGCCGTCTGCATCACATAGAACCTTTAGTGCCCTTGCTACTACATTCCTCACATATTTCCAACTCCCCATTAATCATGACTCAGGAATGGAACTTCTGACACATTTTAGACAAACAACATCCGTTCATATATTAGACCATGTCCATGAATGGCAGAGACATCGTAGTTTATGCAAAGCCAGACTCGATGACAGATTTATGTTGGAATTATTTTGAAAAATCTCACTGCAAATATTTCAAAAGATGTGGCCACACAAAAACCTACGTTAGAGGAATAATCCATTAGCAAAGCCCGACAAATTGAACTCATTTACACCCAATCAAGATATATTTAAAATTTCATGCCAGATGCCCCACACCTGCAAACTTATAGAGAATTACCAAGCGTGTTTAATACCACTGGCAGTTTGATAGGGTCCTTAGCACAAGGTTAACCGAGCAACAATTATCAGTACCCAGGATACTCTTACAATTCTACTTAGAATGTATCACAACCCAAGTACCACCAAACTTAACCCGCACCTCTACATAACATGACGAATAGGGTGATGCTATATCATCAACATCAAGGAGGTTCATATCCTCCCATGTAGGGGAACTCGTACTCAACTAGGAATGCCGGGACAATAGAGTCACCCCAAAAACCACACACCAATCAAGGACAGGGGAACCAATACTCCCCTTTTTCCACAAATAATACACCACCAACGCAAAAAAAATCACCGGTGAATCTTGAGCAACCACCCCAGGCTCAACAGTGACAATATTATGATAAGGAGAATAACAATAATCCTCCAAATGTTGCAAAGAAGAAGCCAAGGAACAAGAAAAAGGGAGATCCTAGAGAGGGGGCAGTAATCAACAACGCCCCTCATGGCCTCAAGATGGGGGCAACCCCAACCAAAATGAAAACTAGGAGCCAAGTTATAACTCCTAAGGGAAAAACAAGAGACCCGGTATAAGGAAAAATCACTCTTGTGCCATATGTGGTGAGTATGGACATTACACTCACCACTGTCCTGAACTCCCCGAATTGGAAAAACTTCAGGGTAACAAAGGACAAGGGGGATCTACCTAGAATCCTCCAGTAATGCAGGAACCTTCCCCCCACCAAGGAGTGGTTAATACCCAGCAACAACAAACACCCCAAAACAAGACCAAAGGGAACAACCACGAAATATACATGGTTGTTGAAGAATTGTTCTTCCAAATACAAAATAGGAACTATGAAAATCCCTCAGATACCAAACCATCAGATACAAGTACGAGCGCACCTACCGCACCGTTAACTATCTCCAAAGTACGTATTGAACCCCTTCTAAGAATGGTCAAAGGACCAACCAGACGTGCATGATATCATTCCAATGCTGCTCATAACTATAGTATAGCGGATGACATGGATCAATCTATAGCATCCATGTCAACATTGGAAGTCCCGAAATCATGCCCAACACAGCAGAAGGCCTTACTTTCTGCCTTAGGCACGATCGACCCCTATGATTCTCGCTTAATGGTTTTCGACCTAGAAAAGGAAAACCCTAGGCTTCCTTCTCTTGTCGCTTTCCAGATACCAATTTCAATTCAGAATATCACCATACACTGATGCATTGTGGAGGAAGGAGCATCCACTTGCATCATGTCCAAATTAGTTTGGAAAAAGTTAGGATCACATGAATTAAAACCATCTGACATCATGCTTAGAACGTACGACAGGTGCCCATCAGCCCTCGTTGGTTTTTATCAAAATTTCCTAGTGAACCTGTCCGGAAAAAAATTCCTTATAGACATTGAGGTCTTAGATGCACAACTAGACTACAATATACTCCTCGGGCAGAGATACATGTACACTATGACCACGATCACATCCTCTATTTTTAGGTGCTGATATTCCCTCATGATGATCAAATCATCACCATCGAACATCTCACATACTAAAAAAATAAACCCATGACCGCTCTAGATGTTGTACTACCATACGTAGATACCACCAAAAAACCACTCACAAGGTATACAGAATTTTTCCCCAACCAATTAAAACCATCATCTATCCTAGGCTCATTCCTAGGAGATCTCCTTATAGTACTAGGGGAAGCCCTCGAAAGTACGAAGGAACCGGTGTGCATAATGAGCTCATCAAACATTGAAACCAACCCGAAAGCAAAAACTAGTAGTACGGATACCAAAGCCATGGGTATGACATTCCTACCATATGATATTTCCCAGACCCCATTTTTGTATCCCCCACATGGTTTTGTATCAAAGAAGTTAATGGAAATAATGACATTTCCAAATATGGCTTTTGCAATACCAGTGTGGTATTTGGTCCCTCCAGCCATGCTAGAAAGCCCATGCATTACCTCTATAGGTATGACCCCTATTACCCCCAAGAGTTCATAGTAGTTAAAGAAACACCTGTAGTGATGCCAACTAGCACTACTAAGAGGAATAAAAAAAATGGAAAAAGGTTGAAACCCACAAGTTACCTAGGTAATTACAACCTTGTTCATTGTGCGATATCGTAGGGCATCCTACTAATATTTCCTCGAAACTAGAGGAATTAAAACCTATTATGCATACCGAAAGAAATGTCGTGACCTCAAATACCAATAAAAAGGAACATTCCATGGACAACCAAGGGAAATAATTACACACCAATCATTTGTGCGCCATATGCATCCATTACGGGCATTACACCCATCATTTCCCAAAGATGCCTCAATAGGGATGCATTGCAAGCCCTAGAGAAATCCAATATTGAGGACCCCTCCACCGAATCCATAAAAATTAAAGCGGACGTGTCCAAAACCATATTGTATGTACGAGAAGAACCTACATCATGCTTGTACTCATCCAACCCAATGACTCAAAGAAGGAAAACAGAGGCCACACCGCATGTCCTAGTTTGTGCATTGTGCGATGAACCCGATCACTTGATCATATAGTGTCCCAAATTAAGGGCTTTCAACCGTTGGTACCCAATACCACACATTGCCCAAAGAAACTTATTACGACACAAAATACCCACATGTCACATCTCTCAGACCAACCATCACCTATGTCATTGTCCCAACCTCCATCGTCTCCGATAAATGTTCAATTTCATGCGACGTTTCATCGTTGAAAATCCCGATTTAGCAAACTCAGACAAAAAATCCACAGACAACACTACAAATAAAAGGACTAAAGAAAAAAGGACCATATTATATATATCGGAAGAGAGATAGTCTCCAAAACAGCCACCTCTCACCCATAACTATCCTCAGCCTCAAGACCAGCTTTGTGCATTATGCGACGAACGGATCATTTGATCACACAATGTGCAGCTCTAGATTTTTTTCAAAGGTGGTACCCAGTTAATCCGATTTAGTTCATAGGGTTACGAACCAATCAATATTCTTATTAGATATGCCAGGATAAACACCATCTTCTCCATTGTCCCTACGTTCACCGATTCTATTTAGTGTTAGACCCGCTACGTTTGGCCATAACCAATATTGCCAACTTGGAAAAATCAGATTTAGAGTTCGTAGAAGGTTCCACAACTAAGGAGAATGAAGCGACCAAGTCCATCCTTTGTGTATTTGAAGAGAGGAATCAACCAAAAGGACAAATTACCCCCCCCAAATACCCCACACCCATAGTCCAACCTGTGCATTGTGTGACGAACATGACCATTTAATCACTCAGTGCCCATATTTAGTATCATCCTGAAAATGATACCCAATCACCCTCGTGGTTCAAAGGGACTGGAAAAAAAGAGAGTGTTAGTCTTATATAATTTTCCAAGATAACCACCACGCTCGACATTTCCCCTATGTCCCCCTATTTTTACTTAGGCTAGACATCATGCACTCATTCGTCACCAATAATCTAGACATAGTCAGTTTCAAGTTACCACAACATAGGCAGCCGATAACAACAAGGCCTACCCCCCGTTGTCACCAGCCACCTAAGACCATAAAGGCAATCCCTCGCCCATCAAGGTAAGAAGAAAATAAAACATCTCATGTGCCTTATGTAATAAAAATGACCACATGGTCAATCAATGTCGAGAGCTTAACAAGTTCACTGAAAGTCTTCGTATGGTCACACTCATACCTGAGATTCATCTCTCTAATAAATAAAATATCATGCGCTGCTATTTCCAATTTTTCTCACAATTTCACCACATGATGAATTACCATTCCCTTCCAAGGTTAAGAGCGACTAGAGTAGCGTAAGAAGAGAAAATACCAAAGGAGCCAAATCACACAATATCTAAGACTAGGAGATGAAAAAAACATAGAAACAAACATTCTCGTAACCATCCCCCATTATCATCCACTAATATGATGGGTAGTACTGGATCTCATACAATATACTCAGTGAGTACTTTTACTCCATGCAACATTTGCACGAGCCATGATCATGATACAGAGAAATTCCCTATGTTGAGAACATATTGACACCTCTGCATCTATCAAAATATTCACATAAAAGAAGATACATGTACCCTTCGTACACCGCCAAGAGAGAATGAATCTCATCTGGCTAAAAAAAAAAAACATCACAAAAATTCTTCTGCCACGTAATGCTGACGACACACAACACCATATGTGATTCATCTCACGATGCATGGGAACCATGACTCATGCTTTTTGCTCATCATTCCTTGGTTTCGAGACTTCTGCAACTATCACAACAATAGTAGTACCTTCGACGGTGAAAACCCAACCTGTATGCACCCTGTCAACATCATTTGGTTCCACGACATTAACTACAAAATCATATTCATGTATGTCGACCAACACTATTATGATCGAACCAATTCCTCACGGTCTCGCACAAGGTTTCACTTTGGTGAGGATATATTAGAGGCCATGACAGAACCAGACTGTCTGTAGGACACAATGCATCATCACTCGTTTTTTCTTCCAGAAAAAGCGTTCGTGCCTAACAACACAAAAACCCAGGATATTTATGCCATTGAATACAAAGACTTCCTTCTGTCAAGAAATGTATATTGGTTCAAGAGTCCTATCCCAGTGCTCGATGTATTTGAGGATGGAAATATGTCGAATATTTTTCCATCCAATAAGCTGAATATCTTGAAAAAACCAGGCAAAACCAAAGAAATACTGTTGGGGGCAGCATGATACCCAGATGAGGTAGTTGCGTATAAAAACCTATTACAAAAGTATAGGGATATATTCACGTGGGATAATTCGGAAATGCCAAGGTTAAGCCCCGCCATCATGGAGCATCACATTGACACTTGGCCTGACGTATCACCCGTCAGCCAAAAACAACGTCAATTACACCCATCCAAAGCAGAATCATTCAAATAAGAGATAGAAAATCTTTATAAAGCTGGATTCATCTACCCAATCACTTACACGTCTTGGGTTTCTAACCCTATACATGTCATGAAGAAACAAGGCACCATTCTAGTTTTTACCAATTTTTGAGATTTAAACAAAGCTTGTCCTAAAGACAACTACCCCACTCCTTTCATCAACCAAGTCATTGATGTTTGCACCGATCATGAGGCCTTGTCCTTCATGGATGGATTCTTGGGGTACAATCAAATTTAGATCTAACACACGGATCAGTATAATACTGCATTCACCACCTCTTGGGGCACATTTTCATATCAGGTTGTGCCATTTGGTCATAAAAACAATGGAGCCACCTTTCAGTGGACCATGAACTATATCTTCCATGACCTGGCTCATCTTATATTAGCCTATCTGGACGACCTCACAGTACGATCAAGGAAACTAGCTGACCATCTGGAAGATTTACATTTGGTATTTCAACGGTGCCGATAGTACAACCTATGCTTGAACCCTATCAAGTGTGTCTTCTGCATTAATGCAGGTAAACTGGTAGTATTCATAGTAACCCAACAAGGAATCAGAGTTGACCCCCTCAAGTTCCAGGAAATCAAAGAGGTACCACCACCAAAAATGCTAAAGCAACTTCAAATTTTGTAGGGAAAAGGAAACTTCTTATGATGCTTTGTCCCTAACTATGCCACTTACGCGCAAGGCTTCCTGCGCCTGCTCCGTTAGGACATTCCGTTCAAGTAGGACGATTAAGCTCAAAATTCATTTGAGGCACTGAAAGACACCTTGTCCTCAACCCCCTTGATCAACCTAACCAATTATGACAAGGACTACACCTTATACCTATTTGCGTCATATACAACCATAGCTGGGGTTTATAGTCCAGAGTGGACCTGACAACAAAGAGCACGTAATTTATTACGTCAGAAGAACCTAGCCGGCCCTGCTTTGAGGTATGAGCCAGAAGAAAGAACTTCCCTATCCCTATTACATGTTGTAAAAAAGCTTCGACATTACATCATCCTAAGGATAACAACATTCATAGCAACTATCAAACCCATGCGATATTTGTTAACCTGTCATATGATGAACCATAAGTACGCCCGATTGATAGTTATACTGCAAGAATTCAACCTATGGTTCAACTCCCCAAGAGCAAGAAATCACTAATCCTAGCCGAATTCATTAGTGATCTCCCAAGTGCAATGAAAGGATATCCAGTTAATGACTCACTACCTGTTGAACATTTGTTCTTAGTGATGACCGAGGACCCTTGGTACAATGACATTCTTCAGTTTCTGCGAATCCAAAATTTCAAACCTTAGCTCACCTGTGACGACCGAAGGCACATACACCATCAGGATCCCCGATATCTTCTGATGGGGGACGTCCTTTATTGAAGTGGCATTGACACCATTTTGCGTCGATGCCTCACTAACGACCAAGCTGAGAAGGCCCTAAATGATTTCCATAGTGGGGATTACGGTGACAATCTCTTCGGGATGGAAACCATCCAAAAAGTCTTATGTGCTAGTTATTTTTGGCCCACCCTATTCCACGATTGCATACAAGTAATCAAAAGGTGCAAACGATGCAAATGATTCACTCAAAAGGAAAGAGCCCCCCTAACTCCCCTATAATCGGTCATTATAGAAGGCCCCTTTTTCAAATGGGGCATCAAATTTATGACTTGCAACCCTACATTTTCTAGAAACCACAAATACATTATAGTAGCCATCAACTATTTCACTAAATGTGAAAAAGCCATACCCACATACAATAACAACACAAAAATCATAGCTCAGTTTCTCTTCAACCATGTCATCACATAGTTCGGTGTACCTTAGGAGTTAGTCTCCAAACATGGAAATCATTTTGATAATGAAATATCACAGGAGCTATCTCATTACCTTGGGTTCATGCATTAGTTTGCGTCACCATACTACCCCTAGTCCAACGGCCAAGTAGAAGTTGTTAACAAAGTACTCAAAACAATGTTACATTGCATGGTAAACAACCATAAAACCAACTAGCACCATATGGTGTTTTCAACCTTATGGGCATACCGCATAGCAGTCAAATACTCAACATGGTTCATGCCTTTCCAGTTGGCATACGAAGTGGAGGCCATGCTTCCCATTGAGCGCATAATCCCCAATTTACACACAACCATCGAATTCCTCACTGATACTCAACCTCTAGATAAATGGTTGGTACAATTAGAGCTCGTCGACGAATGTCTATGAGAATCTATCCAACACAACAAGGCTCACAAAAAAAGAGTAAGAACATCATTCAACCTCAACATCACCACTCACTCATTTTCCGAGGGGGGTCTATTCCTTCGCTACAATGTTGCAAAAGAAGCCTTAGGACGCGAGAAGTTGGAAACATTATGGAAGGGTACTTACATCATCAAACACTATCTCCTCAAAGGATCATACATTTTGTTAGAACCCGACAATACATGGCTAACCAATCTCGTCAATGGGATCTACCTCAAAAAATTCCACCCATAAGGCAGAAAGCCTCAATACCCTAGAGATAAAATGAACGTAACATAAATTTTTACGATTATCACAATCATCATGGACTTGTTATAAAAAAGTGCTCTTTTGTCACAGATGGATTGTCCGCCCATCTACTATTTTGGATTTTTTGATGGAGCCTCTCGATGGTCACAAAATTAGCCACAACTTCTTGGGCCATATAATCTCCTGACTGATCACCATTCCTCACCAACAAAGTATGTATCGGGTCATGTTGTGAAACTAGCTGCAAAAATAGAAGAAAAGAGATATCAACACCTTAGAAATAAGCCACTTCGAGGGGGAAACCTCCAATACATTACATGAATGAACAATTATTGGATGATAAAAATTACGAAACCTACTTTCTATATATAGGAGTCCATGGGGCCACAATGTAATCCTAGCTGACCTAACAATAGTAATTTAAGGGCACAATAATAACAATATGGGGGTTACAAGGGTACAATAATAACAATAAGGGAGTTACACTAACAACAATAAGGGACTATACTAGTAATATAGGGACCTAACATGCCCCTCTCCTTCAAAAAAGTGTTGTCCTTAACACTTGAGTAGCTCTGGTGCTTCTGTATAAACTTCTCATCCTCCCATGTAGAATCTTCGGTGGGTAAGTTCTTCCACTTGACGAGACACTCTGAAATTGATCAATTCCGTAGCTGTCGAGTTCTTGTTTCCGTGACTGCTTCAGGTTCCAATATGATTTTTCCTTCCTCATCAAGTTCTGGCAATATTGTTTGAACTGGAAGATTTTCACCTATAACCTTCTTTAAGCATGAAACATGGAAAATTGGATGCACTTGTGAAGAAGCAGGAAGCTCCAATTTGTATGCCATAGTACCAATCTTTTGCAACACCTTGTAAGGACCATAGTACTTTTGCGATAATTTATTATCCTTCTTAGCTTGCTTGAGGGACATTTGTTTGTATGGTTGTAGCTGTTAAAATACCCAGTCTCCTACATCAAAACTTCTCTCACTGCGATGTTGATCTGCCTGTTGTTTCATTCGATTTTGTGCCAAATCTAGGTTATCCTTTAAGAGTTGTAGAACTTCTTGTTAATGCTCGATGTGATTTTCCACTGCTTGAACCTTCGAATTTTCTCTTAAATATGATGTGATGGATGGTGGATGATATCCATAAAGTGCCATAAATGGGGTCATTTTTGCTGCAGTATGGAAGGAAGTGTTATGCCACCATTCAACAAGAGGTAACCACTTGACCCATTGTGTTTGTTTATCAAATACAAAACAACGAAGATATCCTTCCAAACATTTATTTACTATCTCAGTTTGACCATCAGATTGAGGATGATAAGATGAGCTATGAGCTAATTGAGTACCCAAAAAAGAAAATAACTCCGTCCAAAAATTTCCCGTAAAAATGGGATCTCTGTCGCTCACAATAACCCTTGGGCTTCCATGTAGCTTTTGAATTCTGTCCACAAATGTAGTAGCAATTGTACTTGCTCTAAATGGATGAGATAATGCACAAAAGTGTGCATACTTGGTAAGTCTATCAACTACCACCATGATGACATTCTTTCCTTCGGACTTAGGTAAACCTGTGATAAAATCCATTGAAATCTCCTCCCAACGTTGACTTGGAATGGATAAAGGTTGTAGAAGTCCCGGGGTCTTAATTGTCTCCACTTTATTCTGCTGGCAAACCAAAAATTCCGCTACAAACTTTTGAATATCAGATTTAAGGCCATCCCAAAAAAATTCTTTCTTCACCCTGTGGTAAGTTTTTAAAAATCCTGAGTGTCCTCCTAAAGGAGAAGTGTGCAATTCCAGAAGAATCTTTTGTTTTAGTTGGAAATTCTTACAAAGATATAAGCGATCTTTGTACCATAAGGAATCATTTTTCCAACTAAATGTATCAGATGTACTAGGATCTTGCTGCAACTTTTGAATGAGTGTCCACACTTCTTCGTCCTTCTTCCATTCATCTCTTGATTCGGTTATCCAATCTGGTTGGATAATAGAAATGGCACAAAGCAATGCTTCCACCTCTTCATTCTTTCTTGAGAGTCCATCTGCAACAACATTTAGCTTCCCTTTTTTGTATATTATTTCAAAGTCATAACCCAACATCTTTGTGACCCATTTTTGCTGCTCTTCTGAAGATAGTCTTTGTTCCAAAAAGTGTTTAAGACTATCATGATCAGTTTTTACCTTGAAGTGTCTTCCCATTAGGTAAGTTCGCCATTTCTTTAGTGCATGCGGTATTGCTAACATTTCCTTCTCATAAATAGGTTTCTGTAAATACTTTCCTTTGATTGGACGACTTTCAAAAGCAATGGGTCTTCCTTCCTGCATTAAAACAACACTAATTCCATTTCTTGAGGCATCACATTCCACAATAAATGTTTTTTTGAAGTCTGGCGTAGCTAAGACCGGTGCTAGGCACATTGCCTCTTTAAGATGTTCAAAGGCCTTAGTTGCTTCAGGAGTCCATGAAAATGCATCTTTCTTCAATAATGTTGTTAGAGGTGCTGCTATTCTCCCATAATTATTAACAAACTTGCAATAATACCCTGTTAACCCGAGAAATCCTCGCAACTTCTTTATGGTTGTGGGGACTTTCCATTCCTTAATGGCTTTAATTTTGTTAGGGTCTACTTTAACACCCTCATGAGATACAATATGACTGAGATATTCCACCTCTTTTACTCCAAAGAAACATTTGGACTTTTTTGCATACTCTTGCAATAGTTTGAGCACCCTGTCAACATGTTCAACATGATCCTTCCAAGACCTGCTGTAGATTAGTATATCATCAAAAAATACTAGCACAAATTTTCTAAGGAAGGGTTTGAAAATGGAATTCATCAGCCCTTGAAATGTAGAAGGTGCATTGGTAAGGCCAAAAGGCATGACCAAAAATTCATAATGACCCTCATGAGTTCGAAATGTTGTTTTTGGAATATCTTCGGTCTTCATTCTAATTTGATGATATCTTGAACGAAGATCCAACTTGGTAAAATAAATTGCTCCATGTAATTCATCCAATAATTCATCAATCACAGGAATGGGAAATTTATCTTTAATGGTGAGCTTATTGAGCTCCC